>CM070715.1:27543284-28037307 GCA_036346275.1 Otatea glauca
TAATGGCACTATTTTAAGAAGTTGTATTATATATGGGAACATATCTATTGCTAGGAGCAATATAGGAAACCATCTCACTTAAGGTATCTCTGCCCAACAACTCTCAAATGACGCAGGAGAATGTAATAAATATATTGTACCAACCATCAAAGTCCCCACACAACTCTTTTGAAAATATTTGGAGTTGATTTTGTGTCGTTATCAAGATGACTTTTATAACAAGGAAACCATCGTCTGGATCCACTCAAAAAACTATCTCAGTTCAAATTACACAAAGAGCATATATATCCGCGTCATTCCTCTAGAATCAAGCTCTCCGGAAGTAGCAATGTTCTGAAATGTTGCTTGCTTACTCTCCAAGCTTTAAGTGAGTCTTGCTCAATTGGATTTATGTCGTGCCTCACCTAAAGGGTTTAAACAAGTAAAATAAAACATAACCAACCATATTATCTTGTTTGATTCAACACGTGCATTCATTTTCATTAGGAACAAGAATTTGTAGATTTAATTGCCTCAAAAAATTAATCAGTAGGGTTTGAAGTGGGGATGTGGTTTTGTGAAGCCCTCTGGGGCTCACCAGGAACTGTGACAATAGATTCGAAGTGGCCAGTGGCCTAGGACTAGTGGATGGTAGGGTCAAAGGTGTCCTCCAGCCATTGGTTTACCAATGGTTGTTGGACAGAATGCAGGGTATCTGGCATTTAGCAACAATTCAAGAGCCATAGGGTGAGAGGAAGAGGAAGAACTGCGAGGTGGAAGATGTGTTGGTAGTCGCAGGATGTATAGGCATCATGGGGAGGTGAGCTTTTGAGGTGGAGGAGGCGGCAGGGTAGGGTGATGCAGGAGGTAGGAGAGGGAGAAGTGCAAAGTTGTCTTCTCGTGGACAACTGCAAGATAGAACCCAGTAGTTACTTTGTAGTTATTAATGTTCATATTAACACTGAATAATTTATTAATCTTGTTAACCCATTTACATCGTAGCAACCACTCAAAACTCCTGCCGTCTTTTAAAACCTCATACTCTCGCTTCATAAAAGAATAATGCGCTCAAGAAAATCCGAACTTCTATCATTAGAAGAAAAAAAACCCTTATAACAACCATCCTTTTGTATATCCTGATTGCTTCTACCTAGGTATGGTTTGATTAATTTGATTGACTTGGATGTGATCATTTCTAATTTAGTCCACAAACACTGCATTTATACAGATCTACTTTTGCAAATCAAGTAACGCAGGATTCACAAATTATCAATTTGGATTCTTGGTAACACACTAATCCTGTTCCAGATGGATAGGATGGACATTCCTAATATGGTTTGTATTATCGCAGTTTCCTTTATTTAGTAATTTTTTGGGAAGTTTCTAATTTATAATTTCAATTCGTGCAACATGAACAGTACTACCACGCTAACTAGTGCATATACCATTACAACAAAGATAAGAAAGCATAATAACCTCAAGAAACAAACAATAAAGAATTGAACTAATAATTCGGTCCACTTTCCAATCCATTTATGGTCATCAAGAGCATGGACTAGATTACCTCTCCCGGTAGATCCTTGGCAATGATCCATTTATCACGAAGTGTGCCCTGGGCTTCTCTTTCTCTAAGGAATTGGTATGAGAATTTCCTAGCACGTCGCAAGACATCTTCTCCAGGAAAACTTATCTGGGAGGCCCTATTGAGGTTATACATCCCAGTGACTGCTTGAGTTGATTGTCCTACAAAACAAAAGAACTCCCCATCCTTCTCAAATTTCTTTAACACTCCTGCAAACAACAGCAGTTTGTGATGTTAATACAATATACAGAGCATGCACAACGGAATATTACCATGATATAAAGTTTTCCATGTTAATTCAAAAGGATAAAATGATACAGTACTTGGGGAGACATTATATCCATGCAGCCGTAGTAGTCGGAAAGCCATAGCAGTGTCATCCACATCTTTGACATTGGAGTTCCTAGCCCAGCAAATCCCTTCTTCAGTCCAGTGCCTACAGAGTGAGAAAAGTAGTAAAAATCTCATAAAGTGCCAAAAGTTTGGCACTAACACGCTATAGCATAGAAAAACAATTGTGTTCAAAACCAAAAATTGTAAAAGAAAACCTGTTCACATAGTCCATGCAATGTTCAATCTCTCGTTGGAAGTATCGAGAGATCCCGAGACGCTGCAATCGATCAACGATCCAGAGGTGCTCAAAAAGATCGACAGGGTAAACATTGGGAGCTGAAATGGTCAAAACAAACAATCTAAGACCAGGTGGTACCATATAATCCATTGTGATACATCACAAATAGTAATCAGTGCAATTTCAAGGATCTCTTACCACCTCCGTCGAATTTCTTGACTATCCTGTCGATATATTCAAAGCATCTCTTGTCACCAGTTTGCATAAGAGCATAAGCAGTAGCTGAAGGAGAATACAAGAAGGATCCATCACTGGATTGGAGTTGTAGAAGCTTTTGCCAGTCCAGCCCAGGCATTCCTTCAATGCTATGCAGAATTGATGTCGGAATTCTATGCATCATGTCCTTTGGAATCCTATGTTATGGCGCCAAAAAAAATTAAAATGAAAGTAAAATTTCCCATTGAAAACAAAGGAAAAAGTACTGCACCATATTCTATAGGATATATACCTCTTAATCTTCACTTCTCTGTTAGCGTATATTCCGTGTAAAGCATGATGATCATATGGGAAGTCAATGCCCAATCTCTTAGCTGCCTCTATGAGAGAAGGAAATGCAATCTCAAAACCAATGGGCATTGATTCTGGCTCTTCTTCTGCTAACCTCCACATGTTCTGCTGGAGAAAAGAGAGTCCTAAAAAACAAATGCTCGCAAGCATGCATTCAGCAACGATGAGACATATCTTGGTTCATTTCGACCTAATTGTGTATTTGTAACTTTTCACTACCTCTGTTGCATTTTTCAGGCTGAACAGACCATTTTGTCAGTGCTATAACACAGGCAAGGCTGTTTGTCATCCGGTCGTAGGCAGAGAACAAGTCTGCATCTCCCCAGGAGCCGTCAGGCAACTGGTGATTGACGATCCACCGGACGGTGGTCGGGAACTGCGGGCCGCCGCTGCCGTCCAGCCTTGGCACCATGGCGACCCAGGCGGTGTCGTACGCTGAGATGCTGATCTCCCCATCGTTCATCGACCTTAGCATTGCCCTGACTTGATCAATCAGTGGTTGCAGGTCTGTCCCTCGAACCTGATGGAAATGTGCATGATACAAACACATGTCAGTAACAAAATAACAACTATTAATTATAACTGTATGAAAATCTTCATCAAAAAGAAAATTTTATCACTCTAGAATTTGAAGTTTACCTCAGAGATCACATGGTAGTCATCAAGGAGTCGTGGTTCCTCGAGTCGTTTTGTGGTGTGATTCTCGTTTTCGATGTGTTTAGTTTGCAGCACTGTAGGTACAGCGAAATTTAGTCACCTTAAAATTCAATTATAGAAATCATCACAATATCACCATGTTTCAAACATAAGACAATCAATATTTGAACAGAATAATAATGACTCCATGCCAATTAACTGACATTACATTCTAGCTTCAGATTTGTTAAATATGGTGACTCGTATATAACCTTTACGATTTAGAAATGTGTGATAGTGAATTTTAATAGGATTAGGATTTCTAATCCTAATTGAGTAGGATTTCAATTTCCTTTGGAAAAAACTAGGAGGCTATATAAACCTAGAGAGGTGGTCATGGAGAGCCCAAGCAGCTACAAGGCATCTCATCCAAAGCAAGAAATGAATAAAAGGATTACAGGCTAAGTTTTTATTTAGTACTAGATTCTTGTATAGGTAAGGATCAAGGTTCTAAAAGTTTTTATTTTACCTCATTAAATTTATGTCGCTTCGCCAAATCCTTCTCTCATCGTGAAATTTGAATGTTGTTATTTTTGTTCTTCTACGAGATTAATTTTCTTTGTTATTGAGACCTGCATGCTCGTGCCATACCTCACAAAACTCTAATACAATCTAGGGTTGCTGCATACAAGAAGAGGTATCGAGTGTAACAAGTTGTAAGATGGTGGAGTGGACGGCCATCAAGACAATCCATCTATGTCTCTTCAATGAGGTAAAATACTCGTGATAAAGGAGAATTTACCAAAAAATTATGAAAGAACATAAAAGAATTGTATATGGCAAAGTCACTGACAAACTGATAGGTGCTAAAGAGACAACCTGCATAAGTTGCGTATGGAGGATGGCACACAATTCCTTGACTATCTCAATGTCTTTAATAAGCTTATCACACAACTTACTAGTGTGGATGAGAAAATTAAGGAGAACGATAAAGTCGTCATACTAGAATCTTTCTACCACCATCTTAGGAGTAATTGGTGATGAATATTTTCATCGAAAAGCACTCTAAACTTCAATGAGATAGCTACATATCTATTGGAGGCGGAGTTCTTGAAAACCATCAAAATCTTCATCCTCAAGTGATCAAGCATTGATTGTAGTATGTGTTGCAAGCAAAAGCAAGAGTTAGAGCAATAAGAAGAGAAAAGCAAGGGCACGCGTGTATTCTAGGTGATGAGAAATATTATATGATAATGGACTGTCCGAGTTTGAAGTAAATGAAGGGTGCATGCTCAATGGCACACTACTACTGCACTATACATCGAATCGTTTTTTTGTCATTACAGCTTGGTTCAAGTGGCGATATGAAGTCTTTAGATAGTGATGAGGTGGAGTTATCACAATGGTTTTGGCCCGATTGTGATAAAGCCTCATTAGAATCGGTTTTAGGTGAAACCGATTCGATGAACACATTATCACAATCGGTTTTTCGAGTAACCGATTCGATAAAGGGTCATCGGATCGGTTCTTTCAAGGAAGCGACAGACGACATTAGAATCGGTTCTTGTGTGGAACCGATTCGATAACGGTTATCGTAATCGCCCACACAAGAACCGATTCTAATGAGGGGTCGCACAATCGCTTCTTGAAAGAACCGATTCTCGATGATGGATCATCACAATCACTTTCTTCCGAGAACCAATTCTACTGTTGTGGTCATCACAATCGCTGTTTAAAAGAACCGATTCGATGAGAGGTCATCGTAATCGCCTCATAAGAACCGATTCTAATGATAGTGTCATCGTAATCGCTTGAAAACCGATTCGATGAGACGCCATCGAATCATATATAAGAACCGATTCCAATTATGTGGTTATCGGAATAGGTTACGCATTGTGAACTCTAACGTAGATCATATTACAAGAATAATAATAACATTTAGGTGATGAAAGTTGAACTCGTAAATGTTTGAAGAAGAATCACAAGCAAGTAGATGTAAAGTGAACATGATAATTGAAGCATTCAAACATATATCCATGTCAAGATCAAAGGAGCATGTCGATGAACTTACACTAGAAAGTCCGAACAAGCGGATCGTGGATTTTCGTTTCCGCTATACTAGATGAGCTTGGTACCTTTCTTTAAAGTAATAATGACCTTCAAAAGATAAAACACAAAACATAAGTATCGTGATTATTGTTTTACACATACATGCACAATTATGAAAAGAGATCGAAATGAAGCATGTAGTGTGTCTAGAATTGTACATGTTCATCCTGTGTTATCTAAATAGCTACTAGTCAACATCTAGGTGATATGAAAATAACACAGATTCCAATAAAAGGGTTGGCGAGATATACAGGTCCTTGGTGGATTTATTAAATAGGTAGACATTAGCAAGCAAAATACTCCTCACCTTCGGTTGCATACAAGGAATTATAGTGTACTTCACTCAGAAACTTTGCAAAGTGTGTCTAAATTATCAAACACCACATCCCTAGGGACCATCTCAATTAGGTAAGTGTGTCTAAATGATGTCAGCAGACACATTTTTGAAGCAATATCACAGATCTAAATAAAACAGTTTAATGAAAATGTACATATTATGAAACTACATGATTATGATATGTCATATGACAACTCGTGCTACACTTCCATTCATTGCCATTCGCATGCATTAACCCTCCTATATTTCAAGAATAATATGTACTAAGCTAAGACCCATGGAAACAAGAATTTCCTCCTATCGATTGCAAAATGAGTAATAATATGTACAGTTTAATGAAGTTGACTATACACCATAGTTAATGAAAACAGAAACAGCTTTCCACGCTAGCGATCAAAATTTTGGCAAGGCGGTTCAATAGCTAATGCGGGTTCCTGGTCTCAAGTCCTGGCTGTTCTCTTGCAACATAACCGGTTGTCGGATACGTATAGTAGTAGAAAATTAGTTGAGACATGTAGGAATTATTTTCACAATTTAACATACTACAATGAGAATAAAACTACGATTCTTAAGCTCACCGCATATCAAGTGTTGAAAATTTTAGCACGCTATTTTGGAATTCTCTCACGATATCTAGCTGCATTGCTAAAGCTTTGGCCAAGAATAACCCACAAATAGCAAGAACAGATAACATGAATTGAAAATGTGTTTATATGTTGGTAATTTTTATGGCAAATTCTCGAACAAAAAATGTATGGCAAAGTGCAGTTTTGAGTTTGATATTCATGTTTTAGTGTTATATGCTCATCCGTATAGTAGCACCAAACATCGAAACCGTAAACGTAAGACTGTAAGTAACTTCATTAAGTCATATTCCAACTACAAGACATTGCACAGATCAATTGAGGTTCCACTAACCTATCTGCGCGACCGCATAATTAGCCAGGTAGCGATAGTAACACCGCCTTTACACTAAGATAATTACACTAATCTCTAAGACACCACCGGCAAAATATTGAGAATCCAATGCCTTATGTGCTACTATGCCGTGTTCGTAATGTTGCAAGCAGAACAATAATTAGAGACTGAATGACAATATATTCATTTCAACCACGCATGGCTATATGTCCTTTACATAATATTGCAAAGACTTCCTTATATAAAGAAAAAGAGTGCGCATCTCTCATGCACACACTAAATACCTCCTAGAAACATAATAAGGCCTATAGGGACCCTAGTACTCTCGGTATTAGTTTGGATAGTAATAGCCCTCCGAGCCATCTTCCCGATAACCCAGAACTGATCCCGGAGTAGGCCTCATCCTCTTCCACATATTCGGATCCATCGATCTTCTTCTAGAAAAGGGAATACAAGAGTGAGTACTACGACTCAAGAAGCATTATATATATATATCAAATGCATCATGATGATTTCTCTCCATCCAACCAATCCTTTCCTCCAAGTAAGTTTTATGAAAATTAAGTTTTTGATTTTCTTTAAAGGTGGGAAGTTTTAATTATTGGAAACCAACTACTAGCACCCATATATGAGACAGACTAGCTCAGTAGCCTCCAATCCAGAGACAAAGTGCTTGAATTCAAGATTTTGACCAAGGCAGTTCGCACCACTTTACCCATAACGGCCTCCACCACGAGGCTCCGTAACATTTATCGCTAATCCAAGATAGATCTCTAACCTCGCACCCGAGGGGCTACCTCCCGCCACTGCAATAAAATGCAGTTGTACACTCGGTACTTTACTGCACGCTAATCGCTTCAAATATACCGCCTTATCATTCCTTTCACAACATTTCATTTCCAACATTTCCACACACTCGAATCGGGTATTCTAAGCATTCCCGTATAGGCAATAATAAACTTACCGAATGTGGAGATCATAATACGTTCATAGGACAACCTTTTCTGACAACGATTTATCTCGCTATGGTTGGTACTTAATTTACGGCTCATTGCCCGAGTGTAGGTGTTCATCCTTATATTATACCTTATGTAGAAAGCACCACCGACGTGGGTACCCCCCACCCTTTCCCCTGTGCTTTCCACCCACCAACATAATTCTATTAACACATCCACAACTCCATTCGTGGACAACCTTAACACACACCGCCATTTCCAAACCACATTTCCCATTTCTAACATCACATTACCAATTTCCAACTTCACCATACCAATTTCCACATCACAATACCAGTTCCATATCACAATAACATTTCCATCCACATACTACCACATTTCATCCATCCAACTCCAATCCACATTCCCATTTTGAAATTAAGTTTTTCATGCAGTGAGGACATAATTCAGTATATAGAAAGCATTAAAACATTTAGAAAAGATGTTCAAAGAATCTTGCCTAGAATAAAATCATCGGTCCGACTCGCTCGATGGTGGGTTCTGATTATGGACGGTTGTGTTGAGAGACCAAACAACATAATATTTTAACTAGGCCATTTTAAGATTCGATTATTTATTTTGGTGCCCAATCGATTAATGATCTGCTCAGATTTTAATTGGCATAATGATTAAAGAATATCGCTTGGTGATTTTACGCGATCCAAAATCAATTCCAAAACCGATGCGCTCGCGCATGCATTCTTTTCTACTCTCTACCTTTTCTCTCTTCTTTCCTTTTATTTTTCTCTTCCTTTCTTTCTTTCCTCCCTCTTCTTTTCTTTTCTCTCTCCTTCTTTCTTCCGCCGAAAGCTATTCTGTCTTGCCCTTCTGCAGACGCCCCTTTACCTTCTCTCGCCGGGCGATTTGGTCAAGCTTCTTGCCAGATCTCCTTTGGTTCCTTCGGTTCACTCGGTGAGAGCCTCTCGGCTCGCTACCGCCGAGCTCCCACGCGGCGCCTCCTCCCCGGGCGCGACTTGGCCCGACGCCACGATCTCCTCCGGCAGCTGCCGGCGGTTGTGGCTGGCTCGGCCCTCGGCTCTGGTGCGCTTTGGGCGCCGAGAGCCTCGCCGGGCCTCCTCTCTTCTCGGCGGCCGACGGTGGCACAGCCTCCCTCACCGATCCACCGACATTGGTTCTAGGGTTTCTACCCACATTTTATTTTTTTGCATTTTCGTTTTGAATGATTGATGCTTGATGCTTTTGGATGTTTGGGGTTCAATGATGAACGTTGGGAGGCTTGATCTAAACATGAAAAGAACAGATACTACACGAATCCTAGGGTTAACTCCCAACCCACTGAGAACCCTACGGGGATGACCCGATCTACCCCCCTACACTACCCCATTGGCTGCCTGCTACCCTGATCTACTCCTCGACATGCTACCCTACATCGTAGCTACCACTATTCTAGGGTTAGCAGCGCACCTTGGTTTGGATGAAGTTGGGGATGAGGAAGAAGGGGTTGTAGAGGTGCGGCTCCCTTCTTGGTCGAGCTGTCTTCTGGACCTCCGACCCTCTTGTCTTCTGGATGGTCTTCCTTCGCCTTCTTCTTCTGGACGATCTTCCCTCTCCTCCTTGCCTTGCTTCGGCTGGCTTGCTCTTGAGGTGTGCTTGGTGTTCATGGATGAACACCAAGACCGGTCACGCTGGGGCTTCATTTACCTGTCGCTTGTGATGCTTGGATTGCGTCTTTCGGGTTTGGGAGACAGCAAGGCTTGGGCTTGGGCTGGCTTCTGGTTGGCTCTCGACTGGCTTTATGCCTTGGCAGCACTGGCTAATGACCATTCTGCCTTGGGCCTTTACTGGGCTTCTATTGCTCCTAAGGGCATTACGGTCATTCTCTACGCATTTTGCTAACAATACCCGCATATCGCACTGTAAGTTCTAAAACGCCGAATGATGAACCCAAAACTAGCGAGAGGGCCACTGTGTCCCGAATGTGTCGAGTACTCGATGAGCTGTACCTTTCATCGCAGACTGACGGCACTTCTCCGATCCTTACAATTTATTATCTTGCCTAATTGCTTTTAATGTTTAATTAATTCTTATATTAAATTGATAACCCCCCGGGTTATCACAACCTACCCCCCTTAAAAAGGATTTCGTCCCCGAAATCCACCTCACCTAAAGAGAAACGGGTGCGACTCTCGCAGATCTTCTTCCTTCTCCCACGTAGCCTCTTTTTCTGTATGATGCTTCCCCTGAACCTTGTAGAACTTGATGGTGGCTCTTCTGAACTGACGCTCTTCTGTAGCTAGGATCTTTAATGGAATTTCTTCATATGTCAAGTCTGGCTGCAATGGAACGTCAATGCTGGGCATCAACTGAGAAGATTCTCTGAGACAAGCCCGCAACTGAGAGATATGGAATACATTGTGGATTCTAGACAGTTGGGGAGGAAGTTCTATTTGATATGCACAGCTTTCTTTCTGTTCTAGCACCCGAAATGGTCCCACATATCTAGGACTTAGCTTCCCTTTTACTTCAAATCGATGTACTCCTTTATTGGGGATACTTTCAGATATACATGATCTCCTGGCTGAAATTTCAAGTCTCGCTTCACGCTTATCAAGATAGCTCTTTGTCTACTCGAGCAGCTTTTCAATCTTTCTTTAATTAACTTTATTTTCTCATCATTTTGACGGATCAACTCAGACCTAATAAATATTGTTCCCCACTTCATTCCAACAGATCGGTGATCTACACCGCCTACCATATAGAGCTTCAAAGGGGCCATTTGTAGGCTTGCTTTATAACTATTATTATAAGTTTAATTCAACTAGATGCGATATTTATCCCAACTTTCTTTGAAGTTCAAGACACGTGCCCTCAAAGATATCTTCCAAGATTTGGTTCACTCTCTGGCCCGTCCATCGGTTTGAGGGTGATAAGCAAGATTGAATTTAAGCTTGATCCTAAGGCGCTTTGGAGACTTCCCAAAAGTTAGAGGTGAAAGTGGAACCTCTATCGATGTGATGGTTTTGGGAACTCCATGAAGGGTGACTATCTTTTCAATATAGATCTCGGCTTAGTCTCGTGAGCGAGTATTTCGATTCGTGGTGATAAAGTGAGCGATTTTGTGAGTCCATCCACTATAACCCAAATGGCATCTTTCTTGGCTAAAGTCCCTGGTAAGCCCGCTATGAAGTCCATACAGATATCTTCCCATTTCCATTCGAATCTGGAGAGGTTGCAGAGGCTCGGCCGGACGCCGATGTTTCGCTTGACTTTCGATGTGTGTCACACTTACTAACATACTCTGCTATCTCCTTTTTCATACCATTCCACCAAAAGGTTTCTTTTAGATCTTTATACATTTTGGTACTACCCGGATGATGGAATACAAGGTATCATGGGCTTCTTTCAAGATCAGGGATTTTATTGCTGGATCACTTGGAACACAAATCCTTTGATGGAATCTGAGAACTTCCCCTTCTAAATTGAACTCTGAGGGTTGATTGGATCTGATCTTTTTGATCTCTTCTAGGACAAAGCTATCACCAACTTGCTTTTCCTTGATCTGCTCCAACAAGGTGGATTGAACGGTCATGGTGGCTAACATGGCATTTGACAAATGAAAGTTGAAATAAATCTCCATGTGGCTAATTCTTGAAGGTGTTCAGCCGAAGCTTGGAATAGATAGATGATGACATTGAGACTTTCACTTAAGGCATCCGCTACTACATTAGCCTTTCCGGGATGATAGTTGATGGTGATGTCATAATCCTTAATGAGTTATAGCCATCTCACGCCTCATATTTAACTCTTTCGGGTGAATATGTACTTGAGACTCTTATGATCACTATACAGAGTGCACTTGGATCCATACAAATAGTGTCTCCAGATTTTCAATGCGAAGACTACGGCCCCAATTCTAAGTCATGGGTAGGATAGTTGACTTCATGCGGACGAATTGCTCGGAAGCATAGGCAATCACCCGCTCTTTTGCATTAACACACATCCTAATCCGCACTTAGTGGCATCACAAAGACACGATGTATTCTACACCATCTTCCGCACGGATAAGATTGAGTGAGGTTAGGAGTTGCTCGAGTTTTTGGAAACTTTCTTCACACTTATCGGTCCAATTATATGGATGATCATTTTTAAGAAGCTTGGTGATCGATGAAGCAATTTGGGAAAAACCCTTAATGAATCTGCGATAATACCAGCTAGTCCAAGAAAGATTCTGACTTCTGACACATTAGATGGGCACTTCCAGGTTCTAATAGCCTCTATTTTGGAGGGATCAACTTCTATGCCCTTGCCTGAAATGACATGACCAAGGAAGGACACTTGCTTTAGCCAAAAATTCACATTTGTTGAATTTGGCATACAAGTGATTCTCTCTCAAAGTTTGCAATGCCATCCTTAGGTGCTCTTGATGTTCTTCTTCACTCTTGGAGTAGATGAGGATATCATCTATGAATACTACTACAAATCTATCCGGATACTTCATGAAGATCTTGTTCATTAGGTTCATGAACACAATGGGCGTTGGTTAATCCAAAGGGAACCACCGTATTCATAATGACCGATCCGATACGAATGCGCCTTTTCCACATCTTGCGGCTTGACCTTAATCGTGATATCCTCGAGCGAAGGTCAATTTTAGAGAAGACACATGCACCTCTGTCGATCGAATGTGTCATCTATTCGAGGAAGTGGGTACTTGTTTTTGATAGTGACACTGCTCAATTCCCGATAATCGGTGCATAATCTTATTCCACCATCTTTCTTCTCTACAAAAGAATTGGCGCCCCATGGGGATACACTTTCTCGAATAAATCCTTCCGCTCCAAGTCTTCCAACTGCTTCTTGAGCTCAACCAATTCTCGGGGATTCATTCGACACGGTCTCTTGGATATGGGAGTGGATCCAGAACAAGCTCTATAGAGAATTCCACTCTGTCAGTGGCATACCCGCGCTTCATCAGAAAGACATCCGGGAATTCTTTTACCATCGGGATGAGAGCGATTTGAGGATATCTGATTGAGTTTTGATGTCAAGGATTTGGTTTGGTTCTAATTCCTTGATAAAGAATACGATCTCCATTGGACTTCCTTATAGATGCGGTTTTTAACTCGCAATCTATATTAACTCCATTTATGCTAACCAATCCATCCCTAGGATAATGTCTAACTCGGATAGATTGATAACTCAAGGTTGGCCAAGAAAGGAGTATCTTGGATGTTTATCATCTGATTTCTCCTAATCAAAGTCATCAGAATGATCCTCATGGTGTGCTAACCCCTAAGGGCATCGACAAAGGCACACACTCTAATTTATGCCACACGGTGAATCTCTTGGAAATAAAAGAATGTGTTGCACCGGATCAACTAAAACAAGACTTTAGACGGGGAATGGAAAGCATACCAGTCACCACGTCTGTAGCTCCTTCTGCCTGTTCTGCGGTGATGTTGTTCAAGCGAGCTGATGCTGCTGACAGAGCTCCCCGAGTGGAACCTTTTGAGGATGCGGCGCTGGGATTCCCTGGCCTGTTGATCAGAGTAGGTGGACGACTCTGGAACTGGCCTAGGGGATGCTGTCCCATCTGTCGAGCTGGATGAGGATAATTGGCTTTCTTATGCCCATTTTGTCCACAATTATAGCATGGGCCAGAAACTTGGGAACAATTACTAGCGTAGTGCTGACCACCACACTTGAAACATTGCACGGGTGCCCTAGGTGGCATGTTAGCTGGTCGAGGAACGAAAGGCGCTGCCCTTGGGCGAAACATGGGTTTTCTGTTTGGCAATGGTGGCCTGAAAGATCTTGGTGAGTTGAAGGTAGGTGGCCTAGGATCATATCTAGCCTTCTTTCTTCTTTCTTCATTCAACCGAGCGTGCTCATTTTCAATAACAATGGCTCGGTTGGTCGTGTCTTAAAATCGATGCAATTCGAGGCTCGACATCTTAGCATGAAGGTGGGGTTCATGCCTTTCTTAAAACGAAATATCTTTTAGCATCTCAGACTGTTTCTTTAGGAGCACAACGAGATAGTTCCAGAAACTTATTCAGATATTCTTCTACTCTCCTATTCCCTTGGGTTAGGTCCCAAAATTCTTGTTTCTTTATATCCATCCCTCCCAAAGGAATATAGGTTTTACTAAACCGAAGAGAACTCGAGCCAGATATCGATCGATCCCTGACGCATGCGCAAAGAGTTTGACCACCACGATGTCGCCGCACCGTAAGTTGATATGCGTAAACTCGAACTTTTCTTCCTGAGCATCCTATAGTTGTGAGCTTCTTCTCCATCTCCTCGTAACCAATCATCGCCTTCTAGTGGCTCGAGGCCCTAGCAAAGGTAGGAGTGCGAGTTTGAAGAAACTCCCTAGGGTGACTTTGTGTCGAACGGAATGGGAGGTTCCAGGAGCAAGATTGGTTAGAATCGTTCCCATAAACTGATCTTGGCGCTCTTGAGCCTTCTTTCTAGCATGCTCAAAATAGCTCAGGACTCTCTCCAACTGATCTGGGTTTTCTGGGGTTCTAGCTGTGCTGACTGTCCCTGCAGGTGGAGTGGGTGGTCTAGATTCGACTGGAATTGGATGATTCAGATCTTGAAGATTGACAGCTAGTGCTTCCGGGGCTGTTGGAGGATTAGCTGAATTACCCAACCTTAGAATCAGATCCTGCTCAATTACCTCTCTATCTGCCATCCTACAAAAAGGGAAACCCACAACCTAACACTTAGGTGGTTGGGCGATTATTTACAAGAAATCTTTTTGTAGGATGAGAGGTATTGCATTATGAGAAAGATTTTTATAAGTCCAGCTTTTAAAGCATAGGAAAGGCACCAGAAGACGCTCTCTTTCACCACTCCATTACAGAAACAGAATGTAAATATTATCTACGCTTCAGAGGAAGAACCATGACATTGCGAATTAAATAAACGGAAACAATTCTGCATTCCGAGCAGCAGAACTCCTCGAGATTAACGCACTCAGCCGCCCTATCTACTAAGAGCCATAAAACCCAATAAGATCCAAATGAATTTAAACAGCAACCACTTGGTGTCATTGTACCAAGAACTCTTCGAAGTCGAACTTCGAGCATTCATTATATCCTTTGAAAATAAACGAAAAACAAACTTGGTGTGGTTGAGTCACCAAGAACCCCTCGAGACTATGCACTCGAGTACACCATGGAGTCACGTATCCAGGCACGCCTCGGATAAACGAGTCCGGGTCCGTTTCCTTAGTCCTTAGCTCCTATGTGATGTAGTTCAGCTAACTATACTTATATAGCCATATACACTAGAATGACATTTGGGATAATTAAAGATTCCATATCTACTTACCTAAGCTCATCTAATCTATACTAATCACAAGAACAATTATTACATATGAAATGCACATTTTAATGATGCTACTGGGGATTATCATTAATTCTACATGCTGATGATGACACATTTGCATTATTAATTCAAGTATCAATTATGACAGCTAAAAGGGATGTTTTCAATTTAAAGCATATGCAGCTACTACAAGAGAGACAATAATTAAATTCATATGGAAGCATGGACATAATAAAGAAACAACAGCAGCTCTCATATATAAAGCAGAACATGGGATACAAGATGCATACAGCATTACATGATAATATAACCAATACAAAAGCATACTCAACTCAGCTACACTACTACTACCAATTCACTACCTGCCTACTACTCCTCCCTCTCCTCGGGATCCTCCTCGTCGTCGAGATCCATCACTCTCCTCTCTGACCCTGGGTCAGACTGCCCCAAGAAGGTGGAAAGAAAAGCGGCCTCTGCACTAGGGTGTGGAGAAGCGCTCATCCTAGCAGTTCGGTAGAAAGACCGTCTGCGAGGGGGAACGCGATAGGAAGCAGTAGGTCTAGTAAGAGTCTGAAAGGAAGAACCGCCCATCTCTGAGCCAAAGTAAGGGTACTGCGGAATAGGATCCGCTGCTGGAGGTGGTGGTGGAACTGTAGGTGGTGGAGGTGGAGCTGAAGACTGGGATGGCGCTGGAGGTGCGGGAGCGGCTGTGGTGGGGGCTGTAGGAGCCTCAAAAGCAGAGAGCATGATGCCGCAGCTGTCTCACCGATCTCTCTGTCGCCACATCTCCAAACTGACGACGCGGTGTGGAGTAGCGACCACTCACTCTGCTAAGGCATTGTTCATGCCCTCACAAAGACATGGCATCGATACCATCATGAAGTTACGGTAATCCTCCGAGCCGAGGCGCTCAAGTCTCACGGTGCTCACCGAGGTGGATACAAAGCAGTGTGGATAACCCGTGCATTCGGTGTGAACACCGCACCGAGCAAAGGAGGTGTCTAAGGAGTGCCTCCTAAAGTGAGATCGGAGGGACATGAGGACCTCCTAGCTACATCCCGAATGGGTAGGAAGTAGTCCATACCAAAACAGGAGAGGTGTGCTCTATGAATAGACTAGGTCAAAGGCTAACCCCGTGATCTGCTACACCTACTCTAACGGGGTGCCATCGTGCACCTCTAAGAAGAAGTCGCGTGCCCTCCGCCTAGCTCCTGCACAAACCCCGACACAAAGATCACGTGCTGCCCCGCACGTGAGAAACCGGGAGAAACGAGCGATACATCCCGCAAAGAAGGTTCTAATATAAGCAAAATATTCTAACTTTAAAGAAATTAGCTTAAGGAAAATAATTAGACAAGAAGTAATATAGCAATTAGAATTTTGCGAGTTATGAGGTATTATAGTATTAGTGCCATATATTGGAAAATCAAAATTTTCCTTATGATCCTATCGCCTCTACTTATATGAGCGTGGTTCCGTAACCATTGCTCGATACTATCTCATGGCGACCGCATAATTAGCCAGTATCGGCAAGAATACCGCTTTACCCTAAGATAATTACACTAATCTCAAGACACCCACCGCAAAATATTGGAGAATCCAATGCCTTACCGACTACTATGCCGTGTTCGTAATGTTGCAAAGCAGAACAATAATTAGAGACCAATGACAATATATTCATTTCAGCCACGCATGGCTATATGTCCTTTACATAATATTGCAGCACTTCCTTATAAAGCAAAAGAGTGCACATCGCTCGCACACACTAAATACCTCCTAGAAGCATAATAAGGCCTATAGGGACCCCTAGTACTCCCGGTATTAGTTTGGATAGTAATAGCCCTCCGAGCCATCTTCTTGATAACCCCGAACCGATCACGGAGTAGGCCTCATCCTCTTCCCCATATTCGGATCCATCGGATCTTCTTCTAGAAAAGGGAAATACAAGAGTGAGTACAACGACTCAAAGAAGCATTATATATATATCAAATGCATCATGATGATTTTCTCTCCATCCAACCAATCCTTTCCTCCAAGTAAGTTTTTATGAAAATTAAGTTTTGATTTTCTTTAAAGGTGGGAAGTTTTAATTATTGAAAACCAACTACTAGCACCCGTATATGAGATGACTAGCTTCCGTAGCCTCCAATCCAGAGACAGCTTGAATTCAAGATTTTGACTGCGCGCAGTTCGTACCACTTTACCCATAACGGTCTCCACCACAGAGGCTCCGTAACGCTTATCGCTAATCCAAAGATAGATCCCAACCCCGCACCCGAGGGGGCTACCTCCCGCCACTCGTGACGAGGGGATACTCTCCTCCACTGCAATAAAATGCAGCTTGTACACCAAGACTTCTACTGCACGCCACCGGCTTCAAATATACCGCCTTATCATTCCTTTCACAACATTTCATTTCCAACATTTCCACACACCTCGAACTGGGTATTCGCATTTCCTGCATGTGCAATAATAAACTTACCCAATGTGGAGATCATAATACGTTCATAGGACAACCTTTTCTGACAGCGATTTATCTCGCTATGGTTGGTACTTAATTTACGGCTCATTGCCCGAGTGTAGGTGTTCATCCTTATATTATACCTTATGTAGAAAGCACCACCGACGGGTACCCCCACCCTTTCCCCGTGCTTTCCACCCAACAACATAATTCTATTAACATATCCACGACTCCATTCGTGGACAATCTTAACACACACCGTCATTTCCAAACTACATTTCCCATTCCAACATCACATTACCAATTTCCAACATCACAATACCAGTTCCATATCACAATACCATTTCCATCAACATACCACCACATTTCATCCATCCAACTCCAATCCACATTCCCATTTTGAAATTAAGTTTTTCATGCAGTGATGACATAATTCAGTATATAGAAAGCATTAAAACATTTAGAAAAGATGTTTAAAGAATCTTGCTCGAATAAAACTCGGTCATCCGACTCGCCGATGGTGGGTTCGACATGGACGGTTCAGTTGAGACCAAACAATGTAATATTTTAACTAGGCCATTTTAAGATTCGATTATTTATTTTGGTGCCCAACTGATTAATGATCTGCCGTTCAGATTTTAATTGGCATAACGATTAAAGAATATCAGTTGGTGATTTTTATGCGATCCGCAAATCAATTCCAAAACCGACGCTCGCGACACGGATTCTTTTCTACCTCTCTACCTTTTCTCATCTCTTTCTCTTTCTTTCCTCCCTCTTCTTTTCTTTTCTCTCGCTCCTTCTTTCTCTGGCCGAAGGCCATTTGGCCTTGCCCTTCGGCCGACGCCTTTACCTTCTCTAGCTACCGCGACGGTGAAAGCTTTGGTTGCATCTCCTCTGGTTCCTTGGTTCACTCGACCGAGAGCCTCTCGGCTCTACGCTGGCCGAGCTCCTCTCCCTCTCTACGGCGCCTCCTCCCCGGGCGCGACGCTGGCCCGAGGCTCACGATCTCTCCGCAGCCGGCTGGGCCATGCGCTCGCCTCGGCTCGCTGCGCCTTGGTGCAGAGTCGTCACGGCCTCCTCTCTTCTCTCGCCGACGGTGGCACGCCTCCTCCTCACCGATCCACCTAAGACCGGTTCTTGGGTTTCTACCCACATTTTATTTTCTTGCATTTTCGTTTTGAATGATTGATGCTTGATGCTTTTGGATGTTTGGGGTTCAATGATGAACGTTGGGAGGCTTGATCTAAACATGAAAAGAACAGATACTACACTAATCCTAGGGTTAACTCCCAACCCACTGAGAACCCTACGGGGATGACCCGATCTACCCCCTACACTACCCCATTGGCTGCCTGCTACCCTGATCTACTCCCTGGACATGCTACCCTACACTGTAGCTACCACTATTCTAGGGTTAGCAGCGCACCTGGGTTTGGATGAAGTTGGGGATGAGGAAGAAGAGGTTGCAGAGGTGCGGCTCCCTTCTTGGTCGAGCTGTCTTCTGGACCTCTGACCTTCTTGTCTTCTGGATGTCGTCGCCTCCCTCTTCTGGATGGTCTTCCTTCGCCTTCTTCTTCTGGACGATCTTCCCTCTCCTCCTTGCCTTGCTTCGGCTGGCTTGCTCTTGAGGTGTGCTTGGTGTTCATGGATGAACACCAAGACCGGGGCCACGCTGGGGCTTTTCACAGGCCGCTTGTGATGCTTGGATTGCGTCTTTGGGGTTTGGGAGACAGAAGGCTTGACTTGGGCTGGCTTCTCGTTGGCTCTCGGTGGCTTTATGCCTTGGCAAAGACTGCTAATGACCATTCCGCTTGGGCCTTTATCGGGCTTCTATTGCTCCTAAGGGCATTACGGTCATTCTCACGATTTTGCTAACAATACCCGCATATCGCACTGTAAGTTCTAAAACACCAAATGATGAACCGAAAACTAGCGAGAGGGCCACCGTGTCCCTGACAGGTCGGTACTCGATGAGCGATACCTTTCATCTGCGGGATCGACGGCACTTCTCCGATCCTTACGATTTATTATCTTGCCTAATTGCTTTTAATGTTTAATTAATTTTTAATTAAACCGATAACCCCGGTTATCACACCTACCACATAAATAATCGCAGTAAAATCAAACCATTGACTTACTCGCCTCGCATTTAACTTTGAATCCTTGTTTTGCCATGTCAAAACATTGCTAGCTATCATCACCATAATTATTTCTCGCACGGTATGATGCGTCGAGATGTCTATTCTACCCTACTTGAATTGGTAACTACTAGGGAGTAACTTCATATGATCAGGATGTGCAAATCTAGACAAGTTAGTAGATGTACGATCTTCCGAGCTCAGTGTATCACACAAAACAGTATGTGTAACTTAGATTACTGATCAGATTCATTAATGGCATAACAACACAAGTCTAACTTACCCAAAATTAAGTCTCATGGAGAGAAAACATCGCAAATGAGGAGCTAGCTTTCTCTCGCATGTTTAATCCAATGTTAGAACCACAAGTTAAACTGTTGTATCTCGCATCTAACTGAGGAACCTTCTCCGTAGCACCTCGATGACCAAGTGCTCCCACCATCAACGCCCGGCGGCAGTGGTGGAAGGTCCCCACACCCGTCAAAGAAATGGCACCGGCACGACACGGCCGGCGGCTCCATCTCCTCCCCACGCTCCCCATCTGAGCCAAAAATGCATGGAGTTTATACGAATCGGTGGTGGAAACCAAACAAACGCGCATGCCAGATTGGCGCGCCTTGCGTAAGCTTGAGCTCCTATAGGGCGGAGGATCTTGCGCTTCGATCCTTGGCCCGGTAGGATAAGAGAGAATGACGGCCGTGTTAGGGTTTGAGGAGGGTTGTGGGTGGAGGAATGGGACCTTCCGCTCAAAGGAGAAGTGGAGGGGATGAGGAGGAGGCGGTGGTGGCTCTCGAGGAGGCGGTTGTAGAAGTGATGAGGGCCATGGCGACGCTGCCCTTGAGATATGGCGAGAGAGGCGAACGGGGAGCGACAGACGAGCGGGCGTAGGCAGAGCGCTAGGGCTTGGCATGAATTGTGCAACCTACTCAATGTGCTCTCGCCTATATGACTGTTCTGTAGTGATATCAGTATCGATTTTTAAAACGAACCGATTGCATTGACATACATTTGTATCGGTTCTGGTAAATAACCGATTGTATTGTTACTACTGCTATCCGTGTCGGCCCAAATGAAAACCGACACGTATAAACAACATATTACTATCGATTCTAAGAAAAACCGATACGATAAAAACTATATAACTATCGGGCCCAAATAAAACCAACACAAATGAAAACTATATCACTATCGGTTCCAAATAAAACCGACAGAGATGAAAAATATATCACTATCGGTTCCAAAGAAAACCGACACGTATGAAGGCCATAGTACTATCGGTTCCAAATAAAACCGACACGTATGAAGGCCATAGTACTATCGGTTCCAAATAAAACCGACATAGATGAAGGCTATAGTACTATCGGTTCCAAATAAAAACCGACTACGGATGAAAGCTATAGTACTATCGGTTCCAAATAAAACCGACACGATGAAGGCCATAGTACTATTGGTTCCAAATAAAACCGACATAGATGAAGACTATAGTACTATCGGTTTCAAATAAAAACCGACACAGATGAGAAATATATCTCTATCGGTTCTAGATAAAACCGGACACGATGAAGGCCATATTACTATCGGTTCCCAATAAAAACCGACACGCATGAAAACCATATTACTATCACTTTTCACATAAGAATCGATAGTGATGTGCATGTGCACATCACTATCGCTTTTTACAAAAGAACCGATAGTGATAATCATGCACATCACTATCTCTTCTCACATAAGAACCGATAATGATATGCAGATGCATATCACTATCGCTTTTTAGTTAAGAACCAATAGTGATAAGTGTGCACATCACTATCACTTTTATGTGAGAACCGTTGTGATGTGCCCAATGCTACATCACAATCGCTTCAACCGAGAACCGATAGTGATTATTATTAATATCCATCCTAAATCATCTATCACAATCGCTTTTTCCTAAAAACTTAAGAACCGACCAGATAAAGCGATATTGATGTACCATTTCGTAGTAGTGGCAGAGTAAAAGATGATTCGACATACTTGTCATCACCAATTAGGTACTTCTCATCGATGGATATAAGATTCGTGTTGTTGCTTTACATATGTTTGGTGAGATTGATATTTGACAAAGGATCTCAATGCTCGTGTATGCAACTATTCACTTGGTGATTGCAAGGAGTATACAATTACCGAGGTGAGAACAGTTATATTGTTGATGTATAATGGAGCACATCGCACATTGGCGGTAGTTCAAGATGTTCCTAACTTAAAGAAGAATCTAATATCCGTGATGTCGCTTGAACTCAAGGTTTTGCGATATCATTTCAAGTGGAGTCATACGAGTTACTTGTAAAGAGCAAGTGATCATAAAAAGTATATAGAATAATGCAGAATATCGATTGATGGGTAAGCCTAAAGGAAAGGCAATCAATAGAGGTAGAATAAAAATCCTGATGAGGAGAAGAAAATCGTGACGTTAATGATAGGTAATCAGATCTCAAATGCAGTTATTTGTGGAACTGCAAAGACGGTTGTAAAATCTAGCAAATGCAAAGGCGAATGTACGAGCTATTGGAAGAAGACGTGACAGGACCAACCATGTGATACCAACGAGCAGGTGGAACTCGAAGGTGGTACAAACCTACGGCATGGAGGGCCATAGGAACAAAAGTTGTGATTAACCAAACTACACGAAGAAAGGTCTCTCAAGTGGATGGTTTGGGAGGCCTAGTCCGAATACCAACATGCATATTGCGATGATGTATATGAGCCCTTGTGGTGGAGCACTCCCAAAGGTAGGAGGTAAAACAAAAAAAATTACGGAGCCAACTTGGAGCGAGTTCGTTGAGGAGCACGATGACTTCAATAGATAAGAGTTAAGTAGAGATTGTTAAATACAGTGACTCATATCTAGCCTTTTAGGATTTGAAAAAGTATGTTCGATGAATCCTAATAGGATTATGATTCCTAAACTAATAGGAGTAAAATTTCTATTTGCTTTAAAGAAGAACTAGGGATACTATATAAACCTAGGAGGTTGTCATGGAAAACTCATGTAACCAAGAATCAACAAACCAACTCATCCAAAGCCAAAGATGCATGAGAGGATTAGAGGCTAGGCTATTTTTTAGCACTAGATTATTGTATAGTGCAATGATCCTAAAAGGCTCAAGAGATTGTGAGAGAGCAACAATCTCGTTTACACTTTTGAGATTGTGCTTAAAGAATTTGCGATTGACTTCGCCAAATCATTCTCTCTCATCGCGGTTGCTTCGATGCTATTATATTTTGGTTCTCTCTACGAGATTCGTTTTTATTGTTCTTGAGACCGTGTATGCTTGTATCGTATCTTACAAAACTCTGATCCGACACGGGGGGCTGCTGTGCATAAGAAGGGGTGTCAAAGTGTAAAAAGATTCAATATTTATTTATGAATTTTCATATTACTTGAGAATCCTAAAATAAAAATACAACTCAACACAGCCTCACGTCGTACAAGTATTGTCAACTGGATACTAACCCAGTGAGCGAAGAGCCAGAGTGAATTTTGATTTTGCCATGAGTTCTGTGACTGGGAACATTTGTAATAGATACCATGGCCCGATAAATCATACCAAATTTTCCTATTCCAATTTACGTCCATGTTTGTTTGTTTTTTTTTCCCTCAAAATACAACTAAAATTTTCAAGATTCTCATTTTCATTTGTGGGTATGTGATCTTGGCATAAAGAGACCCCTACTGTCCAATCAAATCCTGACTTTGGAGTATTAGTTACAAGTGCCAACTCTACGGCACACGTCACGTACCAGTCATAGTCGAATCTTTAATCATTTTATTCGGCAACCAAATTGATCCACGGGCTATTTGGCTAAAACTAACGAGTTCGGCTTTGCTGCAGGGGGCCCTGCAAATTTGCTGGGCGAGCATAGGTCTAACATGTCTCCTATGCAAGCTAATTAGAAATCAACCGTTCGGAAGGTTATTTAGTTGATATAAAGAGAGATTTGATTATGAGTGGTCCGAAATTCTTCTCGTCTCTTTTAACAAAAACAACCCTAGCTCTTTTCATCTTCTTCCATTGCTTCCAGCTTGATGAGTTCTTCCTGCTAACTACGAATTATTTGATGAAGAAAAGACATGGCAATTCATTGGGAGATGTCTCGTCTTGTCTCGGTGTCTCCGATCATTATCAGGTTTATTCTGATTGCTAGCCCTTTAACATTGGATTGGATCTCTAAATCCTTTTATAATGAACCGATGCTGCCAAAGTTCTATTACTTACTGACCTCGATGTTGCAATCTCCAGGTCATGGGTACTGTGGCAAGAGCTCTGTTCGTAGCCTACTGAGATCCGTGGCCACGGCTGATAGATGGATATTAGAAATTCCACAAGCAGGGAGCTACGGAGTACAACTACTGCCAATGTTTGGATAAGCGCCTCAATTTTGTTCTCTCGATATGCATATGCAGAATAAGTAGATAGACAAAAAAGGAAAACAACTTTGCTTACTCGATCCACGGTAGCTAATTAATCAAATAGAATCAATTAACATTTGATTGCCACATGATCGACATGAATTGATTGATCCTGCATATATTAGATGCAGGGCACCCTACACGGGAGCAGAACTCAACTGACATGCCGTACAAAGAGATAAAGTTCCCGAGATAAAAAAATATCCATACATAGAAAGCTTCAGATAGGATAAAGTTCGACAAGGATTTTAGCTGAAAACTATTTTGGAGATACTGTTCGCAACAACAATAATAATACATCAAGAATCTTTCCCAGTGAACACTACAAGTGCCACTGTTTGACTGTGAAGGAGCTAACTTATTTCGTGTGTTATTGCCTGTCTGTGTCGTCTGATTGACTTTGAACTAGCAGTTTAGTTTTCGTCCCTTTGGATATGTTCGAAAAGCTAAATCCTTGCTCGATTATGAAATGTGAATTTCATATAAATTTGTGCGAGAAGCGCCAACTTTTGGAAAACACGTGAATCGTTTTTTTTATTTGCTTACAAGTTAAACCACGGCGAACTTTGTATGGCCATAAACAAAGAAAATATATTCCAATTTTCGTACAAAACAGTAAGGCCATCGCCATATTTTAGGTATTGCTAACTCTACCAGATCTATGGAGCTGGAGATGTGAGTATATTAAGAGTGTTTAGATGGATCATCTTGTTTACATTTTAGATAAAAATATAAACTGAATTCATTTTATTTTAACCTACAAGTTTCAGATCTCAGGTGAAGCTAGGATCTAGAGCTCTACCAAACAGACCCATCTTTTTATGTAAATTAGCCCCAACCCTTCTATTTAATTCAATAAATGTCATTTTAGACATTGAGAACATCTCCATAATACACCTTTGCCCATCAGATTTTCTACTTATACGTTATCAAATATTGAACAAAATAATACTTTTAGCAAAAATTTAGAATTGATTTCAGGTCATCAATATAAATATTTTTTGTACATATTAGAAGTCAAAACTCAAATCATCTGAATTCCTGAGTTCTAAGGTCGCCATTAGAAAACAATATTATTTAGCAGCAGTCCCAGCTACCTCTCAAAAAGAATAAACAGTCCCAGTTACAGGTACGCAGAAAACAAAACGAAAGACAGCCAAAGAGGAATAGGGTATTTAACAAGTGTTCTAAGTACTAGTAACGCTAAAGCAGACAAAAGCGGCATAAAGCCGGCCACATGATCACCGGGCCCCCAACACAAATCGAGCAACGGAGCAAGTATACCTTTAGCATCGGATGCGTCTGTGGCCTGAAGCCTCCACCCCGGGACGCGCGTTCCCTCCCAAACCAAGGTAGCGGCAGCATCTTTGCCGCGGAAACGGCATGGACCTGATTGTTGAGTCGCAAAACAGAAGAAAGTGAGAGCCAACCCCACGACAAGCAAGTTCTTCAAAGGCACGAGATGTTAGAAATTGGTCTATTGGGTGGGCCATTTTCTTTAATTTCAAAACATGTATGATTTGTGTCATATTATCTAGTTAAGTAGAGTAAAGACAACTTAAAAAATAGAATCCACAGCCCAGCTGTCTTTCAAAAAAAAAATAATAGAATCCTTGCCATCTCCTGAATAATGACACTTGGCATGAGAATGGCATAGGGTGTACAGTGGCTAAACACACAAATGCGCCGTGTCGTAGTGTGTCTGTTGGCACTTTGAATTCACCTTTGTTTTGCTGAACCTTGCAATTATCTCTCCATTCAATCTGCTTAAATGCGATTTAAACATCTGCTTTAATTCGTGTCATTATGCAACAAGAATTAGTGAGTTAATTGACATCACACCGTTAGCTTCTTCCTCAATGTCGACTACTTCCACGATCGATTCGCGCTTACGCTTCGATTCTTCAAAGAAACCCAATCGTAAGTCGCTCGTGTGATAAATCAACTCATAATATACAATTCTTAAACATATTTTGAAGTATAATGTGTTACATGCTGTTTTATGCATCTCTAGTCTTTTATTATATTTGCCTTAATATAAAATCTGAAATAAGCATATTTCCAACACAAGATAGATAAGAATAAGAAAGACGAAGAAGAACGTGAAATTAAACAGATCGAAAATGCACGCCGCAGGGCTTTCCTTCTCAATCGGTTTCTTTCACCACGGCTAGGGGTGGGCATTTTTAAACCGAAACCGAAAAACCGAACCGATTTAACCGAATATTTCGGTTTTTTCGGTTTTCGGTTTCCAGTTCGGTTTTTATTTTGGTTGTATTTTGTTTTCGGTTTTCGGTTCGGTTTCCGGATTCCGAAAACCGATTTTACCAAAAACCGAATCATGTCGCTCACACCTCACGGAGCTCACGGAGCGCAGTTCCATACTTCCATCGGTTTCTTCGGCGTTCGGCCCATTCATCCGAATCCCCAATCCTATCCCCCGAAACCTGAAGACCTAATCCCCATTCCCCCGAATCCCCGATCCAATCGATGCTGCCCAATCCGAAAATCCCCAAATCCTCCGAGACTCCGACCGTGGCCACCGCCTCGACGCCTCCAACCTCCTCCCTCGGCGCCGCCCCAAGGCCCTCGGCACCTCCTCGACTCTTCCCGCGGCGGCCGCCCAGACGCCTTCTCGACGCTGCCCCGATGCCTTCTGGGCTCCTCCCTCGGCGCTGCAGCAGGCCAGCACCATCGCAAGAATGGCTACATCGTCATCAAGAACGCCCCCTGCAAAGTATCCATCCAATCATCTGGATCCACTCGCCGTACTTCTGTTAGATTTGCGTGTTCGTCCTGCCATCTCGAATGCTGTTGCATGTAGATGTGCAATTTTGTTTTTGGCTGCGAGTTGCTATGGTCTTCGATGGAGCGATTTGGATTAGCGTTGGACAATATGATTCAAACAGAGTGGTGCGCGGTCTTGTAATAAACGTCCAAAAGAACATCTTAGCTATGACGTGCAAAGAACAACTTACCCATGTAATGTATGACGTATATCCACTGTAAAGTTCAACAAAACAACATATTTTAAGCATCTTCGCATAAAAACAATTCTAACCATCGTGCTGAAGTGATCTGGATTGTTATGCTTTTTGAGCAAAGCTTCTTGATCTCTATTTTTGGACAACAGATTTTGCCATATATGTTGATCTGTGCTCAATAGGCCAATGCTAGGTTTGCATGTAATTCGGTTAACCAAAAAACCGAATTAATCGAACCAAATTTGTTCGGTTAATTCGGTTCGGTTTCTGTCGCAATTCGGTTTCGGTTCGGTTTTCCAATCTAAAAAACCGATTTTTTAAAACCGAATAAACCGAACCGAAATAACCATATAAACCGAATGCCCACCCATAACCACGGTAGGGCATGTGGGCCCACGTGTCATGTCACACGGGAGACAACAGCAGGCAACCTGATCACACATATAGATATACATAGATAGGCTCAAACTGCAGTAGCCATCTCAATCTGCGCGTGATGAAAAGAAGCCGCTAGCCGAACAAGCACATGTTATATGACGATACGAGGATAGCAAGGTACTCTATTCCCATGCTCTGTCGCCGGCCGGATTTTTAGTGTCTCTAATTCCCATTGATATATATAGCATATATGAATAGAAGCATTTTATCAAACAAAACAAACTAGCAGAAACAAAGTCATGGTAGAAACAGAGATCACCTTTCCCAGGAGTAAACCACAGTGATCCGCCGTGCCTGAATGCCTCGCCGGCGGCGAGTTGAGCTGCATGCTGACCCTTGCAATGCACGTACACACTGGGACTGATTGGTCTACTAATACTCCTACAAGGAGATAAGGATGAAGCAAAAGGAAGGTATTGTTTTGACAACAAATTAACAGAGGGGGCAGCCAATGCAGGCTATTAATAACCAAACAACAACGGCTAGGAATTATTTGCAGGGATATGTATGCATTTATAGAAGAGGCCGGGAGGGAGGGAGGGAGAGAACGCCTCCTAGGGGAAGGAATGATTCTTGTGGGGGGAAAGCTTTTAGTAGTGGACAAAAAAACCTTAAAACTTATCCTTCGTGAACGGGTGGTGCCAGAGTGACATTCCTATGCGCCCATCACACCAAAATGCTGTCCAGATTTAAGACAAAGAAAATTATATAGCTATTAGCAATATATAGGCCCTGTTTGTTTCAGTTTATGCTTTTTGGTTTAAGGTTTAAAGCCAATTTTTTTGGCTTAAACAGCTTAAAAGTTGTCTGCTTTTAAGCCAAGGCAACCTATTTGGCAAACTGACTTATGCTATGTTAGCTTATTGTTGTGAAATACGAAATGTTAGCTTATTGTTGTGAAATACGAAATGTCCAAATTACCCTTATTGCATAATTTCGTTTCGAGTTAACATGATATTGATGAACACATAGCAATCATTAGAACTGAATATCAAAATTGTCAATTCATACAAACGTTAGAATTATTGTACAAACAATCGTCATTGATCAAATTGCAAAACAAAAATAGAGCCAAAATTAGAATGGTTGTTCATCATCCTGAAGAGGAACGCGGTATGCTACGCTAGCACAAAAAAAAATCTACCACAGAACCGTAAAGCTACTCGCAAGAAGGGGATCATAGATAAGATTACTACTAGACGCCGCAGCTGCGGAATCCTTCGCGCCGATGTAGTGGATCGCCCTCGCCGCATCGCCAAGGCCGATGTAGTGGATCGCCTCGCCTTGCCGTGGATCGCCCTCCCACGCCGCAGCCGCAGCAGCGCCACCACGATGAGTCCACACGCCCAGAGATGGAACGCCGCGCGCGTGTGCAAGCACTGATCGCTTCGGCAGAGCAATGAGAGGAGTAGGCTAGGTTTCGAGTGAATCACTCCTAAACCATGAGAAAGCACACATTGCGCCTCCTCCTCCTCCTTATATAGCCACGAGATGAAACCTAAACTAGGGCCCATCAGTGCTAAGCCCACGAGGTTCATTAATTACGGATCCAATCCAAATTAATGCATCCCACCATTAAGTGTGTGACCTGCAGTTCACGTGACGCTTGCACGTGGATTCGAAAACTCCTTTTCAATCCAATAGTTGGTAGTGGCTTCTTGCAAAGTATGCCAACTCCCAAACATACTATGATCAAATCGGATGTAACCTATCAAAAGTACTCATGTAATAATCCCTTTGCCAAGTATATGAAGATTGATCTCAAGGCAGAAGCATGTCATCCTTTGATGATTCAATCCATCTCTCGATCCGTGATATATTAATAAGTTGTGATTGACTCTCAATCACGGCATGGCCATGCAATTCCTTAATCATATCACACGAGTGGCCTTGTCATATATCTCCGCTTTCATTAGAGTGGCAAATTCCATCTTGATCGCCACTTCCTCTCGCACGCTTCATAGTAAACATGAAAGCTACCTTTATAACTATCCGGTTAGGAAGTATTGTTTGATAGCCCCAAGGAAAACTATTACACATGTAGGGAATATGACAATCTCGTGTCTAAGGATCATACATCTACTAGGTATGAGATACATCGATGACACATAAGAATGAAACATTCTCGCAGTTGTCCCATTGCGGGTCTATCTAACCCATGTTCTTCAACATGCGCCCACAATGTATAGATGATATCTCCATATCCCATGATCTATGAAGCATGATCATCGATCACTACATGTGCTGATCTATTCATCGTTGTCCTATACGATGATATCCGATCAGAGATATTTATCGAATTACATCATTAAGTAAAGAGCTTCATAAGCAAGTCACATACTTGTTGATCAATACAATGATATACATTCATTGGACCAATAATCATATTATTATTCATAAACATAGTCATGTTACAATCATTTAAATGATTGCCTCAAGGGCATAACACTAACAATCTCCCACTTGCACTTGAGTCAATCAATTAAGTATCTAATACCAATAGACCTTGTGTGCGCCTCATGCTTAGGCTGTGGCGTTGACTTTGTCAACGGATCGCCACATTGGCTTCCGTATGTACTTTGCATATTCTCACGCCACCTCTATCCACAATCTCGAATAAGGTGAAAGCGACGGAGTATGTGTTTAGACTTCGATGTGATCTAGGCTCTTTTGCTTGTGCAATGGCACCACTATTATCACAATAGATGTCCATTGGACTAGAGGCACTAGCGACCACACCAAGCTGTGATAAACTTCTTAATCCACACAGCTTCTTTGCGGCCTCCGGCCGCAATGTACTCCGCTCGTCGAGAGTCGGCCACCGTGTTTTGCTTGGAACTCTTCCATCTTATCGCTTCCTTCATTAAGTGTAAACACAAACCCGGATTGCGATCGAAAATCATCTTTGTCAGCTTGAAGCTTGCATCGTGTAACCTTTGCAACCGATCTTCCTCACCTCTAAAAACAAGGAACATACCCTTAGTTCTTCTCAAGTACTTCGTGATATTTTTACGGCTATCCAATGACCATCACCAGATCCGCTTGGTATCCGCCGTGACACTTAGAGCATATGAGACATCTGGGCGCATGCGGATCATGGCATACATAATAGACCCAATAGTCAAGCATATGGAATCTTGCTCATCCTGTCTCGCTCATCGATGTCGAAGGACACCGATTCTTGCGCAGATCGATGCCATGTGACATTGGCATGAAACCTCTCTTGGATTCATGCATATTGAACCTTTTCAATATTTTGTCAATGTACGCTTCCGACTTAATCCAATTAACCTTTTGATCTATCTCTATAGATTTTATGCCCAAGATATAGCATGCTTCTCCCAAGTCCTTCATTGAGAAACTCCTTTTCAATGAAATCTTAACATCTTCAAGCATAGGAATGTCATTCCCGATCAATAATATGTCATCCACATACAAAATCAGAAATACAATCGGTGGATTCGTCGCCACCTTCGTCTCCGGCCAGGCCTTCCGCTTCAAAACCCGACTTCGTCAGATGCGCCGCGGAGAGCTTGTCCGTTCGTCCAAAACCGATCCGATCCGTAAAGATCAAGCCAACCCATCTCTGTATGTCACTTTGACTTGGCCGCAAAACCACCGGCGTCGCGAGGAATTGCTGCGATCTTCGTGGCATCTTCGCGATAGAATGCAGAAGACCGATCTCCAACGCCAACAAGAAGAACAGAAGTCTGCGGGAAGATCGCTTCGTAAGGGTAAGGAGGTGTAGGTGCGATCGCTCGATCTCGCGCCTCAATGTCCACGAGGACCTCCCGCAATCCGTGTTGGGAGATCGCCATTTTCCGCGACGCTAATGCATAATGTCGCCGCCTCCAAGACGCTCGACAAACCGACCCGATGATTGCATCGGATAGCCCGGGCCCCGATCGTGGCCTGATCAAGGCCATGGTGACGGCGCCACAATTTAGCGAAATAAGGAAAAGCCAGAGGTGAAGCGACTTGCGCCCCACGCGCCGGCAGACGCCACAAGCCTACGCCGCGCTTCGAAGCGCCACCTTCGCACGCCATGAGCCACGCCGCGCTTCGAAGCGCCACTTCGCACAGCCACGAGCCTACGCTTACGCCTCGAAGCGCCACCTTTGGCACGGCCACGAGCCTACGCCGCGCTCGAAGCGCCACTTTTCGACGGCCACGAGCTAAGCTCGCGCTTCGAAGCGCCACTTTCGCGACGGCCACGAAGCCTACACTCGCGCTTCGAAGCGCCACCTTCGACACGCCACGAGCCTACGCCGCGCCGAGCCACTTTCGACGGCCACGAGCCACGCCGCGCCGAGCGCCACTTTCGGCGACGGCCATGAGCTCACGCCGCGCCGAGCGCCACCTTCGCACGCCACGAGCCACACCGCGCTTCGAGCGCCGCCACACTCATCTACAAGCCTTCGCCGCGCCACGAGCAAAGATGGCATGATCGCCAAGAACATATGGAGCATAAAGCGCTAAGTCGCTTACTCAATTATGTCATTATAAATAAAATTGTTGACTTTCTCGACTTGCTACTTAGTTGACCCACAACTAAGCAAGAAGTCGGGGCTACACTCTAATAGCGCATGCGATGCGCACATCTTTTTGAGTTGTATTTATCTTCTTTGCTTAACGACACGAGTGAATCCGAGTGCGATAACTCCAAATTGTGAAGCTCGACCCCATGAACGCGAACTTTACTCACCCAAAACACGTGCTCGAAAAAGAGCCATGAGCCGACTCCCAACGCCTGGGACTAGACTAGTCTGCAAAGTGCTTAAACAAAAGACTCAAACCACTTGATGAATTCAAAATTAATAAGGAAAAGAGTAAAAACTCTAAAATTATATATACACCAATTGACATCACATCCGAGTGAATTGTTTTTACATTGCTTAAGTTCAGCATATACATGATTTCAGGGCTACTAAATTTAGATACGACTGTGTGAGCCAACGCTTCAACAACGACATCAGCAACTTCGGCGACGAATGAATTTAAAGGGAGTGGCGCTGAATTTTGCCTTGAGCGGGAAAAGTGTTTTGACTTTTGCATATCGTTTGGGATACAGTATGTCCCAAGATGAGCCGACTGCCAGAATTACAATAATGGGGCTAGGAACCACTCGGAAAGTTTAACGCGATGAGTTCTATTGAGTCCTTCACGATCTCTTTGCCTACAACAGAGCACTCGGCTGTAAAGGAAAACTAGTCGGAAGTCCGATCAAGAATCGAAGCACTCGGCGTGAAGCATGACTCAGTTGGGCTGCAACCAGGAAGGCGGCAACTCGATCGCAAAGGACTCGGGAGCTACTGTGGATTATAAGAACCTGGGTACCCTCATGACAAGCCCAAGAGGGAGGCCCAAAAGATACTCCCCGCGTCAGGCCCATTGACGCAAAGGACATATCCTAAAGGAAGTTGAACTTATATTTAGATATGATAGATACGGTTGTAATCCGAAGTCGTTAATAGGGTAGATAAAGATGTAAACTCTATCTTATTAACTGACTAGAATCTTGTAACCGATCGGAATCTCCAAACCGATCAGGACTCTGTAAGCCGCCCCACCCTCGCTATATAAGGGAGAGGGCGGGCAACAACATAGGGATCCGATCATCCAAGCATAGAGCAATAAAGCCATAGAGCATAGAACACCTCATATCGCCCAAAGCATATTGTGCTTTGAGCAACCCCGGATCCAAGAGATCCACAAAATCCCAGCACACGGGATTAGTGTATTATCTCCTCCGCGAGAGCCTGAACCTGTATAAACCCCTTGTCTTGTGTGACCTTCGAGTTTGAGATCGAGCGCCTACCCTATAAATTTATTGCCGACTACAAAAGTTGACTATGCATGAGATACACTGATGACATATAAGAATGTAAAATTCTCGCAATGTCCCATTACGGGTCTATCTAACCCATGTTCTTCAACATGCGTCCACAATGTATAGATGATATCTTCATATCCCATGATCTATGAAGCATGATCATCGATCACTACATGTGTTGATCTATTCATCGTTGTCCTATACGGTTGACGAGTACTCATACCATGGGTACCCCGATGGCCCGGAGTAACGAACGGGCCGCCCCAAGACCGACTCCGACCAAAGGCCCCACGGGGCCACGAAGGACGATCGTCCCCGACCTAACGAGCTGCCTAAGCTCGTCCCTGACCCGATAGGGCGTCCGACCCCGACAGGTCGGACTCCCACGATCTCCGACCAAGCTGAGGCGATCTCTGCTGAGGGCTAACTATCGAGCCTCCGCCAGCCATCCGCCACGAGCCCTGCGGACATGACTGTTCAGAGCGACTGCGCGGGTGTAGGTGGCTCCTTCCCGAGGAGGGCAGGAGGTTGCCGGGTCAAGCCCCGGCCTCATCGTCGACGCAAGACGCGGCGTGAGGACACGCCCTCCCGAGGCAACGCCCGGCTACCGTTAGGCTTGCAGAGGGCAAAGCGCTATTTCAAGGAAACGGCAAGCTTCTCCGCCAAGAAGTCCACCAACCCGGCATGGGGCGGCAGACGACCAATCGCCAAGACGAAGGACTGAGCTCTTAGCGTAGGTCGTTTCATCCTTCCTCTCCAACTCCCCATGTAACCTACCCTCCAGCCTATATAAAGGGAGGCAAGGCCCTCAAGGAGGAGGGGCGAAGAGGTTCAGGCGCACAGACACACACACACACGCATGAGCAAAAGACGGACTCCCGGCTCTCGATCCTCACGAATAGGCTTCCTTGCTCTCACGTTGTCGAGCTCTCAGCTCTCGCTTGTAAAAACAGTGCAGTCATCTGCACCCACGGTAATATAAGCACCACCGCACGAACTGGAGTAGGGACGTTCGGCCCGAACCAGTATACGTCTTGGACTCCTGAGTCTAACCATTCAAGGAGAGGGAGCGCGCGACCCCTTAAACTTCAAAATTCACTCGGCGGTGCTCGAAACGCCAACAACGATGATATCCGATCAGAGATATTTATCGAATTACATCAATAAGTAAAGAGCTTCATAAGCAAGTCACATACTTGTTGATCAATACAATGATATACATTCATTGGACCAATAATCATATTATAATTCATAAACATAGTCATGTTACAATCATCTAAATGATTGCCTCAAGGGCATAACACTAACAATCTCCCGCTTGCACTTGAGTTAATCAATTAAGTATCTAATACCAATAGACCTCGTATGCGCCTCATGCTTAGGATGTGGTAGTGGCTTTGTCAACGGACCGGACACATTGGCCTCCGTATGTACTTTGCATATTCTCATGTCACCTATATCCAAAACTCACGAATAAGGTGAAAGGCTGAGTATGTGTTTAGACTGATGAGATCTAGGCACTTTAGCTTGTGCAATGGCTCCACTATTATCACAATAGATGTCCATTGGACTAGAGGCACTAGCGACCACACCAAGCTCGTGGATAAACTTCTTAATCCACACAGCTTCTTTGCGGCCTCCGGTCGCAATGTACTCCTCTCCGTCAGAGAGTCGGCCACCGTGTTTTGCTTGGAACTCTTCCACCATCGCTTCCTCCATTTAGTGTAAACACAAACCCGATTGCAATCGAAATCATCTTTGTCAGCTTGGAAGCTTGCATCGGTGTAACCCTTTGCAACCAGATCTTCCTCACCTCCAAAAACAAGGAACATACCCTTAGTTCTTCTCAAGTACTTCAGATATTTTTATGGCTATCCAATAACCATCACCAGATCCGCTGGTATCCGCCGTGACACATAGAGCATATGAAACATCCGGCGCTGCGCATCATGGCATACATAATAGACCCAATAGCTAAAGCATATAGAATCTTGCTCATCTTGTCTAACTCATCGCTTGTCGAAGGACACCGATTCTTGCAAAGGATCGATTCCATGTGACATTGGCATGAAACCTCTCTTGGATTCATGCATATTGAACCTTTCAATATATTGTCAATGCACGCTTCCTAACTTAATCCAATTAACCTTTTGATCTATCTCTATAGATTTTTATACCCAAAATATAGCATGCTTCTCCCAAGTCCTGAAGAGGAACGCGGTATGGTACACTAGCACAAAAAAAAATCTACCGCATAACCAGAAAGCCACTCGCAAGAAGGGGATCACAAATTAGATTACCACTAGACGCGCAGTTGCGGAATCCTTCACGCATCGATGTAATAGATCGTCCTTGTCGCAGTCGTTGCGTCGATGGAGTGGATCGTCCTTGCCCGCCGTGGATCGTCCTCCCACGCCGCAGTCACAGCAACGTCACCGCAGTAATCCACACGTCCTGGGATGGATGCCGTGCGTTGGTGTGCAAGCACCTAGTCGCTCAGCAGGGGCAGCGAGAGAAGGAGGCTAGGGTTTCGGGTGAAACACTACTAGACCGTAGGAAAGCACACCCTGCGCTTACCCTCCTCCACTCCTTATATAGCCACGAGATGAAACCCTAAACCAGGGCCCATCAGTGTGCTAAGCCCACGAGGTCCATTAATTACGGATCCAATACAAATTAATTCGTCCCAGCCCATTAAGTGTGTGACCCTGCAGGTTCACGTACGTTTGGACATGGATTCGGAAAACTCCTTTTCAATCCAATAGTTGGTAGCGGCTTCTTGCAAAGCATGCCAACTCCCAATCATACTATGATCAAATCGGACAGAACCTATCAAAAGTACTCATATAATAATCCCTTTGCCAAGTATATGAAGGTTGAACTCAAGGCAGAAGCATGTCATCCTTTGATGATTCAATCAATCTCTCGTATCCGTGATATATTAATAAGTTGTGATTGACTCCTCAATCATGGCATGGCCATGCACTTCCTTAATCATATCACATGAGTGGCCTTATCATATATCTTTGTTTCGTTGGAGTGGCAATTCCATCTTGACTACTCACTTCCCTCTGCACGTTTTATAATAAACATGAAAACTACCTTTATAACTATCCGGTTAGGAAGTAGTGTTTGATAGCTCTAAGGAAAACTATTACACATGTAGGGAATATGAAAACCTTAGGTCTAAGGATCATACATCTACTATGTATGAGATACACTGATGACACATAAGAATGTAACATTCTCGCAGTGTCCCATTGCGGGTCTATCTAATCCATGTTCTTCAACATGTGTCCACAATGTATAGATGATATCTCCATATCCCATGATCTATGAAGCATGGTCATCGATCACTACATGTGCTGATCTATTCATTGTTGTCCTATACGATGATATCCGATTAGAGATATTTATCGAATTACATCAAAAAGTAAAGAGCTTCATAAGCAAGTCACATACTTGTTGATCAATACAATGATATACATTCATTGGACCAATAATCATATTATTATTCAAAAACATAGTCATGTTACAATCAACTAAATGATTGCCTCAGGGGCATAACTGTAACACCCTAATTTTTGCTCTAGTTTAAATTTTGAGAGTATTTTTGATTTTTGTGAATTCTTGAGAATTTATCGAAATTTATTTGGAATTACTCAAAACTAGCCTTCCTTGAAAACAATTAAATAATGTATAAGTTCTAGCAAAGTTTTATTGAAAATATTTTATTTGAGTTCCAAATATCTCAAGGTATTTTCTAGAATTTTTCTAGAATTTTTCTGCTATTTTAAAAGTCCCAAATGAATTAACTGAATTTCTAGAATTATTTTTATTGAAAAGGTTTTAAAATGGTTATGAGCGATAATGGGCCGAGCCCATTCGCGCGCGCCGCCTTGACCATCCGCGCCAAACCCTAGCGCCGCTTCGGTGAACCGCTCGATCTTGATCGAACGCTGCGCTGCGTGTGCCACGCCGCTTCGCGACGCGAGCCATCCGATCCAATCGCGCGGACGTCGAGGATTGCGCCACGCCGGCCGCTCACGCGAGATCACCGGAGCTAACGCCGCCGACCGCTACCGCTTGTTTCGCCACCGTAGCGCGCACGCCGAGGCCCCTTAAAGTGCACCGAGTAGCGCGTCGCGTAACTCTTCTCGCCGCTTTTGACACCTTGCACGCACGCCAAGACCCTCTAGCGCTCGAACGAGCTCGCCGTAGTTGTTCCCCGCATCGCCATCGTTCTCCGTCGCTTGCGTCGCCGCGGTCCACTTCCGCCGTTGTTGAGGTCACCGGGTACCGATTCGCCGAGACGCGCCGAACGCGCCACTTCTTCACGTCGGAACGCCCGCAACGCCGCCGACGCCTCGTCTTCCTCACCCGCGACTGTTCCTTCGCGCCGCCGTTGACCTCGCCAACTTCCGCCGCCGTCCGATCCTCATCGCTCGGTTTTGGTGAGTCCACGATCCACTTCTCATTTACGTTTGGATTAAATTATAGACGTTAGATCCGTAATGTGCGCGTAGATTAGATCTCGACATTAGGGCTATTAGTAGATCTTGACCGTTAGATCGGGTTGAACGTAGAGATTAGATCTAGTCTCAGAACTTGGTTACATCTCACCGTTGGATCGTTAGTGTATGCATAGGATTGAGCCACGTCAAGCCGTGAATAGTAAACAGCTCCGAACTGAGCCGTCGGATCGGATATAAACGGTTGAGTTGGATCGTTTTGCCCTAGGATCCGCGCGCTTCAGATTTGAACGCGCGGTGGTAGCGCCGCACCTTCATCCAATCTCGATGACGCGTGGTTGCTTTGACCGCAGCGAGACCAGATCCGCCGTTGCTTTCAGCGCCGGCGCGATCGTGCCGCGTGGCTACGAGTAAATCGAGTCGCCGCGTCGGTCGCGAATCCAACCGCTGGATTTAGGGCCGGATGTGCCGGATGCGTGGGCCGAGCGTCGCCGCGTGTCGCGGTCGATCGCGCGATCTCGGTCGCACGCATCTTGCGGTGCGCTGCGCGTGAGGATCGGACCGCCGGTTTTAGCGAACGGTCCGATTTTGCCGCGGTTCGCGATCGTTTCGGAACCAAGTCCACGCTAGACCGAGCCGAGCCGTGAACCCGGTCCATAGACAGAGCGACGTGGCGGCCTGCAGGCGTGCCGCGTGTCGGCCGACGTTATCGCCGACGCCATAAATATTTTCATATATAAAAATATTTCGACGGAAATTATTTGGTGCTGACGTCATCATGAGGCATGCTGACGTCATAAATGCGAATTTCAAGTATAAAAATAATTTGGAAAAATCGGATTTTCTAATTTCAGTTTTTTGATTTTATTCAAAACTTCAAATGACTATAACTTTTGCATTTTAACTCGGTTTGGATGATTCAAATTTCTAAAAATTCATAAAATTGTGATCTATTTAATGATGAATTTTATTTGAATTTTTGAGATTATCTAGTCGTCTGTATTAGCTATTTATTGCATATTTTATTTGAACGCGTAGACGCAAATTTAGGAAGGTTTCAAGAAGAATTGTCGCTCAAGACCAAGCTTGAACACGACCGCAGCTCTTTGAAGGCAAGTGATGCTTTGATCATTTTGATCCCAGATTTTAAAATGTAATTTATGCTTTGAAACTATGCATGCTAATTATTTAAAATGAATTTAAATTAATTTGGGATAATGTAGTTAATCAACCCATTTTGTTATGCCACCTTGAATTATTAATTGTATGCCTAGATCATTGTCACCCTAAGTTTTGATTATATTAGTTGGATGTTAATATTGTGCCAACACGGAGGCTAGACCGTGAGTAGATGCTTAGCCTTGCAACGAATCATGAATGATCTTTGGAAAAATGCTACAATATTGATTAAAGACATATTGAATGTATTTTGAAAAGTGGTGTGATGATGCCACATGTTGAGATTGAGGTACAAAGAACTTTGTGTGGTTCCGCATCGATATTGAGTTATTGTTGGCATGTGTTGCACAATAATCAACTGGGTGGAAAATGATTTAGATGGGCAAGTGGCAAGAGGTCGTGTGTGCAGTGTGGCCTGTGTGGCATTGGGTTGTTGAGTGATGTGAGTCTGTGTGCCACATTGGGTGTGTGCCATCTGTTGAGTGTTGAAAGTCTTGCCTTGGCCGCTAAGGACTTCACCTTGCAAGCCTTTGATCCGAGTCAACCGTACAACCACATGTCCGACATGGGACAGACCTAGTTGACTAGGGTTCGATATCTTCCTCCGATACTCGGGGTGACAAGACACAGTGGGTGTATCTGTATGGGGAGCGCACTGCTACGGCTTGGTGCCCATCCAACGGTGATTGGCCGGTCCTATACTTCGCTCTGTGTGAGGGAAGTGATAGTGAAGGCAACACCGAGAGGTTCTTTGGTTAAGGTAGAAGTTCTGAAAAGCTTTGTTGCGGACAATCACCGTGTGGTGAGCGGTCAGATCTTGTGGGTAAAGTGTACAACCTCCGCAGAGTGTCAAAACTATTCGAATAGCCGTGCTCACGGTATTGAGCATTGCTCGGGATTACAATCAAGGGTAGTTTTTCATAAACAAAACATGGAAGGGTGGTGTGTGCGTTGTTGGAAATGAACCGATAAGGTCGTGTGCCGAGAATCTTCAAGAAAAACCATTTGAAATTAGTATTACTTATATCATTTAACGCTTTAATCTAAACAAGATACTAGTTTAAAAATCTTCGCTTGATGCAAAAAGAATCAATTAAGCCAATCCATTGGAATAAGCTTTGCATATAGTAATAGTCTTCGCATTCTGCATTACTTGTTGAGTGCCTTGTGTACTCACCCCACCTTGCTTATCAACCCCAACATCGGTGGAGGAGACTACACCAAGATGGGAGGAGGAGTACGTCGAGGACACGAGCAACTAGGGGCAAGCCCGATCGGTTGCTGTGGCAAGATGGAGGCTTCCACGACTTTTTATGTTCATTGCTATTTCTTTGTTTTGAATAATGTAAGCCTGCGTGGTCGATTTATCTGTAAGGAGACCATAAGGTTGTACAACTCGCTTTATATACATGTTTGCACTATTTATTCTTATATCCTTGTGAATGTCCGTGATGTGCAACCTGTATGATTGTGTGTGTAAGCGTGATCTGGATCGCATGAGAATACACAGAGGGTCCGGATTTGCGATTCGGGTCCCGACAGAGGTGGTATCGAGCAGTCGATTGTAGGCCTTGACCTTAGTTTGGTTGTGCCTAGGAGGGTGAAAACTATTTTCTAAAGACCTAATCAACTTGAGCAAGAATGTCAAAGAAATCTCGACTTATCTCTTCTCCCTTATTCATACCTATCTTTGAATTTTTATTATTCTCTATTTAATTTAAACAAGGTTTGTTTTGGCAGATGAGGATGATCCATACCTATGGAGAGCGCCTGGGAGGATACGCGCGGAGTTATGGCGTATGATGCGCTTGCTTGGAGGTTTTGACCGACCACCGCATCGAGGGACTTGGTGGTGCACGGCAGACTTGACGTCGCTGGGACGCCAAGATCACTGATGTATGCTCGGGAGAGGACGAGGCGAGTCGTCCTATCTACATCATTGCCGGAGGTCTTCTTTCGAGGCCGGATTCGTGAGACGTCGCGTCGAGCGATGCGGCGATTGCCCGCACTTACTCCGCAGAGTTAGAGGGCACCGTCTTCCGCCACCATCGCGCCGAGACAATCGCTTGGACAGATGGAGCTTGTGGAGGAGGACGCCACTATCACCCACTGGCAAGGTACGTCATCGCCCAGGAGGACGCCTTGGACGAGACAGTCCGGGAGTTGCAGAGGACCCGCGACGAGGTTATAGAGGCAAGAACCCAACACCGGGAGAACTTAGCTCATGCCATACAGAAGATCCAGGAGTTGGAGATGGCTTTGTATGGACCCGAGCCCGAACCAGTCCTGGAGTTACATGATCCAGATCCGGAGGAGCCGGAGCAGGAGGCGCCAGTGCAGGAGCAGGCAGCCCCGGGACCAGCAGAGTCGATGGGGTCTTTTGCACCCGCCGCAGTAGGTCACCAGGACCAGTTCGCCCCAATGCCACAGCACCCGCCGGTGTACGCTCCGGGGAAGCCGCAGCCGGGTTGGCTCGATGAGTGATCGAGTCTAGTAGAGTGTAGTGTCGAGACTCGAATATCTGAGTCGCGTCTTTGTTTCAGAGTTACCCTTAGGTGTGAGTTGTCATGGATTCCTATGTTTGCTTACTTGCTTTTGGTTGTGAGTGTCACGTATGTGTTGCATTGCCCTTAGGCACTTGTGAGCAACCATACTGCTTTATATTATATCAATAAAGTGGCTAAATAATTTAAGTTACACCTGGTTCCCCACATAAGTTCTTTTACTTGTCTATGCTTTCTTCTTTTCTTAACCATTGAAGCTTGCAACAGATGGTGAGGACTCGTGGAAATGTTGGAGCCAGCGGAAGTGGAGCTAACCAGACGGACAACGTAATGAAGAGCGATTCCTCAACCACCGCAGTCGATATGCGTAACACGGGAGCCTTTTTGTGCCCTGCACTCAACTCATGACCACGATGGTTCAAACCATGCGGCAGATATCCAATCAAGCTGCTGCGAATGTTCAACACGGGGCAACCATGGACCACACCCTACTCAGTTGTCGGAGTTTATGAGAACTCGCCCACCCACTTTCTCGGGTAACGCCAATCCACTTTGAAGCGGACGATTGGCTAAGGACAATTGAAAGGAAGTGCACATTACCCAATGTGTAGGACATGAGAGGGTACTCTATGCCTCTCATCAACTCGAAGGACCGCCGCAGAATGGTGGGAAAACCTGCGCAGACTCATGAGGACCAGAGTATCACATGGGAGGAATTCACCTCAGCCTTCCGTCAGTACCATGTACCCGAGGGTATCATGGATCTTAAAAAGGAGGAGTTCCGAAGCCTCAAGCAAGGCGGCCAGTCAGTGGCCGATTACCTGAACAAGTTCACCCAACTGGCACGCTACGCACCAGAGGACGTGGCTACGGATAAGGCCAGACAATCCCGCTTCATGAAGGGATTGAATGCAGGGTTGCAGGTGGGACTGATCACCCACACATTCCCTGACTTTCAAGAGTTAGTTAACAAAGCCCTGATCTTAGAGGACAAGCGCCGAGAGTTGGATGACAACAGGAAGCGCAGAATGGCGCAACAAGGAGGTCGTCAGGGCCAGCAGAGGCAGAGGACGGCACCCCAACAGCTCATTCGGTACCAGCCTAGAGGCAATGACAGGGCACCACTGCCGGCAAATCGCCCAGTGGGTCAAAATGTTCAGACTCCAGCCAGAACTATGGCACAGACTGGAGGAACCTCTCAGGCCGTGGGAAGACGTTGCTATCATTGCAATGAAATGGGGCATTTTGCCAACAACTGCCCTAAGAAGGGAGGTGTCACCCCGGTTCGCTTTAACCTGGGGAACACACCGGCAAGGACTCCCGCACCAATCATGAACCGCGGGGCATCAACAGCAGCGACTCCATCCCAAGGAACTGCACGAGGCAGAGTCAACCACATCACAGCAGATGAAGTCCAGAACGCCTCGGACGTTGTACTGGGTAAGTTCCTAGTAAACTCAGTACCAGCTACTGTTTTATTTGATTCCGGAGCTTCGCATTCTTTTATTTCCCGAGATTTTGCTGTTCAAAATGATATGGAAATAGTGAATCTTAAATGTGTGCTCATAGTCCAATCCCCTGGATCAGAACTCCGATCTAAAGTAGGATGTTCTGGGGTAGGAATAATAATTAATGGAGTTGAGTTCCTAGCGAACTTAATCGCCCTTAATACCCAAACCTTGGATGTTATCACAGGAATGGATTGGTTAATCGATCACAAGGCGATTGGACTGCGGAAAAGAGTCATATCGGTCGAGAGCCCGGATGGAAAGAAAATTGAGTTTGAAGCGAAACCGAGACGAGATGGACAATTGATGGTCAACAAAGATGAAGGCTGTCGACAGAGGAAGTCTCCATAGTCAATGAATATCCGGATGTTTTCCCGGAAGATTTACCGAATGCCGCCAGATAGAGATATCGAGTTCGTGATAGAACTAGTCCTGTGGACAGCTCAATAGCTAAGAGACCTTACAGGATGTCCACAGAGGAATTGGTGGAAATGAAGAAGCAAATTGAAGAACTGCTGAAAAGGGATTTATAAGACCTAGTTCATCGCCATGGGGAGCACTGTCTTATTCGTTAAGAAGAAGGACGGAAGTTTGGGATGTGTATAGACTATCGTGCACTCAATGATGTGACGATAAAGAATAAGTATCCGCTACCCAGATCGATGATTTGTTTGACCAGCTTGAGAGGAGCAGAGTATTCTCCAAAATTGATCTTCGATCAGATACCATCACCAAGATCCGATCGAGGATATTCAAGGCGCATTTTCGTCAAGATATGGACACTACGAGTTTCTGATGATGCCTTTTGGTCCGACAAATGCACCAAAGATATTTCATGAACTTAATGAATAAGGTTTTATGGAAAACTTGGATAAGTTCGTCGTCAGATTCATAGATGACATCCTTATCTATTCCAAGGCGAGAGAAGAGCACGCCGAGCACTTGAGGCTAGTCCTTGAAAAGTTGAGGGAACAACAGCTTGTTTACGAAATTTAGCAAATGTGATTTTCGGAAAGATAAGGTGGAATTTCTTGGACACATAATGACAGCAGAAGGAGTTCTTTGTAGATCCAAAGAAAGTGGAAACGGTTTTACATTGGGAAGCACCAAGACGGTAACCCAAACTGTAGTTTCCTTGGAATGGCGGGTATTACCGTCGATTCATTGAAGGATTCTCTACGATTGCGAGACCTCTTACGCAATTATTGAAAAAGAAAAGAAATTTTTATGGACACCGAGTGTGAGAAGAATTTTCAGAATTGAAAAGGAGGTTAACATCGCACTGTATTAGTTTTACCAGACGCTCACCAAGACTTTGACATCTATTGTGATGCATCGCGTCGAGGATTGGGATGCGTGTTGATGCAAAATAGGAAGGTAATTGCCTATGCATCGAGGCAATTGAGACCACATGAGGAGAACTATCCGACTCATGATTTAGAATTAGCTGTAGTAGTGCATGCACTAAAAATATGGCGCCATCATCTCATCGGAAATAGATGTGAAGTATATCACGATCATAAAAGCCTTAAGTATATTTTCACACAAGTCGACCTAAATATGAGGCAAAGAAGATGGTTAGAGTTAATCAAGGATTATAATGTGGGAATTCACTACCACCCGGGAAAGCCAACGTGGTGGCGACGCTTTTGAGCGTAAAGAACCACAGTGTAAATATGTTGTTGGAAACAAGTCAGCAGAATTGTGTAAGGATTTTAAACTAGAATTGGAAATGGTACCAAAAGGATTCCTAGTAACCTTGAAGTAAGACCTACCCCGAAGATCGATCGGGAAGGCGCAAAGATGATGATAAGATCAAAAGAATTAAGGGCAAAATGGATGAAGGCAAAGCAAAAGATTTTAAACTGGATGAACAAGGTACTATGTGGTTTAAAGGGCGCATTTGTGTGCCGAACAAAAAGGAGTTGAAGCAGTTAATTCTGGGAGAGGCCCATGACTCCAAGTACTCAATTCATCCAGGAAGTGCGAAAATGTATCAAGATTTGAAGGAAAAATTTTGGTGGCCAAGCATGAAACGAGAAGTCGCCGAATACGTTGCATTATGTGACATATGCCAAAGGGTCAAAGCTATGCACCAAAGGCCAACAGGGCTATTACAACCCTTAAATATACCTGAATGGAAATAGGAGGAAATTGGTATGGATTTTATAATCGGATTGCCCAGAACGCAAAGTGGATATGATTCCATATGGGTCATAGTAGATCGCTTAACTAAGGTGGCACATTTCATACCAAGAAGACCACTTATTCCGAGACCGGTTAGCGTAACTTTATATGTCCGTAATTGTCTGCTTACATGGAGTGCCGAAAAGATAGTGTCGGACAGAGGTACCCAATTTACCTCCAGTTAAGGGTAAGCTTCATGAAGCAATGGGGACTCATTTGAACTTCAAGACAAAGATACCATCCGCACGGATGGACAAACTGAGAGAGTCAATCAGATATTGGAGGATATGTTGAGGGCATGTGCCTTAGCATATTCCACTTCATGGGACAAGTGTTTGCCTTATGCTGAGTTTAGTTACAACAACAGTTATCAAGCGAGCTTACAAATGTCTCCATTTGAAGCTCTGTATGGTAGGTCCTGTCGAACACCATTGAATTGGAATGAGACAGGCGAACGACATGTTTTCGGACCAGACATTCTTCAAGAAGCGGAAGCACAGATCACCCTGGTCAGGGAAAGATTGAAGATTGCACAATCCAGGCAAAAGAGTTATGCTGACAACCGTCGCAGGGAACTAAGCTTTGAACCCGAAGATTTTGTGTATCTTAGAGTAACACCACTCAAAGGAGTCAGAAGGTTCCATGCAAAAGGGAAGCTTACACCCAGGTATGTCGGACCATTCAAAATCTTGAGCCGCAAGGGTGAAGTTGCGTATCAGTTAGAGTTACCGCCGTCTTTGGCAGGAGTGCATGACGTATTCCATGTGTCTCAACTGAAGAAGTGTCTTCGAGTACCGGAAGAGCAAACACCGTTAGAGACAATTGAGCTGCAAGAAGATCTGACTTACAAAGAACATCCGATGAAGATTCTGGACATAATGGAGAGAGAGACAAGGAACAAGTCAACACGTTTCGCAGAGTTCAATGGAGCAACCATTTGGAAAGTGAAGCGGCGTGGGAACGTGAAGAAGATCTCAAGAAGGAGTTCCTAACCTATTCCTCAGATAACCCGAATCTCGGGACGAGATTCTCATTGGGGAGGTTTGTAACACCCTAATTTTTGCTCTAGTTTAAATTTTGAGAGTATTTTTATTTTGTGAATTCTTGAGAATTTATCAAATTTATTTGGAATTACTCAAAACTAGCCTTCCTTGAAAACAATTAAATAATGTATAAGTTCTAGCAAAGTTTTATTGAAAATATTTTATTTGAGTTCCAAATATCTCAAGGTATTTTCTCGAATTTTTCTAGAATTTTTACGCTATTTTAAAAGTCCCAAATGAATTAAATGAATTTCTAGAATTTTTTTATTGAAAAAGGTTTTAAAATGGCTATGAGCAGTAATGGGCCGAGCCCATTCATTGTCAGGCGCTGCCGCCACCCATCCGCGCGAAACCCTAGCGCGCCTCACCGAACCGCTCGATCTTGATCGAACGCTTGCGCTGTGTGCCACGTCGTTTCGCGATCGCGAGCCATCCGATCCAATCCGCGGACGCCCGTGATTGCGCCACGTCGATCGTCTCACGCGAGATCACCGGAGCTAACGCCGCCGGCCGCTACCGCTTGTTTCGCCACCGTAGCGCGCACGCCGAGGCCCTTAAAGTGCACCGAGTAGCGCGTCCGCGTAACTCTTCTTGCCGCGTCTTTTGACTCCTTGCACGCACGCCAAGACCTCTCTAGCGCTGAACGAGCTCGCCGTAGTTGTTCCTCGCACCGCCATCGTTCTCCGTCGTTTGCGTCGCCGCCGGTCCACTTCCGCCGTTGTTGAGGTCACCGGGTACCGATCTCGCCGAGACGCGTCGAACGCGCCACTTCTTCACGCCGAACGCCCGCAACGCCGCCGACGTCCTCGTCTTTCTCGGCCCGCGACTGTTCCTTCGCGCCGCCGTTGACCTCGCCAACTTCCGCCGCCGTCCGATCCTCATCGCTCGGTTTTGGTGAGTCCACGATCCACTTCTCTCGCTTACGTTTGGATTAAATTATAGACGTTAGATCCAGAATGTGCGGCGAGATTAGATCTCGACATTAGGGCTATTAGTAGACCTTGACCGTTAGATCCGGGTTGAACGGTAGAGATTAGATCTAGTCTCAGAACTTGGTTACATCTCACCGTTGGATCGTTAGTGTATGCATAGGATTGAACCACGTCAAGCCGTGAATAGTAAACACTCGTGAAACTGAGCCGTCGGATCGGATATAAACGGTTGAGTTCGGATCTGGTTTTGCCCTAGGATCCGCGCCGTCGATTTGAACGCGCGGTGGTAGCGCCGCACCTTCATCCAATCTCGCACGACGTGGTTGCTTTGACGCAGCAGAGACCGGATCCGGCCGTTGCTGCCGGGCGCCGCCGCGATCGTGCCGCGTGGCTACGAGTAAATCGGCGTCGCGCCGCGTCGGTTTGCGGAATCCAACCGCTGGATTTAGGGGCGATCACCGGATCTTGCGGCTACGCGCGGTCGCACGATCTCGGTCGCGCGCGCGGCGCGCGTGAGGATCTCGACCGCCGGTTTTAGCGAACGGTCCGATTTTTGCGATGTACGCAGATCGTTTCGGAACCAAGTCCACGCTAGACCGAGCCGAGCCGTGAACCCAGTCCATAGACGAGCGACGTGGCGACCTGCAGGCGTGCCACGTGTCGTCGGCCGACGTTATCGCCGACGCCATAAATATTTTCATATATAAAAATATTTCGACGGAAATTATTTCGGTGCTGACGTCATCATGAGGCATGCTGACGTCATAAATGCGAATTTCAAGTATAAAAATAATTTGGAAAAATCGGATTTTCTAATTTCAAGGTATTTTGATTTTATTCAAAACTTCAAATGACTATAACTTTTGCATTTTAACTCGGATTTGGATGATTCAAATTTCTAAAAATTCATAAAATTGTGATCTATTTAATGATGAATTTTATTTGAATTTTTGAGATTATCTAGTCATCTGTATTAGCTATTTATTGCATATTTTATTTGAACGCGTGAGACGCAAATTTAGGAAGGTTTCAAGAAGAATTGTCGCTCAAGACCAAGCTTCGGAACACGACCCGCAGCTCTTTGAAGGCAAGTGATGCTTTGATCATTTTGATCCCAGATTTTAAAATGTAATTTATGCTTTGAAACTATGCATGCTAATTATTTAAAATGAATTTAAATTAATTTGGGATAATGTAGTTAATCAACCCATTTTGTTATGCCACCTTGAATTATTAATTGTATGCCTAGATCATTGTCACCCTAAGTTTTGATTATATTAGTTGGATGTTAATATTGTGCCAACACGGAGGCTAGACCGTGAGTAGATGCTTAGCCTTGCAACGAATCATGAATGATCTTTGGAAAAATGCTACAATATTGATTAAAGGCATATTGAATGTATTTTGAAAAGTGGTGTGATGATGCCACATGTTGAGATTGAGGTACAAAGAACTTTGTGTGGTTCCGCATCGATATTGAGTTATTCTTGGCATGTGTTGCACAATAATCAACTGGGTGGAAAATGATTTAGACTGGGGCAAGTGGCAAGAGGTCGTGTGCCAGTGGGCTGTGTGGCATTGGGTTGTTGAGTGATGTGAGTCTGTGTGCCACATTGGGTCGTGTGCCATTTGTTGAGTGTTGAAAGTCTTGCCTTGGTCGATTAAGGACTTCACCTTGCAAGCCTTTGATCCGAGTCAACCGTACAACCACATGTCCGACATGGGATGACCTAGTTGACTAGGGTTACGATATCTTTCCTCCGATACTCGGGGTGACGAAGACAGTGGGTGTATCTGTATGGGGAGCGCACGTGCTACGGCTTGGTGCCCATCCAACGGTGATTGGCCGGTCCTATACTTGGCTCTGTGAGGGAAGTGATAGTGAAGGCAATCTGGAGAGGTTCTTTAGTTAAGGTAGAAGTTCCCAAAAGCTTTGTTGCGGACAATCACGTGTGGTGAGCGGTCAGATCTTGTGGGTAAAGTGTACAACCTCTGCAGAGTGTCAAAACTATTCAATAGCCGTGCTCACGGATTGAGCATTGCTCGGGATTCTGATCAAGGGTAGTTTTTCATAAACAAAACATGGAAGGGTGGTTGTGTGCGTTGTTGGAAATGAACTGATAAGGTGTGTGCCGAGAATCTTGAAAGAAAACCATTTGAAATTAGTATTACTTATATCTGTTTCATCGCTTTAATCTAAACAAGATACTAGTTTAAAAATGTCGCTTGATGCAAAAGAATCAATTAAGCCAATCCATTGGAATAAGCTTTGCATATAGTAATAGTCTTGCATTCATGCATTACTTGTTGAGTGCCTTGTGTACTCACCCCACCTTGCTTATCAACCCCAACATCGATGGAGGAGACTACACCAAGATGGGAGGAGGAGTACGTCGAGGACACGAGCAACTAGGGGCAAGCTCATCGGTTACTGTGGCAAGATGGAGGCTTCCACGACTTTTTATGTTCGCCGCTATTTCTTTGTTTTGAATAACGTAAGCCTGCGTGGTCGATTTATCCGTAAGGAGACCATAAGGTTGTACAACTCGCTTTATATACATGTTTGCACTATTTATTCTTATATCCTTGTGAATGTCCGTGATGTGCAACCTGTATGATCAGGTGTGCTAGCGTGATCTGGATCGCATGTAATACACAGAGGGTCCGGATTTGCAGATTCGGGTCCCGACATCTAGTTTGTGTGCTTTGAAATCCGTGCAAGAAAACCCGTTATGTGTGTGGGTTTTGAGTTATCCCTTACATGGCTATGTGAGTGGGTCAATCCTAGCCCTTGATGGAGTGCTCTAGGGTTTAGAGGCTCATTCAAGGGTGGTAGGTGGCCCAAGAGTAGTATAAATAGAGGGGGAGGGGTGGCCTCCCCTGTAAGGAAAGTTTTTGAGGTTTTGTGCTCCTTTGAGCTTTGCCCACTTGAATGTGAGGCTTTGTAAACCTCTCCTTCCAGAAATGAAAATGTTTCCACAAAAGATTTCTTTCATTTATACTCTTACATTACGCATTTAAATTACACAATTTAAATTCCACATTTACTTTCTTGCAATTTACATTTACGCAATTTGGATTTGCCTCCTCTCCTTCTACATGCTTGCGAATCTTTGCTGAGGTTGATATTTGATGAATGATTCTTCTCTTGAATTTATGTTTTCAATCATCTAGGCAATCCGTGCGTTCTTCTTTTAAGAAGTTGATTTTTGCGTTCTTGAATATGCAATTTTGTAACTCGAGTTTCCTTGTGGTTTGATTTGTTCTTTTGCTTGCTGTGACATGTGGGAGTCTATCCAGGATCTTCTTGATCATCAAAACCCTATGAGCAAGTCTTGAATCAAGTTCTTTTGTTTTGCTCAAAACTTGGTGCGTTCTTCCTTCCCGGGCAAAAAGGTCAGAATTTTGACGTCAATCCTTGTGATTGAATGTTGAAATAAGTTCCTGACATCCCAAGGACCTTATCTACCAAGTTTCATGAGTTTTCATCCAGTCAATCAGAAGATTCCTCGAAATTTGCTTTAAGGTCATGCTGATTTTTCTAGCTATTCTTGAGCCCGGTGCTACCGCCCATCGAGTGGTGCTACTGTACTCCGGTGCTACCAGGCTTCCAGTGGTAGCACCGGCCAGACAGCATTAGCTCATTTCGATCGGCTCCTTTTGCGTGTTTTCCTCGCAGGCTTGTTTAGATTATTTTTGGGGGTAAGTTTTTAAGTTGCGACCATTCACCCCCCCTCTGATCGCCATCTCGATCTTTTAATTGGTATCAGAGCCGGTTTTGCTCTTTCATAGATCTTGACCGGTCTCAAGAGCCATGGTGATGGACAAGTATTCCACCAAGCCTCCTATTTTTTTCTTGAGTTGATTTTCCATTTTAAAAGTCACGGATAGAGTCATACATCACTACCCAGGGCTTTCTGATATGGCAGAAGGTGAAACTCCTGTATGAGGTTTTCTGCTGATGAAAACGTCATGGCCGGCAATATGGCTGACGTTGAGGCAAACGCTAAGGCAAGGAACATCTTCATACAGGGTCTTAGCCGTAGTGAGTATGATAGGATTTCTCACCTCTGTTCTGCACACCAGATTTGGGTGACCCTCGATGCTTACCATAAGGGCACTACCCAAATCAAGACGGTAAGACAGGACCAATTCAACCGTGAGTTCAACAAGTTTGAACAAAACGCTGGTGAGAGTCTTCACGAATGCTTTGGTCGATTTACGAAGATTTTGAGCGACCTTCGAGCAGTCCGTTGCATATACCCTGACTCGGATAATGCTCGACATTTCTTAATCTCACTCGATCTTCGAGTTTGAGAGATGAAAGTGACCACCATCAAGGACACTACAGATTTGTTGACTCTGACTCTAGAGGGGCTTTATTCTCGTCTCAAGAATCATGAGATCGACGTCGTCTCTTGCAAGACGAAATCTCAGTCGATGGCCTTGATCACTGATCCCACTGGATCTTCCTTTGATCTTTCTACTGGTTTTTCCCTCTCCGCCCTTTGCGATATAAGTGATGACCAACTGGAAAAAAATTTAGAAAATGAGCTTGCTCTTTTGGCTCGCAAATTCTCTCATGCATACATGAGGGTGAGGGAGAGGAAGAGAGGTGGCATGATCACATGCTTTGAGTGTGGTGGCCCCAACCACATTCGGGCAAATTGCCCCAAACTGGAGAAGGCCAAGAATGACACTGACAGTTCGGCAAAAAAACGACTACATCGACAAGAATCGCAATAAAAAACCTCCAGTACGACAACTTCTCTAAGAACAAGAAGCTCTTCCACCGCGGCTTCGCCGCGCTTGATGATATAAACCTCTCCGACACGGAGACTTGGAGCGACGAGGGCAAGGATGAACCACAAGAAAAGAAAGGCTGATGGGAACGGTGGCCCGATCTTCCGACAGGTAGTAGTAAGTCGATTGGTGGAGAACTCGATGTTGACGATCTGGCTTCCAATCAGAACGGATTCGAACCCTGCAATCACACACCACGGCTCCGTTGGTTATCAACCATACACAAACACGGTTGACCTCGCCAAGAAGGCTTATCCCTGCATGCAAATCGGGAACACAAGCAAGAACGTAGAAGATGCAATCTGAAATTACGAATAATATTAAGCACACGAGTTGGGGTTCCACAAACCGATGAACGGCGAAAAACTGACAAAGTTTCTAGTTGTAATCTAAGCAAAACCCATCTATTCTAGCGACGGCTACTGAATATGTATGAGGGAGAGGGCAACGGAGGCGGCCAAGGGGTGGCCGTGAAACCCTAGGTCGTACAAAGCCTTTGGGCCCAAGTGGAGGTGGCGCAGCACCTGACAGATTCTGTTCGTCATATTGATTTAACGATTCTCGTCGATCCAGAAGGAGTTTGGATGTTAAACTACTTCCGTTGGAAAGCTCTCATTGTGGGCTTCTCCGTAGAGTCTAAGAACACCTCAAACGGACTTCGTATGACCTAGATATGCTTATTTTTAGATGTACTGCTCCTGGGGACCGAACTGGACTCGTGAATGAATTGGGCTTGATCATGAGGTGAGGTTGGAGCATCAGAAGTTGTTGGGCCCTTGTCTTGTCTTGAGATAGAAGCATGGCTTGCTGGGCCGATATGGTCTCATCATCCTCCCCTTCTTTATTTTGAGTCGTCCTCGACTCAAGCTCATTGGTCTGCAAAAGGTTAGTAACAAGAAGAGGCAAAGAAACCAACATATTCTTTGGTTGTTGATAGTGTGGCACATTAAAAGAAGATTTCAAAATGATACAAATATAAACTCGATGCACCATGTACTTGTATTTATAATTATATTTGCCCATAGCATGAAAACTAACACTGGATGACCATGAAAAATTAGCAAGCATAGAAAATCTCTCTAAATAATTGAGATCGCATATGACATCAAATTCAATGTAACCCAAAGTATTCAAGGAAGACAACAGTTTAATCTCATCCTTTTCGTTAGCAAGGTGAATAACATGTTTATTTTTAGCACACGTGTTTAGATCAGAAATAAAACTGACATGTTCATTCACTAGTTGAGGCATGGATATAAATGAGATATTATCACACAACACTTCTTTATTACTAGGGACAGCAAGATAATCATATTGTGACAAAGGTGATTTAGTTTGTGTCCACTAACTGCTGTTGTAGCATAGCACCAGCAATGGCTAAATTTAGCACATCAACAGAATTCTCTTCTCATGTGAAAATAGCACATATGTCGTTACCTTTGTTTTCTATCTCAGCCGATTTAGGCATATCATGATATGTACATTCTTGAGGTATGCATGGGATAGCAAGTATCTCTTGCTCCTCCTTCTCTTGCGTGTTTTCCTTCTCATTCTTATTCTCAATGTCCTGTGAAAAGTTAGTAGCAAGTGGAAACTCGACAAGATGCCGTTCTTCCAAAGAAAATTCTTCACTTTGGCAATTATAGACATTAATTTCAGCAGGATGTCTTTCATGTTCAATTTGATTTTCAATCCCACAAGCAAGATTAAATAAACTAGAGAGAGAACTATATTCCTTATCAACAAGAATACCCTGAATTTTCATATCGAGTCCATTTAAGAATTTTATTTCCTTAGCTTCTTCAAATTCGTCTAAACCACAACGCAACAATAAAGTTTCTAATTCCTCGTAATATTCCTTGACAGTTTTATCACATTGTTGTAAACATTGCAATTCATAAAATAACTTTTTAGAATGATAATCAGGAACAAATTCATCTCTCATAATTCGTTTCATATCTTTCCATGTTTTTGGTACTTTTTTATAAGCACAAAAATCGTTCCACCAAATTGATGCACAGAGAGTTAAAGCACTAGCAGCAACTTTAATTTTCATTTATTACAGAGGCTACATTGAGAAAGAATTTTATCTACCTCTATTTCCAAATCAATATAAGCATCAACACCAAATCTGTTATAAGAAGGAAGAACTGGAAAATTCTTATCTTTACCAGCAGAAGGAGATGGACTAAAGTTGGGTTGGTGCTTATACTCTTTTCTGTCAAGTGCATTCTCCATGTTTTGAATTTGCTTGTTCATAGTCTCATTCATCTTTCAAAGCATCTCTCAGAGCTTGTTATGAAGAACACACTGGTTACCATCCTGATCCTCTGGTACCCCTTCCTTTGCTAGTAGAAAACAGAAGATAGCACAAAGTATTATCCCTATCAACTACTAGGTACTGGACAGTGGGATCACAAACTCTCACGCGTCTTACCACACCCTTGCAAATATTCTTACCAAAGCAACAGGTGGTACAACTGGTGGCTGGTTCGTGATACCATGAGGGCATGAGCGAAGCGATTGCAAAGGAGAACTTGAACTGATAAGAAGTATGTGGAGCTCTGAAGGCAATATTTAGTAGCAAGGAATAAGCAATATCGAACTCAGATTAGCAAGCTGAATAAATGTCCAATGTACTTGTCACAGTTGCTGGCCTAAACGTGTTCCAGAACTAGTTCAACCTAGCAAGGGATATATCAAAGCACATAGGACTCAAAGGATGCAAGCAATTTTGATTATCAGCTTCTCTTTCCCTCTTTTTTGTTCTTTTCTTATCTCTGATTTTTTTTTCAGTGCGGCTTTTTTTTGCACTTGACTTTTGTTTTACTTTCTTTTAACTCAAAGGCAAAACAAAAATCTCACGTTTTGGAACAAGAGAAGACGTTAAACAGATGACCGAAAAATGGGCAAAAACAGCACATGAAACTTCTGGGGCTCGGAACTCGGTCTTAGAAGCCGATTTTGAGGGTCCAAAATTTCACAGGTTGGATAACCTGTGGATTTTTCAGATGCGCGTTGTCGTTCTCTTCGAAACAAAAAAAGTACACCCCAATCGGAGTTCGTATGCAAAAGTTATGGCTGTTTTACTGAACACTACGCAATCTGGAATTACCTGTGACTTCACTTCTTCCTTTCGGTTAGGGCTAACAGTGCAAAACAAGAACTAGGGAAACAGAAAGGGACAACTAGAAACTTGGATCACGACCTCAAACCAGCAACAAGACGACAACGATGGACACAAACTCAACAAGCGAAACTAAAAACGAAAGTTGTAAAGGCACAAGGGGTTGTAGGACAGCGGAATCGATGATGAACTTTTGGTGGGGCAATTTTTCTTCTGGACTCTAGGACGATGGCAAAACAAAAGTGGGGATACAAGAATTACCTATCGGGCAACCGAGGCTCTTATACCACTTGATGTGAACGGTTGGACCGATCTTCCGACAGGTAATAGTAAGTCGATTGGTGGAGAACTCGACGTTGACGATCTGGCTTCCAATCAGAACGGATTCGAACCCTACAATCGCTACACCACGGCTCCGTTGGTTATCAACCATGCATAAACACGATTGACCTCGCCAAGAAGGCTTATCCCTGCATGCAAATCGAGCACACAAGCAAGAACGTAGAAGATGCAATCTGAAATTGCGAATAATATTAAGCACAAGAGTTGGGGTTCCACAAACCGATGAACAGTGAAAAACTGACAAAGTGTCTAGTTGTAATCTAAGCAAAACCCATCTATTCTAGCGACGGCTACTGAATATGTATGAGGGGGAGGGCAAGGGAGGCGGACAAGGGGGTGGCCGTGAAACCCTAGGTCATACAAGGCCTTTGGGCCCAAGTGGAGGTGGCACAGCACCTGGCAGATTATGTTCGTCATATTGATTTAAGGATTCTCGTCGATCCAGAAAGAGTTTGGATGTGAAACTACTTCCTTGGAAAGCTCTCATCGTGGGCTTCTCCATAGAGTCCAAGAACACCTCAAACGGACTTCTTATGACCCAGATATGCTCATTTTTAGTTGGACTGCTCTTGGGGCCGAACTGGACTTGTGAACGAATTGGGCTTGATTTTGAGGTGGGGTTGGAGCATCAGAAGTTGTTGGGCCCTTGTCTTGGCTTGAGATAGAAGCATGGCTTGCTAGGCCGACATGGTCTCATCAAAGGCAGCGATGACTTCTCCAGTATCTGCTTCATGGCAGACGCCAACGGCATTAGCGACTCCGAGCTCTACAATGACTCGGATGAGGTACCCTCCTATGACCAGCTCAATGAAGCTTTCCGCAAATTAGGAAAATTTTATGCTAAAGCTAGAGCTAGGTGTATGGAGCTAGAGAAGGAAGTGGGTACCTTGACTCGGGAGTTAGCTTCTCTTAGATCTTCTCCCTCTCGAGTCACTGATGATTGTTCTTTGTGTGATGCTCTTCTTGTGGAGTTGGAGATCTAAGGACTATGCATGATAGTTGTTGGACAATCGGTTAAAAGGATGAGTAAATGGGAAGCAATAAAGGTAAAAGAATGAAGTCGATGGATACTGACTTGGTTGTTGTTTGTCAACATCGGAAAGTGATGGAGACAAGATGCCTAGAGTAATCGAAGTGTACCCCGATACAGTGATCGGACGTGGCCGTTTAGTAACTTGGCCGGTGCCCGATGGGTCAGAGACAACTTTCTTTCCTATCGTCTTGGTCTGAAAAATAAGAGGAGAAGCCGATCAGAATAAAATTCAAGGATGTTTGGGCGTTAAGAAATAGAAATCTACTTTAAGTTACCTCACTGGTGATATTTAGAACTCGAGCTATTGCTAATGGTGTTAGCTATCAATGATGGAGGAGGAAGGTTCATGAAAAACTCGACCATAACAGCCGATACACTCCGTGTAGATGGGTATAAGGCTTCACTTATAGCCGACCACCATCTTGTGAAACTTCCTGCACTTCGAGTATGCAAAAAGAAATATGGCAGTCTCCGGAGTTGAATGTCATCGGCCATATGAAAAGCAGTGTTGGCCCTCGGGGCATTACGGATGTGCTCACTTGGTTGAAGCCAATCGAACAATTGAAAGCTTGGGGGGACGTGTCCAAACCCGAGCTGCTTTGAATATACCGATGGATGGTAAAACTCATAGGAGGGTTGATAAGTCTGATTTTTGGTGTGCAAGCCGATGGAGAACACACTTGGAGAAAGGAAAATCTTGTATAACTCTAGTGTTCCTTCATGCATGCAATTGTTGTCGGCTGATAAGTGAAGGAATGAGGGGCACGGATAATCATTACCGTCTTTATAGCTGAACAAATCGTGCTGACAGAAGTCTTCACTACTGAGGAAAGGGTGTCTCATCGGCTGGATTGAGCTGGAAGGGTTGGCTGAATATGAAGTGTAGCCAGGTCTGGATAAACCATAAGGGATCGGTAACACCCCAGCACTAACGTGCCCCGAATGTTACCACAACAAGTACATCCACAACTAGATATTCTAATAATACACTAATTTTAGCAAGCATACCCCTATACAATTCACTGGTAAAAAGTTGAATGACAGTCCAAAGGATGAGCATAAAAGAATAGCTCACTATAAATTTCAATATTCCACCCTTAAGATTCATCTACAAGACGTTCCAACAAGTAATTTCAGCATTTGATGCGTAAATAAAGAGAACAGTAACCAAATCATCACCATGCAGCAGTTAACCAAAATCCAACACCACTCAAAGCAAAAAAAATGTTCCCGTTTTCCCTTCTCACAAGTTCCATTATTATCTACGCTAATAAGTTGATCTTCTAGTTTATTCATTGGAAGAGAGATAATTCAAAAGAAACTAGCGATTGAGTTATGAAATAGTGTGCATTGTGCCGCTAAGCCCCATCCCTGGATGTCGTCTTCAAAGCACCTACAGTCATGAGGAACAAACAAGCGTGAGTTCAAAACTTAGCAAGCATATCTCACAATAATACAATTCATTAAAGTGCAACTTAACATAGGTAACATGTTTCTTTCCATGATGCACATAATTTACCACAATGATTAACCATCTAGATCAGATTCTCATATGCAATGCACCATGCATTTATTCTCAAATAATGCACCATTCGAGCTTATACCGGTATAGCTTGAGTGCTCGCCCGTCGGCGACACACCCTCTTTTTCCCTACCATCCCTGTGGAGGGGCCTACGAGTAGATCACACTCCCATCCATCCCCGTGGATGAGACTACTCAATAGGTCTTTCAATAGAGCACTCCAGATTAGTCATAAGACCTCTTATGATTTTCTCACCGTCCTGGCTCGAAATCTTTTCATGACATGATGCAAATGATGCGATAAACAATTTCAACCTTACTTTTGCCATAGTTACTCATCATGATAATGGAACAAGGTGACATCAATAAATTGGCAACAAAGTACTGGAATTCACATGAAAGCCATTTTAGCACTAAACAATCACTACTCCCCATGAACCATCCGCAATTGCACGATATACTTGCCTCTTTACCGCGCGAAGTAGAAGGACGTGAGCTCGAAGCCACACCCGAAGTCACACCACATACAGCATACAAACCTCCTCAAAAACAAGCCAAACACAGCACATACTTCAAGTACAATCATCACACACTACTCCCAAACCCGAATCATCTTAAGTTCTGAATTTGGACTTTAAATTCAGCATTAGCAGCCCACTGGACAGTCAACTTCAAAATGCTATAACTATTTTTTTTAAAGCTCCAAATTCAGTAAACGAGGACATTTTCAGAAACTACAGAAAATTTCCCATCTTTTTCTAGTTATAGAGAAAATTTGATTCAGCCTCTAAGTAGCCCTAAACAGCTAATTCCCGCAGTGTCTGCCAATTGAGACAGATTCTGTGCAACAGTCAGTAAAACAGCCATAACTTTTAAACAATCCAACCAAAATTCGTGTTCTTGGTCTCTAAATAAACTTAAGACGACGATATATGACTTTCTCAATAGACAACCTCTCAGGAAATGATTATAACTATTTTTAATCTCTGCCCGAACATAGGGGTTTGCACTGCCCGAATCCATACCACGCCCAAACCCCAGATTTTTCCACACCCAACCTAATCACAGCACAAGTATGACCGAATCTAGAAATCCCTTTCCAACACCCAGTCCCCAAAGCTCACCAAAAGAATAATCTAGGAAATTCATACCTTCCCAACGATCGCTAGATCGACGACGAACACGGAACTCTTCCCTCCAATCGTGCAAGATTTCCTCGCCTCGCTCCCTCACCTCTCCAAAGGGATCTCCCGAGGACGCAGCCACAAGGGGGGATCTGGGAGCAGCACCTAGGAGGGAGGGGGAGGGGTGCAAGGGGGAAGGGAGAGGGGAGGGGATGGGGCGCAAGGGGGAAGTGGGGAGGGGAGGTGGCGGCTGCAAGGGAAGGTGGGGAGGTGCGGCTGGGGGGGTGGGAGGCAGGGAGAGGGGCTAGGGTTAGGGAATTTCCCCTCCACAAGGCCCAACGATGGCCCAAAAAAACCTACAATCGGCCCAAACCAAGAAACCAAGCCCTTGAAGCCCACAACGGCCCGCTAAAACCCCAAATCAGCCCACAGCAACTCAAATAAAAAAAAATTGTATTACAGGATCTCCCATGTTGCCCATAGTATATGATCCTACTCCAGTAAATAGTTGACTGCGGATAATATGCATCATTTGATATACAGCATCCAGGAACATCTTTCCTAGAGCTAGCCAATGGCCTTCCACCAATTGCTCAACAAGGACTTGATAAACTTGAGTAGGTCCAAGCGATGCACCATAGAAGAGGAATCGGTCACACCATATGTTCAAAAATGTTGTGTGTTCTTTATCGGACACTGGGTCAGTTCCCATGTTATTGCTGATGTATTTACTCCAGCCTTCCCCCCTGGCATGAATCAGCTTGTACTGTGGTTTGGCACTGTAAGCCGATACTTGATCTCTATCAGGCCTAAGACAACACAGCTTCGCCACATCTAGAAGCGTAGGGCCGATTGGACAGGATTTGAACAAGAACGCATTAAAGGTGTTCGACCAGAATTAACAGGCCGTGGCCACTAAGGGCTCATTAGCCTCTAGATCAGCTAACGATAAGGGGAGACATTCTGCTATGCTCATACGTTCCCATTCAACTATCTTTTGGGTCACAATCTGATTATACCACTCTCTCCATCCTTTAAGCGTTATCGGCCAAGCCCTAAAACTCTTACTCCATCCTTCTATTTTATACTCGGGAGCTGACCGAGGAAGATGAGGTATTTCTTATTCTAATACGACCGAAGAATCAAGACTCCCTACCGGCCCTAAGTAAAATTGGTCATTACTGTCGAGTATGGGTAGGGGTGAAAACGGGTCGAATACGGGCGGATATTGCTCTTCCCGTATCCTAACTCATATTTTTTCCGGATTCGGAACCGAATACGGGCTAACCGGATACGGATACGGATTCAGGTTATTCGGGATACGGATACGGGACGGATATGTGACGGATTCGGGTCGGAAACAGATAAAGATATACGGATAATGCACGCATATATAGAGTAATATATATTGAATTAAAACCATACGAGTACATGACTATAGTAACAAATTATATATCAATTAAATTCAACAAACATCGTAGAAAGAATATGTTATTTTAGGATCAATAGAACCAACTAATTGTTAATATAAATGGGCTGAAATGGAAAAAAAATAATGAAAATGGGCTGGGCCTTGCTGATATCCAAATAGGAAAATCCGAATAGGAAAAATCCGAATATCCGAATAGCAAAAAATCCGAATATCCGAATCTCATCCCGTATTTACCGGATATTGGATGCTCCGGATCTGATCCCGAATCCGGGTTCAAGTATTCGGATCCGGTCCCGGATCGGGCGGGAGATATCCGACCCGTTTTCATCCCTAAGTATGGGGATGAGTACATGATTGGGATCCATTAAGCCGATGAATTTAGTGAACCAACGGAGGTTGCTGAGTGTCGGGACACGAATATGCAAATCCGGACCCTCTGTGTATTCAGCACTAGTCCAGGATCACGCTAGTGCACACAGTCTCGACATAGATGAAATATCACAATCATACACAGTGGAATAATAAATAAAGACTTAATCTATAAATATAGAACTATTGAACGACCTTAAGGTCAAACTTACACTTGTGAGGCCTTGGTGGCTTCAACTCAAAATAAATAAACAACAATGAATGAAGATCGCCGATTTAATCCCATCAATATACCACAGGCAACTGACAAGGTTCAACTCATAGATAATCGCCTCCTCGTGGAACTTCTCCTCCTTCGAAGTTGTGGTCTTCTCCTCAACTGATGATTTTGTGTGTTGCAAGGGGGTGAGTACATAAAGCACTCAACAAGTCGTGCATAGAATGCAATTCTAACATAGCTATATGCAAGGATTATTCCAAAGAAATGGCTAACATGGCTATTTTGCAAAAAGCAGCATTTGTAAATTAATACAGTATATAAATTGGAAAGACAAGAAACAAATAATCAGATTAGATAGATTCAACATTTCTCAAGTAAAACAAGTTTCCAATCCTAAGTCAAAATCCACTTTCCATGGCATCCCGCCATCCCAATAAGTTTTGTTTAACAAAAGTCTAACCCTTGACTGTAATTCCCGAGCTTTGCTCAATACCGTGAGCACGGCTATTCGAATAGGTTTACACTCTGCAGAGGTTATGCACTTTACCCACACGACGTGATATTCTCTTTGTGCTCGCCATCAAGACACTTCCTTTGGTGTACCGCAGAGAATTCACGACAAAGCCTTTCAGAACCTCTACATTAACCAAAGAACCTCTCGGTGTTGCCTTCGCTATCACTCCTCTCACGCGATGCCACCAAGTATAGGACAGGCCAACACCGTTGGATGGGTACCAAGCGCGCAAAGTGTACGCTCTCGCAGTACACTTCCGTGTACTATCGCCCCGAGGTATCAGAGGAAAGATATCAGAACCCTAATCAACTAGGTCTGTCCCATATCAGACATGTGGTCGCATGATTGACTCAGGTCAAAGGCTTGCAAGGTTAAGTCCTTAAGATGATCGAGGCAAGACTTTCACATACCCCCTGCCCATCGGGCCCACCTTGGCATTCTCGCCCCTTGCCACTTGCCCCAATCTAAATCATAACCACCCCAGTTGATTACAAAGCACCACGTGCCATCAGCAATTTAACCTCGTTGCGTGACATCCTCTCGCCACCGCAACTCAATCTCATCGTGTGACCACACATGACACACAAGTTCATAACATCGTTCCATATTCCATTAGTCAAGATTATTTATCAAAGACTAAAGTACATGTGATGGCGTGGCATGACTAAGCAACTAATACGGTCTAACCATCCCATGTTGATTATTATTACTAACCAACTATAATGAACCAATCTAGGGTGACAATATATCATGGTATACAAATGGCAAGGTAGGGTATAGAGCAATTGGGTATAATAGCTAAGTCCCAAATTTAATTGAAGACATTTGTACATGTCAAATAATATGCAATAAAGTAAAACAATATAGCAGTTTTTGTAATCGAAGGTTCAACATGATCAAAGCACAACTTGCTCGGCACTTGCTATAAATCGCTCTTTACTCTTTTAATTGATCTTCGGCTTCATCAACCTTTGGCTCTTCAATCGAATGCTTCAACTTCCTCGTCCTTCAGCTACTTCGGGTAACTTCTGAACGACACATCTAACGACAAAGAAGCACAAATACAACAAAACTCAAAAGCAATTCAAATAAACTCCAATTTAATATTAGATTGGTGCTGAACGGAAGGGATTGAATTTAGGAACTTAGATTTGATCGAAGATCGGATGAAAGAGAACAGGCTTTCAGAAGATTTATCGAGAAGGTTACGACTGATAATTAGGGAAAAACGGAGTATATTCCAGGGGATATCCTTCGAGATTAATTAACTCGATTGGACAAATATTGACATATGGGCTCTTGATCTATAGATCGGGTCCATAAAGATATGTTAGTTCATGATGAACTAAACTGATGCTCAATGTTGACTTTTGTTGACTAAACAAATACACAGTCAAACAAAAGAAAGATAGACTAATAGAATAGATATGGCACCAGGATATGATATATGGCCAATGGTCTATCGACCAAGTCCACGAATGAATTCTGGGTTAATGGCAGATTATATTTTCAGGGATAAGACAAGGACGGATGGAATCGACATTCAGTGCGATCCGATCTGGGGTTCAATCATACATCCAAGAAGAGACTTGACCATAACAGGGCGATGACGATATGTAGTAAGACAGTACAAATATCTTACTACGGTGGACACAACGTGGAAAACCGCATATCGGGCAATAGCATGCTCACGATGAACTCAGTCCATCGAACCGGTCTTAAGTTAGGTTTTGGTCCGGCTTTGCAGATGATAGAAAGATAAAGCCAGACTCACAAGAAATGGGGTTAGATCACGATAGGACGATAGAAAGGATAATGATATCGCGCTACGCTCTTGCTGGAATACGCATATGCGATGATAGCAAAGCGTTAACGGCGGAACGTTAACGAAGAAACGTTAGCAGCGGAACGTTAACGGTGGAACGTTAACGGCGGGAGGTTAACGACGGAACGTTAACGACGGAACGTTGACGGCGGGACGTTAACGACGGGACGTTAACGACGGAACGTTAACGGCGGGACGTTAACGACGAATTGGACCAAGGGTTAAGTCCGGGTTTGAGCGAAACGATTCAAGGATGAATACACTTGGCATAGGGTAGGATGGTAGGGTTGGCTCTGCGATTAAAGGTTTCCAAAGATGGCGAAACGAAATGCGCACCGACATGAAGGACAAGGCCAAAAGACGTCGGGTAGATTCTAGACATGGCTTTGACGGCAACCGGGGATCAATGAACTTCAACGGTGGGAAAAACAGGGGATAATGATTTTCTAGACACAATGACATGGTCACGACAAACCAAAATGGTTGGCGGCACAAGACGACGCGCGGCGGTGGCAAAAAGGCGACAGTAACGAATATTAAAATTTTCGGTGGATGTAACAGCAGAGGGGAAGTGAGCACCACGTAGAACGCGGCGACACGAACTCAACAGTATATCCGGATTTGGAAGCAACCCAACGGACAGATCACAAACTGCCGATGAACGGCTGCTAAAGCTAATAAATCAAACGGTCATAACTATTAAAATAATGGATGAAACCTAACCAAATTTTACAGAGAGCTATCTGGGATCATTTGGCACGATATGACGTGAACGGATCTGAGTTTTACCTTCTGGATCAACGGGGAACGCGCGACGAAGTTTTCGCCAGACGACGCGATCGATCGGGAAGATTGAATTTTCTGCAGCAATCCCGTGGACAAAACCTTGAGTTAGGGTGAGCACCGTGTAGAGAACATCAAGAGGAGTCTACAGAAAAAATTACACGGTCAAACTCGCAAAAACGAAGGAGAACGGGTGACGGCAAGATTCGAGATTGGAACGGCCATAACTTTTGATTTCCTGGATAAAACTGCACCAAATTTGGTGGAGAGATAGATCTGGCCATATGGCACGAGATGACATGAGATGATTTCAGAAAAACTCACCGGTATGACGGGGAACGCGATGCCAATTTCGGCCGGCGATGGCGGCGCACCGGAAGAGCTCGTCGACGTTGTAGGAGAAAAAGGGTCGCCGGCAGAGCTTTGTTTGGAATTTTCCAAAACTGTTTCACAGAGGTGTTTCAACCTTCATGGGCGTGCTCCACAAACAATTTGAGGATGAACGGAGTTCGGGAGCGCCCTGTAGAGCTCCCCGAAGTTCTTACCGTAGTTAGGGAAAAAAGCTTGCCGAGGGATCTCCGTTGCGATTCTGATGCTGATCTTTTAGTATGATGTGGGGAATGAGGAGAGGCATCTAAGGTTAAATTTTCAGCTACAAAGGAGAAATGGATCAACGGGAAAAGCTCGCCGGGGTTGGGAGAGGAATCGCTGGCCGGAGGTGCTCCGGTAGGCATTTGCAAAATCTGATTTTACTGGATGTAGAGGACAGCAAGAGGAAGCTCTGGTAAAAATTTCAGTTCAAAATAAGATCGGGAGTGACCAGGAGAGCTCGCCGAAGTTATGCTGAAAATCTGCCGGAATTACTGTAGCAGTTACTGATTATTTAATCCGAATTATTAAGTATCACCCATAAAATCGAAATAAATATCAAACAACCGTTCAAAAATCAGAGAAAAATCTGGAATGTGACCCACAGCCTTAGTAACACAAATAAAATATTATTATATAAAATAATAATTTTATTCGTGTACAGTAAATACTTTTATATTGTTTTTAATATCTTTTTAATTTGGAAAATACTAAAACAACCCCAAAAATTCTAAGAAAATTCAGGGAGTTTAATAAGGACATTTTGAGATCAAATAAAATATTTTGGTATCACCAAATATTTTATTTTTGTACCCACATATATTTTTATTTTGTTAAAGCTTTCGGAAAGGCTTTAGAAAATATATAATTTGACAAATATAGAAAATTTCACAGAAATTCCCTTAGGTTTATTTATATTAAATAAGATAGTTTTAGCAAAACCAAATCTTTTATTTTGTCTCCAAACTATATTTTAATTGATGAGACTTTTGGAAAGATTTTGAAATCAGGATTTTAACAAATAATGGGAAAATTCACCGAAGTTCCTTGTGATATATTTTTTTAAAACAATTAATTCCAACTTAAATAGGATTTTTTTTAGGAAAAGTTTTTAAGTTTTTCTAAAAATAGGCAAAAGTCTTTTTCTTTTGAACTCTAGAGAAATCCAGAAAATAAAGAGGAGACAAATAAACTTGAACAACCGATAAAAATAATAATTTAATTTTTTTATCCTATTTTTGAAATGAAAATTTGGGATGTTATAAACCTCCCCCCTTAACAGAATCTCGTCCCCGAGATTTAGGCTGGCTATAGAATTGGTTCTAGGAGACTCGACCTTCGAAGCTTTCTGCACTTGCAGACAACTTCACATGACGGCGAAAGCAACTTGCTATTCTGCGGTCTTGGTGAAGATTGAACATCATTTCGTTGAGTTGGTTCTTGAGAACAGCTCTTGATCCGAGGAACTCAAGTCGATTGATAATTGCTTCTCGCAATTCAACGCCTTGAACGATTCCTTGATCCTTGCAAATTCACTACCAATGACCTTGAGTAAGGGACATTGACCAAATGATTCTCGCAACTCTTAACATCATGATCGAGTCATGGAATTCAAGATTCAATTAGTTTTATCTTATTGGACTTGTCAAAAGCATGGATAGAAAATACCAGCTCTGTTGATCTGTTGGTCTGATACTATCTTTGTCGGTTTGGTTCTCAATTAGCGACTGGAAATTCTATATCTGCTAGATATTCTTTCCATAACGAATTAATGCTTCAATTACCATTGAAGTAAAGGTACTGATCTTCAATATGCTAAATCAACAAATTTTGTCTCTACATCACATTATCGTGAATTCGTGCTCTATGGCCAACATACACATGAACATTATCCGTAAAGTGAATGCTCAAAGACATATCAAATCCTTTATTGCCATTAATACTTTTGATTTTGAATTCTGAGTTAGATCGAGCATAACCGAATACCTTCTAATAATGACAAATCTTCCGCAGACAAGCTCCACGCTAAATGGTACTTGAATTGACCATTATAGCACACATATCACTTTCAAGTGAACCACCATTGCGCATAATATCTTTATTTACTATTAATGCTTTTATTTCAAACTTCTCATACCAACAAAACATTCATCTCTACTTTATTTCTTTTGCAAGGAAATCTTTAGATGGAATTCATTACTAATCTCCTCACTTTACAAATGAGTTATGACACTCGCTCGAGGTGAAATCGTTAATCCGAGCTTCCTTGATTGGCGTCGACACTGAGGTTTTGACTGTGGCAGAGTTGAGATTGGCTTGAACCGGCATGATTGCTTTCTTCTGAGGGCAATTGTTGGCAAAATGTCCGGGCTTGCGGCAGGTATAACAGAGTTTATGGAAATTTTTCTTCTTGGGCATTCACGATCGGGTATTGTCTTCGCCGCACGCCTTTTCTTCAACTGGTTCTCTAGGCAAACTTCTCTTACGATGTCACCACTCACTCTTGGCGTTATGTACTTAATCAAGTAACTTCGGAATAACCACGGCTGCGTAAAATAATTGTCTTCTCTGTGGACATCGGTTAGCATAATGACCTTCCTTCGACAAGAGTAGCACACACGCTTGCATCGTTGTGCCTTGTTGGGTATAAATGTATGCTCATTATTGTTCTTCCGTAATTCGTATCTGGTTGCTTCAGAGGGCATTCTCTAGACCAATGACCTTGTTCATCACATAAGAAACATCTTTGTTGGCGATTGCCACTTACTACTTTCTTGATGAAGATAGCCAAGATCGAGGTCGCATCCTTAGTTTTTCAAGTGGCGTCTCTGCATAACCGATATTACACCTCTTTTGACAATTCTTGAGTAATTGCAGCTCAAGATTCTTCACGACGCCGAGTCACGCAGAATTATTGGATCCAAGGGACATTGAGTGGGCAATGATCTCGACCTTCACATAGGTAACATGTGATGTTGTTCATAGGGCACTCTCCGAAAGGATGACTTCCTTCACAACTGGAGCAATTGATCGCATGCTCATCAGCGGTATGGCCTATTTCTCCACAGTGAATGCATGCACGATCTTCTAACTTGTCAGGCTGACAACACTTCAAAGAACAACGTCTAGATCTTGAATCAGATGCAGAGGTAGCATTTTGATATGAATCTATCATGATGACACCATCTTCTGTCGAAGCAAAGGAATAGCGAAAAGCATCAACGAACTCATTTCAGGTGGTACTCTGCATATTTATCTGTATTGACGGTTGCAAAACTGATCCATCATTGGGGTTCTCACTGAGTTGATTTCCACTTCCACTAACTTTACTGGTTCCACCAGACTGCACCATCTGCTTGGTTGCTTCAAAGGGTTAGGGAAAAGGGAAATAGCATAGATAAGGAATAATGATCCTAATACATGGGAGATAGGTTTAACCCAACAACTTAAGCAAACAATATTAATAACTTGGTATGGTTGCTTATATAAGCCTAAGAGCTATGCAACACATACTGCACAATCAACAATCAAGGAACAACCAAATCAACCTATACACACAAAACTACCGTCTATAAGGGCGACATTCTAGCTTAAGAAGACGTGGCTCTACACATGAGTCTCAACTAGATACTCAAGCCTTTGGGTCTTCTAGTTTCAGGAACACCGCATCGATCCTCCCTTCCTTGAGCTTGACGATTCCTGTCTTCACGATCTTAAGGTTCAAAGAACGAGACACCCAAGATTTCTCCTTAAGTGGGAGACATCGTTAACTACTTAGAACAACGCAGTAAGATTTTTATTTAAACCGGTGAGGAAAGATGAATAATTTTTTAGCAAAGGGAAAGAATGGAAGAATAAGATAAGTTAAGAACTTATTATTCATTCAAGTAAAATTTTCACTTTTAGAAAATACTTTGAAGCTCCTAAGGAACGGCCAAACTATCTAGGGTCAAGACCTACATCAAGATGGCTCGATACCACCTCTGTCGGGACACGAATATGCAAATCTGGACCCTCCGTGTATTCAAAGACTAGTCCAGATCACGCTAGTGCACACAGTCTCAACATAGATGAAATATCACAATCATACACATGGAATAATAAATAAAGACTTAATCTATTAATATAGAACTATTGAACGACCTTAAGGTCAAACTTACACTTGTGAGACCTTGGTGGCTTCAACTCAAAATAAATAAACAACAATGAATGAAGATCGTCGATTTAATCCCATCAATATACCACAGCAACCGACAAGGTTCAACTCCTAGATAATCGCCTCCTCGTGGAACATCTCCTCCTTGAAGTTGTGGTCTTCCTCAACTGATGATTTTGTGTGTGCAAGGGGTGAGTACATTAAGCACTCAACAAGTCGTGCATGTAATGCAATTCTAACATAGCTATATGCAAGGATTATTCCAAAGAAATGGCTAACATGGCTATTTTGCAAAAGCAAGCATTTGTAAATTAATACAAGATATAAATTGGAAAGACAAGAAACAAATAATCAGTATTAGATAGATTCAACATTTCTCAAGTAAAACAAGTTTCCAATCCTAAGTCAAAATCCACTTTCCATGGCATCCCGCCATCCCAATAAGTTTTGTTTAACAAAAGTCTAACCCTTGATCTGTAATTCCGAGCTTTGCTCAATACCGTGAGCACGGCTATTCGAATAGGTTTACACTGCAGAGGTTATGCACTTTACCCACACGACGTGATATTCTCTTTGTGCTCGCCATCAAGACACTTCCTTTGGTGTCTCGCAGAGAATTCACGACAAAGCCTTTCAGAACCTCTACCTTAACCAAATAACCTCTCGGTGTTGCCTTCGCTATCACTCCTCTCACGCAGTGCCACCAAGTATAGGATGTGCCAACACCGCTGGATGGGTACCAAGCCGCAAAGACAGTACGCTCCCGCACGATTACACTTCCGTACTATCGCCCGAGGTATCGGAGGAAAGATATCGTAACCCTAATCAACTAGGTCCGTCCCATATCGGACATGTGGTCGCATGATTGACTCAGTCAAAGGCTTGCAAGGTTAAGTCCTTAAGATGATCGAGGCAAGACTTTCACATACCCCCGCCCATCGGGCCCACCTTGGCATTCTCGCCTTGCCACTTGCCCCAATCTAAATCATAACCACCCGCTTGATTACAAAGCACCACGTGCCATCGACAATTTAACCTCGCTATGACATCCTCTCGCCACCGCAACTCAATCTCATCGTGTGACCACACATGACACACAAGTTCATAACATCGCTCCATATTCCATTAGTCAAGATTATTTATCAAAGACTAAAGTACATGTGATGGCGTGGCATGACTAAGCAACTAATACGGTCTAACCATCCCATGTTGATTATTATTACTAACCAACTATAATGAACCAATCTAGGTGACAATATATCATGGTATACAAATGGCAAGGTAGGGTATAGAGCAATTGGGTATAATAGCTAAGTCCCAAATTTAATTGAAGACATTTGTACTTGTCAAATAATATGCAATAAAGTAAAACAATATAGCAGCTTTTGTAATCGAAGGTTCAACATGATCAAAGCACAACTTGCTCGGCACTTGCTATAAACTGCTCTTTACTCTTTTAATTGATCTTGGCTTCATCAACCTTTGGCTCTTCAATCGAATGCTTGACTTCCTCGCCCTTGACTACTTGGGTAACTTCGAACGACACGCCTAACGACAAAGAAGCACAAATACAACAAAACTCAAAAGCAATTCAAATAAACTCCAATTTAATATTAGATTGGTACTGAGCGGAGGGATTGAATTTAGGAACTTAGATTTGATCAAGATCGGATGAAAGAGAACAAAGCTTTCGTAAGATTTATCGAGAAGGTTACGATCGATAATTAGGGAAAACGGAGTATATTCCAGGATATCCTTCGAGATTAATTAACTCGATTGGACAAATATTGACATATGGGCTCTTGATCTATAGATCGGTCCATAAAGATATGTTAGTTCATGATGAACTAAACCGATGCTCAATGTTGACTTTTGTTGACTAAACAAATACACAGTCAAACAAAAGAAAGATAGACTAATAGAATAGATATGGCACCAGGATATGACATATGGCCAATGGTCTATCGACCAAGTCCACGAATGAATTCTGGGTTAATGGCAGATTATATTTTCAGGGATAAGACAAGGACGGATGGAATCGACATTAAGTGCGATCCGATCTGGGGTTCAGTCATACATCAAAGAAGAGACTTGACCATAACAGGGCGATGACGATATGTAGTAAGACAGTACAAATATCTTACTACGGTGGACACAACGTGGAAAACCGCATATCGGTAGCATGCTCACGATGAACTCAGTCCATCGAACCGGTCTTAAGTTAAGTTTTGGTCCGGCCTTGCAGATGATAGAAAGATAAAGCCAGACTCACAAGAAATGGGGTTAGATCACGATAGGACGATAGAAAGGATAATGACATCGCGCTACGCTCTTGCTGGAATACGCATATGCGATGATAGCAAAGCGTTAACGGCGGAACGTTAACGAAGAAACGTTAGCAGCGGAACGTTAACGATGGAACGTTAACGGCGGGAGGTTAACGACGGAACGTTAACGACGGAACGTTGACGGCGGGACGTTAACGACGGAACGTTAACGACGGAACGTTAACGGCGGGACATTAACGACGAATTGGACCAAGGGTTAAGTCCGGGTTTGAGCGAAACGATTCAAGGATGAATACACTTGGCATATGGTAGGATGGTAGGGTTGGCTCTGCGATTAAAGGTTTCCAAAGATGGCGAAACGAAATGCGCACCGACACGAAGGACTAGGCCAAAAGACGTCGGGTAGATTCTAGAACATGGCTTTGACGGCAACCGGGGATCAATGAACTTCAACGGTGGGAAAAACAGGGGATAATGATTTTATGGACACAATGACATGGCCACGACAAACCAAAATGGTTGGCGGCACAAGACGACGCGCGGCGGTGGCAAAAAGGCGACGGTTACGAATATTAAAATTTTCGGTAGATGTAACAGCAGAGGGGAAGTGAGCACCACGTAGAACGCGGCGACACGAACTCAACAGTATATCCGGATTTGGAAGCAACCCAACGTACAGATCACAAACTGCCGATGAACGGCTGCTAAAGCTAATAAATCAAACGGTCATAACTATTAAAATAATGGTTGAAACCTAACCAAATTTTACAGAGAGCTATCTGGGATCATTTGGCACGATATGACGTGAACGGATCTGAGTTTTACCTTCTGGATCAACGGGGAACGCGCGACGAAGTTTTCTGCCGTACATACGCTGTCTCATCGGGGAAGATTGAATTTTATGCAGCAATCCCTTGGACAAAACCTTGAGTTAGGGTGAGCACAGTGTAGAGGACATCAAGAGGAGTCTACAGAAAAAATTACACGGTGAAACTCACAAAAACGAAGGAGAACGGGTGACGGCAAGATTCGAGATTAGAACAGCCATAACTTTTGATTTCCTGGATGAAACTACACCAAATTTGGTGGAGAGATAGATCTGACCATATGGCACGAGATGACGTGAGATGATTTCAGAAAAACACACCGGTATGACGGGGAACGCGATGCCAAGATCGGCCGGCGATGGCGGCGCACCGGAAGAGCTCGTCGACGTTGTAGGAGAAAAAGGGTCGCCGGCAGAGCTCTGTTTGGAATTTTCCAAAACTGTTTCACAGAGGTGTTGCAACCTTCATGGGCGTGCTCCACAAACAATTTGAGGATGAATGGAGTTCGGGAGCGCCCTGTAGAGCTCGCCGAAGTTCTTACCGGAGTTAGGGAAAAAGGCTTGCCGAGGGATCTCTGTTGCGATTCTGATGCTGATCTTTTAGTATGATGTGGGGAATGAGGAGAGGCGTCTAGGGTTCAATTTTCAGCTACAAAGGAGCAATGGATCAACGGGAAATGCTCGCCGGAGTTGGGAGAGAAATCGCTGGCCAGAGGTGCTCCGTTAGGTATTTGCAAAATCTGATTTTACTGGATGTAGAGGACAGCAAGTGGAAGCTCTGGTAAAAATTTCAGATCAAAATAAGATCGGGAGTGACCAGGAGAGCTCGCCGAAGTTATGCCTGAAAATCTGCCGGAATTACTGTAGCAGTTACTGATTATTTAATCCGAATTATTAAGTATCACCCATAAAATCGAAATAAATATCAAACAACCGTTTAAAAATCAGAGAAAAATCTGGAACGTGACCCACAGCCTTAGTAACACAAATAAAATATTATTACATAAAATAATAATTTTATTCGTGTACAGTAAATACTTTTATATTGTTTTTAATATCTTTTTAATTTGGAAAATACTAAAACAACCCCAAAAATTCTAAGAAAATTCAGGGAGTTTAATTAGGACATTTTGAGATCAAATAAAATATTTTGGTACCACCAAATATTTTATTTTTGTACCCACATATATTTTTATTTTGTTAAAGCTTTCGGAAAGGCTTTAGAAAATATATAATTTGACAAATAAAGAAAATTTCACAGAAATTCCCTTAGGTTTATTTATATTAAATAAGATAGTTTTAGCAAAACCAAATATTTTATTTTGTCTCCAAACTATATTTTAATTGATGAGACTTTTGGAAAGATTTTGAAATCAGGATTTTAACAAATAATGGGAAAATTCACCGAAGTTCCTTGTGATATATTTTTTTAAAACAATTAATTCCAACTTAAATAGGATTTTTTTTAGGAAATAGTTTTAAGTTTTTCTAAAAATAGGCAAAAGTCTTTTTCTTTTGAACTCTAGAGAAATCCAGAAAATAAAGAGGAGACAAATAAACTTGAACAACCGATAAAAATAATAATTTGATTTTTTTTATCCTATTTTTGAAATGAAAATTTGGGATGTTACACTGAGCAGAGACTTGAAGTGTGAAGTAGAAGCCGATGGGTTCTGAGAGCAGGAGCGCGTGAAAATGATGGAAGAATGTACGTCATATTTATAGGGGGTAAAATGAACAGTAAAAGGCGGGAGAATTTCCTGAAACGGCACAAGCAGTTAATGAAGAAGATACGCAGAGGATTTGATGGCGCCATAAATGGAGCAGTTATCAACAAGAATATTGTGCTAAGCCGATGATGATAGAAGCTGACAAAGAAGATTTTTGGAAGATAACATAGTATCTCCCAAAAATGGGGGCATATGTTTGCACTAGAATTTGACAAGGTATGACCAAATTGTTAGGCTAAGGATAAAGGGATATTTTTGCTGATATCGGATAATAAAGGGAAAGTTAAAGATAGAATTATGACTGATATTGATCCAAACTTGGAGATTCTGTCCGAGTAGAGGCCGATACGGATCGTGGATGACAACGTATCGGAGAGGGATACGATCAGCCAATGTACTATAAAAGATAGCCAAGGGCGAGCAAAGACAACAACACAATCAACCAAACAAACTCGCATTTACTCTTTTATTTTTCTATCAACTAGGAGTAGCTTTTTAATTTAGAATCTTTCTTGTAATCCGATCTTGATCAATAAAGCTGTGCATCGCTGATTGTTGATCTTCATCGATTACACCAATCAGGTTTGGTTTTCTCTGATTTTGTTGCGCATCGTCTTCTTTGGGAAAGCTTACTTGTCGGGACATAGATTTGCAAATCTGAAACCCTCTGTGTATACCGGACTAGTCCAGGGTCATGCTAGTGCACACAGTGGAAACATAGATGATATATCATTCTATACAATGAATTAACTAAGAAAGAGGCAACTTATTATTAAATAAAGCAGCGGACCTTATGGTCAAAGTTTACACCACTATGCCTTAAGGGCTTAAGAAATAAATAAATTGTTGCAGCGAAAATAAGATAACTTGGGCCATTCGACATGCCACAGGCAATCGTTTGGGAAAACACCTTCCTAATCCACGTAATCTTCATAATATTCCTCATGATATTTGGCATTTTCTAGTCCCTCCTAAGCAACTGATTAACAAAGGCATAAAGCCGTGAATACAAAAAGTACTTAGTAAGTCGCTGGGAAATGATGCAATATATTCATGTAGGCTTGACAAAGGATAATCGTATGGTTCTTTTTGCAGAAAGCAATAACTTGAATTGAAGTATAGTAAATAGATTGAAAGCATAATTATGAAAAGATAATAAATAACTGGTAAATCAATAGTAGACAACATGAATAGAATGGCAAGACATCACCCTAGACCATCCAACACAAGTATCGAACCAATAAATTCAATAGTATTAACTTTAGACAACAAAACAGTAGTGAACTTGTAACGACCCCCATTTTTGCATACATGCAAAAATGGAAATCTCATGTGCATTCTGTACTAGTCCCATGATCAGTAACTAGTACGCACATTTACAACAATTGAAATCACAACCATACACAATATTATTAAAGCGAAAACGATTTATACATTGAATTTTTACAATTCAGAGCATATAATTATATAGCACAGAAGAAGCAAAGTCTTGTAGTGTGCACATCCAATCCCTCAGGCAACTGACAAGGCATAAATCCCTAGAAAGATCACTTAGTTAGAATTCCCGCATCCTGCGACGAAAAGTAATCTTTGAAGCTTCGCTTTCTTATCAACCTAAAATAATAGATTAAGCAAGGTTGAGTATTTTCGTACTCCGCAAGACTTAAGTGGTATTTGCAAATGCAATAATGCAAGTTAAATCAAAGGAGGCTTGTAGGTTAATATTTTTGCATAAAGCAGAATTTATTTGGTAAATCAAGTTGTCATTTGCAAACAGAATTTAATAAAGCAAATTTGACTAATAAGAAATAAATAAAGCATAAGTAATACTCACAGCCCTTCGTGAGCATTGAATAATTCAATGATCCAATCCTACCATAACCATTCATTTGCCAACAAATAACCATTCATCTAATAATCCAATCATGAAGTCCAATAATGACGGTCCTTTGACATAAGGTAGCAGTTGCGAAACAAGTTTCAAACCAAAACCCACTTTTAGAAAATACCAAAGCATTTAACTAGCGCCAGTTCACCAAGTTTCCCATAACCGCGGGTACGGCTAATCGATTAGATTTACACTCTACAGAGGCGTACAGCTTTACCCACAAGACATGACTGACTCTTTGTGCAATCGATATTTAGCCCACTTCCTTAGGTGTGCCGCAGAGAGTCATAACATAACCGTTACATTACATAGACTAACTTTGCACCAGCACCGGTGACGAAAAACCCTTGCTACGGCAGAAGAAACACACATACATATAAAACATGGTATCATCATCATCATAAAAACAATCGGGCACCGTTTCTCCCCATAGCAAGGCGTACACCGTTATATCAGCAAATGTTGCTCCCAACACCTCGGTGTGGGCACCCCTTCGAGCAAACCTTGAAAGGAGAGCTTGTACTACTTCAGCCTACCAATGTGCAAAGAAAAATCTACATAACTTAATAGGTTAAGGCTGCTCATAACAGCACCTGTGGCTGTACAGATTTATCTTGGATCATACAACACTATGTTCGGTCCTTAATCCGACACGGACAATAATCTCCCCCTACACTACGTACAAGTCCATCTCTTGCACAACCAGCTATTGCCAATAATTGCCCGCGTCAAAACCATAGTTTTGATTTTTTTATTTTTAACCAAAATACTGACAACCAACATCATGTCATAACCAATATTTTCAACTCTCCCAAGAAACAACCTTGATCTGATCATATACAATGTGGGTTCTAAAGCATGGCTAAGCATGGTAACATGTAATCGTATATTCCCATGTTGACATTATGTATTGTCTAACCTTTTTCTATGGTTATCAAGGTTTACATGTCCATACTTATCAAGGAAGTTTCATGAATCAACAGGTATATCTACAGTACCACAAAATAGCGAGTTTACATAAAATAGCGTATGCATGAAATATTTTGATAAACAAAATGAAATTTAAACACTGGGATCAATATGATCAAAGGGGTGCTTGCCTTGCTTATCTGATGATTACGATGAAGTTGCGGTCGTAGCTGACGATGTCGATGATGGAGCTAATGATGTCGAGTTCTACGCGTCGTTCACGAATTTATAGCAAATAATGAAATTTAGTAAGGGCAAAAAGAAGACAGACAGAAAATTAAATAAAGACTTGTTATAAAAACCAGGTGTGGTTTAGGGTTGCATGATTTTGGATTCTCATGTTTTAGTCGAATATTTATATTGTTAGCAGCTTTTAGGTTAAGCAATGATGCGGCTTCTTTTATATTATTTATTCTTATTTTATGAATTCAAGAGGCTAAAATTATGTGTTCTTGTATTTATATATTCGAATTCTAGATGCTAAAATTATTTGGATTAATAAAAGTAAACATTAGTTAAAGGTTTCGTAAACAACTATTCATTTAATGTGCTTTCAACGACCTTATCACTTAAGGGTTTTGAGTTAGTAAGATTCAAATGCAAAGCAAGATGAAATAAGAATATTTTTCCATATTATGGTAGTACATATCCCAAAGATTATTTCTGGGCTATTCTTCATAAATTTTGCATTTAGACGAGATGTTTTACAAACTGCTGAAAAGGCTAAAGTGTTTTTAAAGTTCAGAAAACATAATACTTAAGGTTATTTCGTTATCAAGTTTTACATGCAAACCATTATATAATGAACTTATTTCTTTAGAATATGGTAGTATTAACTTTGGAGAGCATTACTAAACTGATTTTTATAAATTTTAGTGTTTAGACGAGATATTTTATTTGCTGTTGAAATAGCATATATGGCCATAAGGTTAACATTGTAACTAGACGGATTCGCTTTTCGTTTCCGGCTACACTACACATGGTTATTCATTCATTTTACTAGCATTAGTAGGTGATGATCTTAGAACTGTTTTAGAACTAATTTTGCATCATTTTGCTTTTTAGCCACGATAAATTATGCATACATCTATTGTTGTGATTTGCATTTCCTTTTATTAAAAGAATGTAAACTAAGTCTTATTCTAAATATTTTTACATAAATGAGCTTCTACAGATTCCAGAAGCTTATACAAAATATTCTATTATTTTATGAGCTATTATATACTTATTTTTATTAACTGCTATATTAGGTTTTGTTGATATTTGCAAAGCGAATAATTCAAGCTTAGTTCAAAAATTAAATATTTTTGCATATTTGAGTTTATAATGGATGCAGAACCATAGAGAAATTTATTTTATTATTTTAAGAGTTATATTGAACAATTATTGCATAAAGGCCGTAATAGGGTTTTTATCAAATCTTAATTCAAATAATTCTTCTGTGGTTCAAAAGTAAAATATTTTTGCATAATATGAAACTAAATGATTTTATATGAATTTAGGAATTTATTTTACTAGAATTGGAATTAAATTGCAATAGATATTAAAGTTTGATTTTCAACCGGTTAGAAAAATGAACTGAAAAACTGAAATACGTTTTCTGAACTGGAAAGCGTCTTTTCGCGATGAACTGGTTTTACCTCGTGCCACTGATAGAAGGGCCCCGCCAGTCAAAGAAATGAAGCAGATAAGCTTGCCCTGGCTTTGCCGGCGGCGAGAGAAGGGGCGACGCCGGTGGTCTGTCGGTGCGGTGAGCACCACTAGGACCGTGCGCACCCAGAGGAGTTACCGATTCAGCTGGAGGCAAGGAGTGAGCTGCTGCCGAGCTCGAGCGGCGGTCCTAATAGTAGGTTGGCAGCGGAAAAAGAAGGCATGTCAGCTTGAATGGGTAGTGAAATCAACATCAGAGGGTAGCAAGAGTTCCATCTTCCTAATCGGTGAGGTCGAGAACTCACCGGAGTGCTCCGCCAACGGCGGCCGGTCGCGAAGAAGAAGGGCTACGGTGGCAACCTATTTTCGCATGAAGAACTCCAAATGTTTTCGAGGGGTTTTTATTCTTAGAGCTCCCTGATGCTACGGTTCAAACCGATTTGGATTTGGCTTGGTATTTCACCACAATTTGGTTTTGCCCGAGTTTACGCTTTCCTCGGCAATGGTAGAATTGGGAGAGGATTAGGATGCTTCATTTAGAGAGAAGAGAATGGATGGAGAAGGGAAGAGGAGTGCAGGCTAATGTGATCTTGGAGGTGCCTTTTATAGCCAGAAGTAGGCGCAGATGAGGCCGGCTCCGGTTGCAAACTCGACAGGAAGACTCTCGATCGTGCATAGGGGGAGGTAGCTTCGCAGCCGTGGTAGAGCTCGAGAGTAGGGAATAATTGCCGTGGCAGAGGCGATTATTGGTTGTTGTAGCTACATCATCAACGAGCTACCCGAGGCGCGGCGTGGCGGCAATTCAGTCGGTCTCCTTGCGCGACAGGAAAAGGCTTTGCTTCGGGACATTCACAGCCAGAGGAAGACGATGACTAAGGTTGCGGCTGGCAGGTGGGTCGTACAGTGATTTGGGACCCACATGGCAGCGAAGGGAAGTGGTGGAGCAAGCAATTTTCAGTGATCAGAGTGAGGATAAGTTCGTTGAATCAGTTGGGCATCATGTCTGAAATTTAACGAGGATTTTAATGCATGTACTAGAGATAAGGAAGATTATTCTGTAAAATTTTCAGCTCAAAATATTATGTGTAGAATTTATAAAAATTCTGACAAGCTACTGCGCTCAGAATTGGGTTTTCTATTTTTAATTTATCAGAGAACTTATACTTTATCAAAACTTTTTGAAACTTTCTATAGGAGTTACCCTTGGTCATATAAGCCTTCAGTAAAAATTTAAATTTAATTAATTTTGTATTTAATTTGTAAAAATTCTGACATTCTGATTCTTAGATTTTCAGAAATTCTGTTTTTGAAATTTTAAATATATTAAAAATGATTAATTATTAATAATATTTTTACTGTAGATAATATCCAGGGAGAAGATAATATAAAAATTTTCACATCAAAATAATGGAAATTTAATTTCTGACATTTTTACTATTTCTAGTCATGATTCATTAAATTAGCCATTTATTGTATATTAGGATTACTTGGCTTTTAAAAATTCAGAAGTAGGACTCTAGAGATCTCTCAAGATTAGGCAGGGATTTTTTAAACATTTTATTTATGTATGCTTTTATTATTTTTATTTATTTATTGCATATAAGGATTTTTCCATTAGAGCAAAATCAAGGAAAATCCATAAAAATTCAGAAAATGCATTAATAAATATAATTAAATTATAAAATTTAATTTCTTACTTTATTTTAAATTTTTGGGATGTTACAAAACTCTCCGTTCACATCCCAACAATTCCACATTCCAACATGTCGACTTTTGTAGTCGGCAATAAATTTATGGGGTAAGCGCTGGATCTCAAACTAGATGGTCACACAAGACAAAGGGTTTAGACAGGTTCAGGCCCTCAGCGATGGAGGTAATACCCTAATCCTGTGTGCTAGGATTATGCAGATCTCTTGGATCTAAGATTGCTCAAAGCGCAATATACTTTGGACGATATGAGGTGTGCTATGCTCTATGGCTTGATCGCTCTATGCTTGGATGATCGGATCCCTATATTGTTGCCCGCCCTCTCCCTTATATAGCGGGGGTGGGGCGGCTTACAGAGTCCTGATCGGTTTAGAGATTCCGATTGGTTACAAGATTCTAGTCGTTAATAGGATAGAGTTTACATCTTTATCTACCCTATTAACGACTCGGATTACAACCGTATCTATCATATCTAAATATAAGTTCAACTTCCTTTAGGATATATCCCCTTGCGCCTGCAATGAGGGCTGCGACGCGGAGTATCTTCAGGCCTCCCTCTTGGGCTTGTCATGAGGGTACCGGGTTCTTATATTCCACAAGTAGCCCCGAGTCCTGCGATCGAGTTGCCTCCTTCTGTTGCTGCAGCCAAGCTGAGTCATGCTTCACGCCGAGTGCTTCGATTCTTGATGCGGCTTTCGACTAGTTTTCCTTTACGGTGTTGTGCCTGTTGTAGGCAAAGAGATCGTGAAGGACTCAATAGATTTCCACGCGTTAAACTTTACGAGTGGTTCCTAGCCCCATTATTGGAATTCGGCGATCGGCTCATCTTGGGACATCTTGTATCCCAAGCGATATCAGAAGTCAAAACGCTTTTCCTTCGAGGCAAAATTCAGCGCCACTCCCTTTAAATTCATTAAATCGTCGAAGTTGCTAATATAAATCGTTGAGCGTTGGCTCACACATCGCATCCAAATTTAGTAGCCTTGAAATCATGTATATCTGAACTTAGGCAATGTAAAAACAATTCACTCGGATGTGATGTCGACGGTGTATATATAATTTTAGAGTTTTACTCTTTTCCTTATTGATTTTGAATTCATCCGAGTGGTTTGACTCTTTTGTTTAAGCACTCTGCTGACTAGTCTAGCCCCGAGCGTTGAGAGTCGGCTCATGGCTCTTTCCTAGGCACGTGTTTTGGGTGACTAAAGTTCGCGTTCATGGAATTGAGCTTCACAATTTGGAGTTATCGCTTTTCGGATTCACTCGCAATCGTTAAGCGAAAGAAGAAAATACAACTCAAAAAAAGATGTGCGCATGCGCACACTATTAGGTGTAGCCCCCGACTTACAGCTTAGTTGTGGGTCAACTAAGTAGCAAGTCAGGAAAGTCAACAATTTTATTTATAATGACATAATTGAGCAAGAAGCGACTTAGCTGCTTTATGCTCCATATGTTGTCGACGATCGTGCCATCTTTGCTCGGGGCGCAGGCGAAGGCTTGTAGAGCTATAGGCGACGCTCGGGGCGCAGGCGTGGCTCGTGGCCGTGCCGAAGGTGGCGCTCGGGTCGCAGGCGTGGCTCATGGCGTCGTCGAAGAGGACCTCGAAGCGCGGCGTGGCTCATGGCGCGCCGAAAGAGGCGCTTCGGGTGCGGCGAGGCTCGTGGCGTCAGCGAAGGTGGCGCTCGGAACACGGCGTAGGCTCGTGGCGTGCGAAGGTGGCGCTTCGGGACGCGGCGTAGGCTCGTGGCGTCGCGAAAGGTGGCGCTTCGAAGCGCGGCGTAGGCTCGTGGCCGTCGCGAAGGTGGCGCTTCGAAGCGCGAGCATGGCTCGTGGCCGTCGCGAAGGTGGCGCTTCGAAGCGCGGCGTGGCTCGCGGTCGCAGCCGAAGGTGGCGCTCGAAGCGCGAGACGTAGGCTTCGTGGCGTCGAAGCCGTGTGGGAGCGCGAGCGCGCTTCACCTACCGGATTTTCCGATTTCGCTAAATTGCGGCCGCCGTCACCATGGCCTTGATCCGGGCCACGATCGGGGCCGCGGGCTATCCGATGCAATCATCGGGTCGGTTGTCGAAGCATCTTGGAAGCGACGGCGTTACGCATTGGCGCGCGGCGGCGATCTCCCAACGGATTGCGGGAGGTCCTCGCGGACATTGCGGCGCGAGATCGAAGCGATCGCACCGCACCTCCTTACCCTTACGAAGACGATCTTCCCGCGGCTTCTGTTCTTCTTGTTGGCGTTGGAGATCGGTCTTACGCTCTTATCGCGAAGATGCCACGAAGATCTCAACAATTCCTCGCGACGCCGACTGGTTTGCCGGCCAAGTCAAAGTGACATACCTGAGATGGGTTGGCCTGATCTTTACCAGATCGGATCTGGTTTTGTATCAGACAGACAAGCTCTCCGCGCGCATCTGCGACGAAGTCGAGTTTCAAGCGGAAGGCTCGGCGAAGACGAAGGTGGCGATGAATCCACCGATTGCTGCCATCAAGTCTGTGGGAAAAAGATTATAGCGCTTCCCCTACCTGGCGCGCCAACTGTCGACTTTTGTAGTCGGCAATAAATTTATGGGGTAGGCGCTGGATCTCAAACTCGATGGTCACACAAGACAAGGGGTTTAGATGAGTTCGAGCCCTCGTGATGGAGGTAATACCCTAATCCTGTGTGCTGGGATTATGCAGATCTCTTGGATCTAAGATTGCTCAAAGCGCAATATACTCTGGGCGATATGAGTTGTGCTATGCTCTATGGCTTGATCGCTCTATGCTTGGATGATCGGATCCCTATGTTGTTGCCCGCCCTCTCCCTTATATAGCGGGGGTGGGGCGGCTTACAGAGTTCTGATCGGTTTGGAGATTCCGATCGGTTACAAGATTCTAGTCAGTTAATAGGATAGAGTTTACATCTTTATCTACCCTATTAACGACTCGAATTACAACCGTATCTATCATATCTAAATATAAGTTCAACTTCCTTTAGGATATGTCCCCTTGCATGCAGCAATGGGCCCGACGTGGGAGTATATTCAGGCCTCCTCTTGGGCTTGTCATGAGGGTACCCGGGTTCTTATATTCCACACAACATTTCATGAAACACTCTATACCTCATGTGAAATTCCCGGGCTTGTCCATGACCGCGGACACGGCTATTCGAATAGTTTACACTCTGCAGAGGTTGTACAGCTTTACCCATAAGACATGATATTCTCATATTGCCACGTGATAAACACACTTCCTTTGGTGTGTCGGCAGAGAATCATGACAAAACCTTTACAATGCACTGTCTAAACTCGGTATTGCCCGCTAAGGTTTCACCCCTTAGGGCCCCTACTTGCGCCTTGCGAATATACCTATCCATCCTGGAACCCACACCACCAATTGGCAGTACTCAAGACTAGACATTGAAAATTAATCAACTAGGTCTGTCTCATACCAGACAAGTGGTAGTACGGTTAGATCCAGTTCAATGGCGTACAAGATCAAGTCCTTAAGTTGTCTTAGACAAGACATCCGCATCCCAATATGCTAGAAAGCACCCCCTTTACTGCATGATCACTTGCCCGAGGGAAAACAACTTTGTTCAACCAAGACCAATGGCAACCCTGCCATGGTACAACAAATTTTACAATAGTGGCTAATGGCCACGATTCAATATCTCATTAAGTCAAGATTAACATTAATTCACATGTGATATGAATCCCATCGTACAACTAAGCAGGTCTAAGCATAGCTACGTGTGGAGTATAAGAACCCGGGTACCCTCATGACAAGCCCAAGAGGGAGGCCCAGAAGATACTCCCCGCGTCAGGCCTCGCTGCCGTGCGCAAGGGGACATATCCTAAAGGAAGTTGAACTTATATTTAGATATGATAGATACGGTTGTAATCCGAGTCGCTAATAGGGTAGATAAAGATGTAAACTCTATCCTATTAACTGACTAGAATCTTGTAACCGATCGGAATCTCCAAACCGATTAGAACTCTGTAAGCCGCCCCACCCCCGCTATATAAGGGAGAGGGCGGGCAACAACATGGGGATGGGATCATCCAAGCATAGAGCAATCAAGCCATAGAGCATAGGACACCTCATATCGCCCAGAGCATATTGCGCTTTGAGCAATCTTAGATCCAAGAGATCTGCATAATCCTAGCACACAGGATTAGGGTATTATCTCCTCTACGAGAGCCTGAACCTGTATAAACCCATTGTCTTGTGTGACCATCGAGTTTGAGATCGAGCGCCTACCCCATAAATTCATTGCCGACTACAAAAGTCGATAGTTGGCGCGCCAGGTAGGGGAAGCGCTATAATCTTTTCCCACAGACTCGATGGCAGCAATCGGTGGATTCGCCGCCACCTTCGCCTCTCGGCCAGCCTTCCGCCGAAACACGGACTTCGCCGCAGATGCGTGGAGAGCTTGTCTGTTCGGTCCAAAACCGATCCGATCCGTAAAGATCGAGCCAACCCATCTCGTATGTCACTTTGACTTGGCCGCAAACGATCGGCGTCGCGAGGAATTGCTGCGATCTTCGTGGCATCTTCGCGATAGAAGAGCAGAAGACCGATCTCCAACGCCAACAAGAAGAACAGGAAGCTGCGGGGGAAGATCGTCTTCGTAAGGGTAAGGAGGTGCAGGTGCGATCGCTTTGATCTCGTGGTCGCAATGTCCGCGAGGACATCCTGCAATCTAGGTTGGGAGATCAAGCCGTTTTCCGCACGCCAATGCAGAACGTCGTCGCCTCCAAGACGCTTCCCGACAAACTGGACTCGATGATTGCATCAGATAACCCGATGGCCCCGATCGTGGCCCAGATCAAGGCCATGGTGACGGCGGCCGCAATTTAGTGAAATCAGGCAAAGCCGATAGGTGAAGCGCACTTGCGCTCCCACGCGGCTTTCGACACGGCCACGAGCCTACGCCTGCGCCCCGAGCGCCACTTTCGGCACGGCCATGAGCCACGCCTGCGCCCCGAGTGCCACTTTCGGCACGGCCATGAGCCACGCTGCGCCGAAGCGCCACCTTCGCGACGCCATGAGCCTACGCCGCGCCCGAACGCCACTTTCGGCGACGGCCACGGCCTACGCTGCGCCGAGCGCCACCTTTGGCACATCCACGGGCCTACGCTGCGCCCGGCGCCACTTTCGGTGACGGCCAGAGCCACGCCGCGCTTCGGCGCCACTTCGGCGACGGCCATGAGCCACGCTGCGCCGAAGCGCCACTTTCGCAGACGGCCACGAGCCACGCTGCGCCGAAGCGCCACCGCCGGACGGCCACGAGCCTACGCTGCGCCCGAGTGCCACTTTCGCACGGCCATGAGCCACGCTGGCGCCACTTTCGGCGCGACGGCCATGAGCCACGCCGCGCCCGAAGCGCCACTTTCGGCATGGCGGGAGCCACGCTGCGCCCGAGCGCCGCCTACACTCATCTACAAGCCTACGCTGCGCCACGAGCAAAGATGGCATGATCGTCGACAACATATGGAGCATAAAGCGGCTAAGTCGCTTTTACTCGGTTATGTCATTATAAATAAAATTATTGACTTTCTCGACTTGCTACTTAGTTGACCCACAACTAAGCGAAGAAGTCGGGGCTACACCTAATAGCGTGCGTATCGCACATCTTTTTGAGTTGTATTTTTCTTCTTTTGCTTAACGATTGCGAGTGAATCCGAGTGCGATAACTCCAAATTGTGAAGCTCGACCCCATGAACGCGAACTTTAGTCACCCAAAACACGTGCTCGGAAAAGAGCCATGAGCCGACTCCCAACGCCGGGGCTAGACTAGTCGGGCAGAGTGCTTAAACAAAAGAGTCAAACCACTCGGATGAATTCAAAATCAATAAGGAAAAGAGTAAAAACTCTAAAATTATATATACACCATCGGACATCACATCCCGGTGAATTGTTTTTACATTGCCTAAGTTCGCATATACATGATTTGGGGCTACTAAATTTGGATGCGATGTGTGTGAGCTAACGCTTCAACGACGACATCAAGAACTTCGCGACGAATGAATTTAAAGGAGTGGCGCTGAATTTTGCCTCGGCGGGAAAAGCGTTCGACTTCGCATATCGTTTGGGATCAAGATGTCCCAAGATGAGCCGATTGCGAATTCCAATAATGGGGCTAGGAACCACTCGGAAAGTTTAACGCGTGGAGCTCTATTGAGTCCTTCACGATCTCTTTGCCTACAACAGGCACTCGGTCAGAAGGAAAACTAGTCGAAGTCGCATCAAGAACTGGAAGCACTCGACGTGAAGCATGACTCGGTTGAAACGCAACCAGAAGGAGGCAACTCGATCGCAAAGACTCGGGGCTCTTGTGGAATATAAGAACCCGGTACCCTCATGACAAACCCAAGAGGGAGGCCCGAAGATACTCCCGCGTCCAGCCCATTGCCGTGCGCAAGGGGACATATCCTAAAGGAAGTTGAACTTATTTTTAGATATGATAGATACGGTTGTAATCCGAGTCGTTAATAGGGTAGATAAAGATGTAAACTCTATCCTATTAACTGACTAGAATCTTGTAACCGATCGGAATCTCCAAACCGATCAGGACTCTGTAAGCCGCCCCACCCCCGCTATATAAGGGAGAGGGCGGGCAACAACATGGGGATGGGATCATCCAAGCATAGAGCAATCAAGCCATAGAGCATAGGACACCTCATATCGCCCAGAGCATATTGCGCTTTGAGCAATCTTAGATCCAAGAGATCTGCATAATCCCAGCACACAGGATTAGGGTATTATCTCCTCTGCGAGAGCCTGAACCTGTATAAACCCCTTGTCTTGTGTGACCATCGAGTTTGAGATCGAGCGCCTACCCCATAAATTCATTGCCGACTACAAAAGTCGACACTACGATAACCCAATGTTGGTAATATGATCATGTCCAACTAGTAATGTCCCAACCTAGGATGAACAATGGATACATGGCATTCCAATAATCAAGGTGGCATAATGTCAACTAGGTATGTAGCTATTCCCATGAAATAAGCATTAATACTCAAATAGCATGCATTTGTATAAAACAAATTATTTTGCAAACATAGGATCAATATGATCAAAGGTTACGACTTGCCTTGCTGATCTAGTTCTGAGTCCTGGTCTTCAAAGTCCCCATTGGCTCCTTCGGAATTAGCGTCTACCGAAAAAGACAGCAATGAGAACAAATAAATACCAAATAGAGACTTAGAACAAGCTCAAAATAGAAAATAAATGGCTCTGGAAGGTACATCTTGATTTTAGAAAAATTTAGAAATTTGAATCGCCTCAATTGAAGTTCGTATGAGAGAGAACGGGCCTTTGAAAGATTAAATCAGAGAAAATAGAAAAGGACAACTTTCTGGAATTATTTTTCTAAAGGGAAATCTGATTTATTACGTCACGCTGACGTCACAACTGACACGCGGGACCCTCGATCCATGGACCGAGTCCACGATTTCGCCTGGTCCACGTGGACCGGGCTCATGGGATCAGCGGCTAGGGCTAACGTCACCACTGACGCCACTGTTGTCGGGGCGATACGTGGGCAATAGGGCTGACGTGGAGGCTGACGTGGGCGGCTGGCAAGGCACTGATGTGGACGGGCCATGCGTCACGCATCCAGCGGCGGCGCGGGATCAGATGGCGGAGAGGCAAGACCGCGGGCGGCGGAGGCGTGGCAAGATCCAGAGCGCACGCGGGTGATCGGACGGCAATGTTTCATCGACGAAGAACATCGGCGAGGGTGGCAGCGCATCTCATCGGCAGCGGAGAAGATGACGTGGGCTTTGGTGCTACGGCGATGGATCGGGCGCTTTTTCTCGCAAATCTGGAAGAGGGAGACGCGGGCAACACGCTGGCGCAAACGGCAGCGGCAGAGGTGCACCAGTGTGGCCACACGACAGGGAAGAGAGGCTTCGGGTGGCAGCGCTACTCCGGCGAGGTCACATGCACCAATGGAGGGCTCTCAGGCGACGAGAGATGGGGCAAAATGAGCGGCGGCACGAGGGAAACATCGGGTGGGGGTTGGTGGCGCCTTAAATAAGCCTGGGGAGGCGTGTGCGGCACGAACACCGAAAACGATGTGGCTAGGGTTTTCCTGGTGGCAGCGACAACACGGGGCGACGCGGCTGCATCCAGACCACATACGTGTGGCGGATCCAACGGCGGTGGCGTGCGGGCTGGCTGGGCCGCAGGGCGAGCGAAGCGGGCCGAACGAGGAGAAGCGAAGTGGGCCGGGCAAGGAAAAAGAAATGGGCCGGAGAATATTCGGTCCGAGAAGATTTTTGAGAATTAAAAACATTTCCAAATTAGAAAAAATCAAATAAAAGCAAATAAATTCAGAAAAATCTCCAAAAATACAGAAAATTCCTTGGACCATATGGAACCCAACTTTGACTAAAAATATCTTGTTTGATGCATAGTTTAGTCAAATTAAATCCTTTCATTAATAGAAAATTCAAATTAATCTTTGAATAATTCAAGAAAATGCAAATAGTTCATTTTCAAATTTAAACATTCAAAACTCAAATTTTGGGATGTTACATTATCTTTATATACTATCTATTCAACTTTAATTGGCTATTTAGACTTATCGTTACCCTAGATTTAATCGGCTTTCTAGCTATTTAGATTTCTGCCGATTGTTACACTAGATCGGCTTTGAGTATATTTTTCTATCTATCTTACTGACTGCAGGATCAAATCGGTTGGCACACCCTAAACCCTCTGAACCCGGCTATAGCCACCTTACCTTCTCATTTGGACATTGGAAAATCAAGCCAGCTTGCTTTCTCTCTTCTGTACCGAAACTAGTCAAGGCAGCATGCCCCTGCTAGCTTTTTCTCTACCATAGCAATAAAAATAACCCTGAATGCTGCCACGGCAATGATAGAGCTCAGCCAAACTAGGTTCTTTTCCCTGTTGATTTGCTACCACGGCAGAGAGATCCAATCCAAACCTCTGCCACGGCAGAAGCAATTGACCTCCTTCATGTGCACGGCAGCAACACTGTCTTTGTCTTCTTTTCCCCTGCAACCAATACCAGCTATCACCTTTTTCTACCAAAGCTTTGCAAACACTACCTCAGCAAATAAAAAACTCTGCCAACCCAGCTAGTAAACATCACTATCCAAGCTTCTTTCCAGTGAACTCATCTTTACACTTGACATCCGTGGAAATGGCCAGCTCGTTCTATTTCCTTTGCTGAACCGCGCCAAAACCACCCCCTTCCTTTCGCTCTTTCTCTGACATGACAGAGGATTGCCCAAGGAAATGCCGCCACAAGTTTCCATGATTAGCAAGTTGTGATGCCAACCAATTTCCCCAAGCCCGTATGTCAGACATTGACAACTATCCTCATTTCATCTCCACCCAAGGAGCTAATCCAGAAAAAAAAACCAACCACTATTCAATCTTCCCAATAAGTACCACCTAACCATACATTTGAACCTGGAGACACTCCATCTCGCCACTTCGCTTGGATTGTATACAGTGACTCTGAGTCGAAGCCAAATAAGTCCTACGCTATCGAGACAGAATGGAAGCCCCTGAAGAAGATCCTGATGCTCTCAAGCCACTGCATGAAGAACGAAGAACCAGTATCATGAGGCTAAATAAGAAGGCATTAGGTTTGTAGCTAGAAAGGAACCACAAACCCCTCCGTGCATTAGCTTTGAATATGTGATTTTCTGTACTTTGAATTTTTATTGTATTGCTTCTCAGGTTACTCTCGTGAATGATTAACCTCGAGTTGAAATTCACGATGTGCCAACCCCTACTTAATAAGGAAATTTAATTAAAAAGATTTTAAAGAATGAAACGTTGCCTTAAAAACCAACCAAAATTTATGTAGAAACTATTCTTAAAATAATATTTTAATGAACGAAATATTTCCTTGTAACCAGATCAACCACCTCTCCCCTATTCCAATATCTTGATGAGCGACGTTGCAAGAAAACCTTTGTCCCAATCCATCAATGTATTCACTAAGAGTAAAGAGTAATAAGATTTTCAATCTTTGCAAATTAACTTTCTTATTCCACCCCAATTCAATCTATGAGTTTTATGTACCTTGTTTTCAATCTAAAGTCAGCTCAGAATGATATTTATTCTCAACCAACCCCATCGACATTCATTAAATTATCCAAATTAGTCATTATATTCAAATACCCTCCTTGATGTCAACACCTAGTACTTTCCAAATAATTCTAGTTGCTATACATTCTTTCTTTTCTAACATAGTCCATACCTCTTTTTAAAAATAGCTTATCCTTGCTAATAATCCTTTATATGAATTGGTTATTCAATCAAAAGAAATATGTAGAAAGTGCTGATATCTCTCATCTACGAACGCGAAACTCAAATAGAAGTCTTCTCTATTCTTGGCACATCAACTCGGGAACACAAGAGGAAAGTACAGAGAAGCAACTGCACTGAAGACGAAGAGGCAAAGAAACATCAAGATTACATCTGAGAAAGAATTCCCTAAACCCATCTAGTCCCTGCAAATCTCGGGGACAAGATTTTTTTAAGAGTGGATAGTCTGTAACATCCCAAAAATTTCAAAAATAAGAAAAATAAATTTTGATAATTTTAAAATGGAATTAAATAAAATTTTCATTTTAAATCAAAATTTTCAAGTGAAATGTTATAATATCCTAAAACCTTGAATTCCAATTCTAAGTAAGGTAAAGATTCAATATCAAAAATTTGCTCCCAAAATAAACAAACTATAAAAATGAGTTCAAAATATAATCATATTTTAAATTTTTATCTATTCTGAAATTTTTCCTACATATTCGTTCTTAAAGAAAATCTTTTCTTGATTTCATCTTCTTTTCAATGCGAAACTTAACAAACAATGAGAAATTAAATTTTAAAATTTAATAATAGTTATTTCTGATTTTTATGAATTATCTGGATTGTATTGACTTCTCCTGTATTTTCTTGATTTTGCTTTAATGGAGAAATTCTTTTAATATAAGCTTAAATAATAGATAAAGAGCAGAGTAAAACGATTATAGCAATAAAATAAATAAATATTTTCTCTAAACCAGGAAACCTCCGATGACTCATTTATAAATTTAAAAAGTCAGATCAAAGCATTTAAACATGAAATGAAAACTAATTAATGATTCTTGACAAGCAATAGTAAAATTGTCAGATTTAAATAAAAATAATCTGACATTATCTTGAGCAGAAATTTTATATTATATTCTGCATAGATTACATATAAAGTAAAAATATAAAGAAATAATAAATGAATTTGATAATTATAAAAATTCAAAAACAGAAAAGCTAAAAATCTGAGAATACCATTGCAAGAATTTTAATAAATTAAATATAAAATATCTGGAGCTGAAACTTTTACAAGAGACTAATATGGCCATATGTAACCTTTAAAAAATTTCAAAATTTTTTAAGAAGATATAAACTTCCAGATAAATTAAATTCAAAAAACTGAAATCTGTGCATAGTGCATTATCAAAATGTTTATAAATTCCACAGACATTATCTCAGCCTGAAATTTTAAAGTATGATCTACCTTATCTCTAGTACACACAGTAAATATTTCATTAAATTAAAGACAAGATAGGTAACCGATTCAATGAACCAACTCAGCTAGCTGCAGCAAAAATTCTCTCGGGTCACCAAGCCGCTCACTGCCAAATGGGACCCAATGCACTGTGCGGCCCACCTACCAGCCAAAGGCCACTACCTTCGTCTTCCTCTGATCGTAGGAGCCCCAAAGCGAAGAAGCTTTGGCGTGCTACTATTGTAACCGCCTCTCCCTGTTGCTCGCACCACCTAATGTCCTCACTTCATCATCACCAAGCCACGTGGCTGCCTTCCTCGCAAATCGCGCTGCCAGGTTCATCTTCTTCCTGTTCAGCAGCCGCAAAACCACCGAGGAGTTCAAACCTGGGGCCGACTCATCTGTTCTTCTCTTCACCTATAAATAGCACCCAAGTGCTGCTTTGAGACCACGCCACCTTCTCTTCTACTTCCCTATACTAGTCTTGGTCGAAACCTCAAGTTTCTCTATGAATCACCATTTCCAGGAACTCTAGAGCTCAGACCAAAAACCAAAATCCGGATGGAACACTCAACCAAATCCAAATTACCTTGAACCATAGCATTAGAAGCCATCAATAATCAAAAGCCCTCAAAAATATTTAAGGTCATTCATCTAGAACTTTGTTGCCACTGCGGTCATCTTCTCCACGGCCGGCCGCCCGGCACCCCTTTGCTCCGACCATTCTCCAACTGAGATAGGTATAAAAATGGAACCTCTAGTATCCTTTGAAGCTTATTTTGCTATCGATTTGAATCGTAACACACTTGCTCATCTTCTCTGACGAATCACTTCTCTCATCGCCGTCCCTCCTCGGTGGTAGCACACCTCAGTCCACCTCCGGCCGAATCGGTACCACCCCTGAGTGCACCTCAGCTCCCTGGTGCTCACCGCACCGGCAGCCGATCCTCCCCGGAGCTGCTTCACCGGTGGTAAGCCGCGAAGGTGAGCCCCTGTTTCGTACCAATGACCTACGGGTCCCTCGTGTCATTCACCGTGCCTCACAGGCACACCCTCTAACTGATCGGACGGCCCCACCTGTCGGTCGGCTGACTTCAAAGGAATCCCGCAAAATATGAGAAGCTGCTTTCAATATATTGAAAACATATTTTCTATTTTCACTGGACTTTCATAACCGAGCAAATTTTATTTGGTTATAACTTTTGCAACTTTGATCTAAATAAGATGAAACAAAATTACAAATTCATCTAAAATCAATTAATTTCAGAATATTCAAAAATATTTGAAAAAGAGCACTGAGTAAATTTGAAATTCAAATTTACCGAAAAGGCTAAAAGATAGGCTATACATAGAAATATTGCAAATGATCTGAGAATTGAATGAAACCAATTCTATTGGAATCTTTATACCTCCAGGAACCCAAAAATATAAAAATACTTAAAATTCATCTTTGTTTGAATAACTTTCTACTAAAGGTTAAGTTCAATACAGCAAATGTTCAAAAGTGAATAAATTGTGCAAAAGAAATCTAAAATGAATAAAACTGATTTCTAAATACCAGTACGTTAGTAGGCTACCTAAATTTGCCAAAATTATTAAATAAATAAAACTTAATTTCATTTAGCTTTAAGAACAGAATATAACTCAAATGAAAAAGATGTATGTAAAATACATATATATGTGCACATGGATAAAAACTAATAGTAGCATAGATATGTGCATGACCATGAGGCAAATTTAGTTTTGTTTCAACATGTTGAAGACAACAACAAAAGATTGCATGTGTATAAACTCCATGTGTATAAAAATCATAAGCTTTATCCATGCAAAAGAACATATATATGTATACATATAACCTCATAAATTGAGTACCAGAATAGGTAGAGCTAATTTTAGCATATTCTAAAGGACAAGATCATAATAGCTGGCAAAAAGAACTAATTTGAATTAAATTTATAAAAGATTTTAATCTTCATATGCTTATAAATCATCGCGGCTAAAATCAAAATAATGCAAAACTAGTTTTAAAACACTTCTAGGATTGTCCCCTACTAATGCCAAAAAATAAGTAAATAATCACGTATAGTATAGTCGCAAACTTAAAATGAAATCCGAATCTTTATAACATCAGCTTTATGACCATTTAAGCCTTTTCGGCAGCTCTCAAAGCATCTCGTCTAAAGGAGAATTTTGTGAAGAACAACCCAGTAATGTTCCTTAGGATATGGTCTACCACAATCTGGAAAAATATTCCTTTTACAACTTGCTTTTCAGTTAAATCCTGCTAGTTCAACAACCCTAAGTGTTATGGTCATCGGAAACACATTACAAGAACAGTAAGCATGAGAAACCTTTAGCTAAAATGCTTGTGTCGCAAAAATCATTGTGTAACCTCATGCATGCAGCCAGTAGCCTTATTTTGTGGTTCCCAGCATGTTATCACCCTGCAAGCGAAAACGCATAAGGCTAAACACTAATCATTCACTACACCTTACTAATCTAATATAACCTTAATACCATATAAGCTATTTCAACAATCAATAACACATCTCGTCTAAATCCTAAATTTTATAAAATCAGCTTAGGAATGCTGCCCAAAATATAGACTACCTTATTCTGTAGAAATAATCTAGTTTCATCATGCTCTGCATATAGATTCTTTGGCCAAATAACCCTAAGTATTATGATCTCTAAAATCCGTAATACGAGTAAACAAACTTAATAATAATAAAGAAATCAAAACCTAAATATATTTGTATCACCAAAATTTTCTAAAAAACCACGAATATATATATAACCAGTAATCTAACATATTCGAAACTGCCTCTTATGCAAAGTCAATTAAGAATTAATTACTATTCATGCATAGCCTACAACAAAGTGACTAATGTTTAGTTCTATTAATACAAATAATTTTAGCATCTAGAATTCGAAACTATAAATATGAAAATACATAATTTTAGCCTCTTGAATTCGTAAGACAAGAATAGATAATCTATAAAAGAAACCATGTCATCGTTTAACCAAAAGCTGCGAGTATATATATATGAATTGAGTAAAAATATGAGAACGTGAAGTCGTTCAACCCAAACCCTAAACCATGCTTGTTTTACATAGCAAGTCTTTATTTGGTTTGTTGTATGTCTTCTTTTTACCCTTATTAAAGTTTGTTATTTGGTATATTTCCGTTGAACGATGTGTAGAACTCGACGTCATAAACTCCATCGTCGACACCGTCAGCTGCGACCACAACTTCGTCATAAACAATAGATAAGCAAGGCAAGCACCCTTTTGATCATATTGATCCCAGTATTTAATCTTCATTTTGTTTTACTAAATCAATTTATGCATGCATGTATGTTATGTAAATTTGCTATATTGTGGTACTGGTAAATGTACCTGTTGTCTCATGAAACTTTCTTCATAAGTATGGACATATGAACCTTGATAACCTATAATAGGGCTAGACAATACATGATGTCAACTTGGATATATGCGATTACATATTGATCATGCTTAGCCATGCTTTCTTAGCAACGGTGTAGATGATCAGATTAAAATTGTCTCTTGAGAATTTAAAAAGGTTGGAAATGACACTGTTGGTCACTGGTATTTTTGTTAAAACCCCAAAATAAAACTATGGTTTTGAGGCGGGTGATTATTGGCAATAGCCGGTTGTGCAGATGGATTTGCATGTAGTGTAGGGAGAAGTATCGCCCATATCGGATTAAGGACCGAACGTAGTGTTGTATGATCCAAGAAAAATTCGTACAACCATAAGTGCTGGTATGGGACAGCCTTAACCTATTAAGTTACGTAGATTTAACTTTGCACATTGGAATGCCGAAGTAGTACGGGCTCTCCTTTCAAGGTTTGATCGAAGGGGTGCCCTCACTGAGGTGTTGGGAACAACGCTTGCCGATATAACAGTGTATGCCTTGCTATGGGAAGAAATGGTGCCCGACTGTTTTTATGATGATGATATCATGTTATATATATATGTGTGTGTTTCTTCTGCCATAGCAAGGGTTTTCTGTCACCGGTGTTGGTGCAAAGTTAAGTCTAGGTAATGTAATGGTTATGTTATGATTTCCTTGCCGACATACCTAAGGAAGTGTGTCGAATGGCCTAGCAAAAGAGGCTGATCATTTCTTGTGAGTAAAGTTGTACACCTCTGCAGAGTGTAAATCTAATCGATTAGTCGTACCCGCGGTTATGAGAAACTTGGTGAACTGGCACTAGTTAAATGTTTTGTTATTTTCAAAAGGGCTTGGTTTCATTTGTTTTGCCCCGTGTTGGCAAGGAATGGTTATAGCAGGGTTGGATTATTGGATGAATGGTTATGTGTTGGCAAAGGAATGGTTATGGCAGGGTTGGATTATTGGATGAATGGTTATGTGTTGACAAAGGAATGGTTATGGCAGGATTGGATTATTGGATCATTGGATTATTCAATGCTCGCGAAGGGTTGTGAGTATTACTTATGCTTTACTTATTTCTTATCAGTCGAACTTGCTCTTACAAATTTCGTTTGCAAATGACAACTTGATTTACAAATTCAATATCGCTTTATGCAAATTAACCGTAGAAGCCACCTTTGACATGGCCTGCATTTATGCATTTGCAAATACCACTTAAGTCTTGCGGAGTACGAAAGTACTCAACCTTACTTATTATGTTGTTTTTAGGTGGAAAAGTTAGCGAAGTTCCAAAGATTTCCTTTCGTCGCAGGTTGCGGGAATTTCAATGAAGCGAACTTTTTAGGGATTTATGCCTTGTCAATTGCCTGAGGGATTGGATGGGCACACTACAAGACTTTGCTTCTTCTATGCTACATATATATACTCTGAGTTGTAAGAATATATTGTACAAATAGCTTCCGCTTTAATAATATTATGTATGGTTGTGATTCCAATTGTTGTAAATGTGCGTACTAGCTACTGATCATGGGACTAGTACAGAATGCACATAGATTCTCATTTTTGCATTTTTTATGAAAATAGGGGTCATTACAATTGTACTACACATTTATCAAACATGATGAACAATATGTTGCGTTGAACACACTCTTAAAGGATTCAAACTTGTTCATAACATGACAAGAACGTCTCGACATCCTAAAGAAAGTATGATGTGTCGATCATGAAGCATTCTACTAGTCATCACTTAATAAGTGATATCCTTAAAACACACTAGTTTGTGTGTAACACATGTGCTCAAGACAAATTGAGAACAAAATCCTCGTGTCATAAACTTAAGGATGAACTACCTGATTTCCTAAAGAGGATTAAGGAGGACATCTGTGGACCGATTGAGCATATGTGAGGGCTTTTCAGGTACTTTTTGGTACTAATAGAGGCATCCACGTGGTGGACACATGTGTGCCTTCTATCTACTAGAAATCATAGCTTCACCAAGCTAATTTCGTAGATTATTGTGCTAAGAGTCAAATTTCCAGACCAAAGGATCCAATCCATACATATAGATAATGTTGGGGCCTTCCATGTACTTTATGGTACACATGAACTTATTCCGAGTAAAAGGAGGTTTAGAACTGCATTTCCCGTGTTTACAAGTTTGTTTGCCGAATGGGCTTTTGATTGAGCATTGGATTATACCTTTGCGCACGAGTTATTGGGATATGAACACAGTTTTCACTATGGGCCTTCTTTGGACTTTACAAAGCGTTGTTCTTTCAGTTCTCCAAAAAATTGTCCATATTTCGGTGCTTTAGAGGGACTAGTATAGTGCCTGTGCTAACGCTACGACGGTAATACACCCGCTTATCAATTAAATGAGAAGATAAGTATGAATACAACACTAAATAATAAAAGATAAATTTAGAATTTTAAATGAATTTAGAAAGAAAAAGGGAACTAAATGGAGATCGAATGGGCGAAAATGGGCTCAAAAAGATTTTAAATCAAGAAAGAAAAAGAAAAAAGAATTTTCTGATTTTAGATTATTTTTTTTGCAGCTTCCACAGAGAGCACAGCGTGCTCTCTGAGCTTGGCCAGCGCAAGGGGGAGGGAAGGCCAGGGGTGGCCGGCTAGTCGCAGTGGGTCGACACTGGTGCGGCGAGATCGTCGGCACCGGCACCTGCAGGGGAGGAGTCACAGTTGTGGTGAATTTCGCCGAGAAAGATGACGGTGATGGCTTGGGTTACCTGCAAAATCCGGCGATCTTTACAAGAGGGAGCACTTGGGGATTTACGCAATGCGATAGGGTGGAGGAGAGCTCGCCGGCTTTTATAGCCCCGAAACAAGCATATTTATGGAAACCATAATTTGGGATCAAATCAGATTGGGAAGAAATTTTGGCAATAGAGCACGAAATTTGGGAATTAACACCATAGATGGAAAGAGGAGATTTGGTGCGGGATTGATGGAGCTTTGGAGCTTCTTTCTTGCTTTAATGGAGGGAGGGAAGAGAAGAAGCTTCTGCAGTGCTGGCTGCTGACTAGAAGAAGCTACAGGTGAGTTGCCTTCAATTTTTTTAAATATAGAAGGATTTTTGAAAAGATAGCACATTAGGTTAAAAAATTCTCAAAACAACTCTCGATTATTTTGTACTTAATAAAATTATTTTCAAAAAAATTTAAATTATAAATTTGTCGAGGCACGCGTGCCGCGAGGTCGTGACGGCAACCTCGCCGCGGCTTCAAAAAGCCACCGAAGGCGACCGTGGAGCCATTGCGGACTGCGTTCTCTGCCGCACGCCCCATCTCCCGGTTTCCTTTCCCAGCATGTAATGTATGGTCATTTCCTTTTCCAGGACGTTTGTTTCCTTTTCCTTGATTCCAAGACATTTGTTTCCTTTTCCTTATTGATGCTGTAGGTGAGGGAAGGTCTGTTGTTGGCTACAGGGATGATTTCAGAAAAATATGGAAAAATAAACTGCGCTCGCCGACCGCTGGATCTGCAAGGAAAAAAAGATAAAAATTAAGCAGTGCTTTTGCATTGCATTGGTTCATGAGAAAAATTGAAAAAATTAAGCAAAGACTCACTGCATCGTTGGTTCCTTAGATAAAAAATAAAAACAAAAATTCAGCGCTCTCCGTGCGCTGAAATTAGGCTCTATGGGGCTAGGTCCATAAAAAAGTCTCGAGAAGGGTCATATTCGGAAAAAAATACGATCACAATGCCAGGACAATAAAAAATTCAAGTCTTGTTTCCTTGCAAGCGGATCCTCCCTGTTTATTTCCTTGTTTGATTCACCCTCCTTCCAAATATGTAGTACGTACAATTTTGGCCAGTAAAAAATTCAAGTCTGGTTTCCTTGCATGCGGATCATCCTTATTTATTTCCTTGTTTGATTCAATCTCCTTCCAAATATGTAGGTAGGGGAGGTCTATTGTGGGCCACAGGGATGATTAGACACACTAAATAATGGCCATCGGATGTGGGTGAGTAAAACTGAGGAAAGATCTGAGAGGTTCATTTTGATGAATGCAAGTTTCTGGGGACGTTTTGCTGGGTGCACGAACATTGGGCCATCTCTAATGAGGTGCATTATTTATGGTGGATGTAGTAAAAATTGTTTAGGTGCATTATAAAGGGGTATAGAAAAGACAAATTTAGAATTTTAAATGAATTTAGAAAGAAAAACGGAACTAAATGGAGATCGAATGGGCGAAAATGGGCTCCAAAAAAATTTTAAATCAAGAAAGAGAAAGAAAAAATAATTTTCTGATTTTAGATTATTTTTTTGCAGCTTCCACAAAGAGCACAACAGTGCTCTCTAGGCTTGGCCGCTAGGGAGGAAGGCCGGGGTGGCGGTGGTCGCAGATGGGTCGGCAGACTGGTGCGGCGAGATCGCCAAGACCGACACTGTGGGAGGAGTCACTGATTGCGGTGAATTTCGTCGGGAAAGATGACGGTGATGGCTTGGGTTACCTGCAAAATCCGGCGATCTTTACAAGACGGAGCACTTGGGGATTTACGCAATGCGATAGGGTGGAGGAAAGCTCGCCGGCTTTTATAGCCCCGAAACAAGCATATTTATGGAAACCATAATTTGGGATCAAATCAGATTGGGAGGAAATTTTGGCAATAGAGCACGAAATTTGGGGAATTAACACCATAGATGGAAACAGGAGATTTGGTGCAGGATTGATGGAGCTTTGGAGCTTCTTTCTTGCTTTAATAGAGGGAGGGAAGAGAAGAAGCTTCTGCAGTGCAGGCTCTGACTAGAAGAAGCTACAGGTGAGTTTCCTTCATTTTTTTTAAATATAGAAGGATTTTTGAAAAGATAGCACATTAGGTTAAAAAATTCTAGAAAAATTCTCAAAAAAACTATCGATTATTTTGTACTTAATAAATTATTTTAAAAAAAATTAAATTATATATTTGCCGAGGCACGGCGGCCGCGAGATCGCTGACCAGCAGCCTCGTCGCGTCGGCAAAGCCACCGATGGCGACCGTGGAGCCATTGCAGACATGCGTTCTCCTGGCCGCGCTGCCCCATCTCCCGGTTTTCTTTTCCCAGCATGTAATGTATGGTCATTTCCTTTTCCAGGATGTTTGTTTCCTTTTCCTTGATTCCAAGACGTTTGTTTCCTTTTCTTTGTTGATGCTGGAGGTGAGGGAAGGTCTGTTGTGGGCTACAGTGATGATTTCGGAAAAATATGGAAAAATAAACTGCGCTCGCCGACCGCTGGATCTGCAAGGAGAAAAAGATAAAATTAAGCAGTGCTGCTCACATTTGGTTCCATGAGAAAAATTGAAAAAAATTAAGCAGCACACACAGACCGTTGGTTCCTTAGATAAAAAATAAAAACAAAAATTCAGCGCTTTCCGTATGCTGAAATTAGGCTCTATGGGGCTAGGTCCGTAAAAAAGTCTCGAGAAGGGTCATATTCGGAAAAAAATACGATCAAAATGCGAGGACAATAAAAAATTCAAGTCTTGTTTCCTTGCATGCGGATCCTCCCTGTTTATTTCCTTGTTTGATTCACCCTCCTTCCAAATATGTAGAACGTACAGTTTTGGCCAGTAAAAAATTCAAGTCAGGTTTCCTTTCATGCGGATCCTCCTTATTTATTTATTTCCTTGTTTGATTCGCTCTCCTTCCAAATATGTAGGCGGGGGAGGTCTGTTGTGGGCCACAGGGATGATTAGACACACTAAATAATGGCCATCGGATGTGGGTGAGTAAAACTGAGGAAAGATCTGAGAGGTTCATTTTGATGAATGCAAGTTTCTGGGGACGTTTTGCTGGGTGCACGAACATTGGGCCATCTCTAATGAGGTGCATTATTTATGGTGGATGTAGTAAAAATTGTTTAGGTGCATTATAAAGGGGTATAGAAAAGACAAATTTAGAATTTTAAATGAATTTAGAAAGAAAAACGGAACTAAATGGAGATCGAATGGGCGAAAATGGGCTCCAAAAAAATTTTAAATCAAGAAAGAGAAAGAAAAATAATTTTACGATTTTAGATTATTTTTTGAGCTTCCACAAAGAGCACAGCGTGCTCTCTAGGCAACAGCGCTAGGGAGGAAGGCCAAGGGTGGCCGGTGTCGCAGATGGGTCAAGATCAGCAGTGCGGCGATATCGCAGACCGGCACCTCTGACTGGGAGGAGTCACGGTTGCGGTGAATTTCGTCGGGAAAGATGACAGTGATGGCTTGGGTTACCTCCAAAATCCGGCGATCTTTACAAGAGGGAGCACTTGGGGATTTACGCAATGTGATAGGGTGGAGGAGAGCTTGCCGGCTTTTATAGCCCCGAAAGTAGCATATTTATGGAAACCATAATTTGGGATCAAATCAGATTGGGAGGAAATTTTGGCAATAGAGCACGAAATTTGGGGAATTAACACCATAGATGGAAAGAAGAGATTTGGTGCGGGATTGATGGAGCTTTGGAGCTTCTCTCTTGCTTTAATAGAGGGAGGGAAGAGAAGAAGCTTCTGCAGTCCAGTGCTGCACTAGAAGAAGCTACAGGTGAGTTGCCTTCATTTTTTTTAAATATAGAAGGATTTTTGAAAAGATAGCACATTAGGTTAAAAAATTCTCAAAAAAACTTTCGATTATTTTGTACTTAATAAAATTATTTTCAAAAAATTAAATTATAAATTTCTTCGAGGCACGGCGGCCATGAGGTCGACGACAAAGACCTCGCCGCGTCGGCAAAGCCACCGATGGCGGCCGTGAAGCCATTCTGGACTGCGTTCTCCGCGCGCGCCCCATCTCTCGGTTTCCTTTTCCCGATATGTAATGTATGGTCATTTCCTTTTCAAGGACGTTTGTTTCCTTTTCCTTGATTCCATGACGTTTGTTTCCTTTTCCTTGTTGATCTTGGAGGTGAGGAAGGTGCATTGTGGGTTCTGAGGATGATTTCGGAAAAATATGGAAAAATAAATCTGCGCCACGATCATTTGGATCTGCAAGGAAAAAAGATAAAATTAAGCGAGTGCTTTCTTGACATTTGGTTCCATGAGAAAAATTGAGAAAAATTAAGCAAAGACTCACTGCATCGTTGGTTCCTTAGATAAAAATAAAATAAAAATTCAGCTCTCCGTATACCAAATTAGGCTCTTTGGGGCTAGGTCTGTAAAAAAGTCTCGAGAAGGGTCATATTCGGAAAAAAAATACGATCATAATGCCAGGACAATAAAAAATTCAAGTCATGTTTCCTTGCATGCGGATCCTCCCTGTTTATTTCCTTATTTGATTCACCCTCCTTCCAAATATATAGTACGTACAATTTTGGTCAGTAAAAAATTCAAGTCTGGTTTCCTTGCATACGGATCCTCCTTATTTATTTCCTTGTTTGATTCGCTCTCCTTCCAAATATGTAGGTGGGGGAGGTCTGTTGTAGGCCACATGGATGATTAGACACACTAAATAATGGCCATCGGATGTGGGTGAGTAAAACTGAAGAAAGATCTAAGACGTTCATTTTGATGAATGCAAATTTCTGGGGACGTTTTGCTGGATGTACGAACATTGGGCCATCTCTAATGAGGTGCATTATTTAGGGTGGACGTAGTAAAAATTGTTTAGGTGCATTATAAAAGGGTATAGATTTGAGTAACCACCTCTCCAGCGACGGAGCTTAAGCTAAACGTTAGAGGGGCCATTAGCAAATGTTAGAAGAACTATACAGGCAAAAGATGTCGACTTGAAGCTTGTTCAATAAAAATCAACCTCAAACATACTATTCTGTTCAATCAAGCGTGTCCAACACAACTGGGCCTATGTCTATTCTGTATTTTTCTCCATTTTCCAACGGCAAATATGTAAGTTCTAGAGCGTTTGTGCTGTTAGTGACAAAACAAGGAAATTAGTAATCACAGACATAGTAGCGAATGCATATTCATGTGATTTATTATTTTCCGTTCCTAAGCACTCATAAAGTAACAGCATTAAAACGTCCCATGAAATATACTATTGCTCAAATCAATGCAGTAGAATCCGAGGTCTTTTACTGTAGGGAACATTAAGACCATCTCCAATAGCTTCCCTTCTCCTGATCCCTACCCAAAAAAAATGAGGAAGCCATACACAGGAAAGCGAAACCTTCAGTCTAACAGTTTCCCGAACACGTTTCCCATCTTTAGGTACAGGAGAGAGATTCTCAATTTCTCAAGTTCCTCTCTCCCTTCTCTATCCCATTCCCTATCGCCTCGGAGGTAACGGCCGCGAGTACCCTCGAGGATTCCAGTGCCTTGGAGGAGGCGAGCCACCGCTCCGCCGCTCCATCCCGCGCCGTTAAGGAGGTGAGGCACCGCTCCGCCGGTCCGTCCGCGCTGTGGAGGAGGTGAGCCGGCGCCTTGTTGTCAACCCAGTCTGTCCCGCGCGTGAAGAGACCCAGGCTGCTTCCCTCCCGCTAGATCTGGTCCCCGGCTTCATCGTCAAACCAGTCCGCCTTGCGTCGTCCTCTCCAACCTCAGGTGCTTGGCTTTGTGTGGGATTGGTGGTGCGCTGCGGGATTCTAGGGTTTGGACCCGATTTGGGGGAAATTTGCACATTCCTCTTGGGGATTTCCACAGCGGGGTTGGCTTGATTAATTGTTAGTATTTTGGAGCTTGCTGGAGACCTTGTGATGCTTGACTGGATTGGATTGCAATGCGGTAGATTTTGGTCCGGTTGGTTGTTATCAGTGGCAGTTGCTATTTCTCTGCTGAAGTGATGCTACAGCTGGGGTTCTTGCATTGTATGATTGTAGGGCTAGTGTAATATTGGGAGGCTATAGAGCACATCTTTCTCTTGCACGCTGGGGAAAATGTCATCTAATTGGTTTTTGGAGTGGGGAAATGATGCTCTAGGGTCGGCAAAGCTTCCTCTAGTTTTGTTATTTGGTCACTGTAATGAACAACCCTGAGCTAGTTCTGTTCCACCATTTTGCTTTATCTATCTTTTTAATAATGCTGATCTAGACAACTGTAGTTAGATACTCTAAGCCCCCACTTCAGTCTCCAGAAAAACCATGATCTCTTGCACATTGAAGGCTCCAACCAAACCCACTCATTGAAGGTTCAAAACCATGATCTCTTGCACATCAATTAGAGACTTGCAACATGGTCATCATGTTATATTGTTCTTTTTTTTTTTGTCTTTTGTCAACTTGTGATTGTCCAATTCTATCTTCTCTGGTTGACAAGATGATCCACGTTAATATCATTGCGAGATCCTGGTAAACCAAAAAAGACATACCAAATTCATAGATCTTGTGAAGCAACGGCTTCTAGAATTATTGTTGGCTTGTGTACATGCCCAGTATACAAACCTTACCATACTGTAGGACAATTTTTCCACCTCCAGTGCATGCAATCTATACTTCCTAACAATCCAGGAAAACCTTTTTTCTCACCGATTGCAAGTAATCTAGCAGTATCATTCTCATTTGAAAATCTCAAATACTCATCTCCAAAGAGGACAATAATAGCTCGCACAAGCCTTTTAAGATTCTCTATGACAATACTTTCTGCAATCAGCGGACAATCATCAATAGCATCTGCTGTTACTCCATAAACTATCATCTGTAAAGAAGATAACCGACTATTTCAACATAATTCATTTTTTGAACAAAATAATCATCATAGGCTTCTATAGTATGCAATATACGAAGAAATAGAGAACAACTCATTCTAAACCTACGCTGAAAGGAAGAATGAGCCATAGACAAGATGATCAACCAAAAATACAAAGAAATAAAGTATTTCTCATTGTAAACCTACGCTGGAAGAAGGTTGGGCCGTAGATCGAAGGATCAGCAAAATAGTCTCAGTATAGTCTGGCATACCCTTCCTCTCTATTGCGATCTATGTATTGATAGCCAAAAACAGAACCCTCATGGCGTCGAGCATTCACACACTCATCTTTTTCTTGTGCTAGATATGTTACTGTAAAAAGAGATTCATCGTTGTCATTCGATGATGAGTTTTCTGAGAGAGAAATGCTTGAGTAAGTTACGATAACTCATTAGATATGCTAAATAGTAAACATTCAGAAATGGGCAAGGCTTGGAAGTGCAAATGATTATGTATATATAGCTCAAAAAAATATAGCCATTACAAAAATAATGCAGGTGATCGTTACAACATAGCCGTTACGATGGCTGTTAGAATAAATTTTAAACTCCCGTATTTAAAAATAGCCTTCGAAGTTTTCCTGCTAAAAATAAACGTTGCTCATATGGCGGTTATGAAATATCATTATAATATAGGAGGGAGAAAATAGAAAGTGGGATTTGGGAAATGCTGTTGGAGAAAGAAGAGATATAAGAAAGAAATTTTTAAGGGAATTCTGTATACGAGGATATAGAGATCTAGATTTAGAAAACGCTGTTTGGAGATGGTCTAAAGATGATAAAGGAGGAGCATATCGTTTCTTTCGTCTCAAAAGGAACGGAAAGAAAGAAAAACACTGCTCCTATGACATGAGCATCCATCTTCAATTAGGCGTGTGCAGGCAGAGGATCTGGCTCCGTAGTGACTCCGATGCTCGAGGGAGCCAACCACGGGCCTGGGCAGTGGGCAAACCGGTAACCCTCCTTCGCCTGCTCACTCGCAGTCTCGCAGACACGCTCGCGGCTGCTGTGCCTGCCTCCCCGCGCTTATTACACGCAGGACGACGCAGACCGCGAAATAGGAAGAGGGAAGTGTGCAGCAGCAGCAGCAGCAGCAGGAGGAAAGGGAGACCAGTGGGATGAGGGATGGATGGAGACTTGCAGCGCAGCCCACCGCAAGGCTCCAAATTACAACAAGAAGCCCAACCGCCGATTGCGCCACCATTACGCACGCACTTTCCTTACCTTAGGTAGCCTCCTCCCCCGGCCCCGACCGATCTCCCCCAAACCCTAGCTAGCCTCCTCCACCCCGATCCGCGCATGGCGATCCGCGGCTGACGGCGAGGCGACGCGGGGGGAGGATGGAGGCCCTGCCGGAGGAGCTGCGCTGCAAGCGCTCTGACGGCAAGCAGTGGCGCTGCAGCGCGCCCTCCATGCGCGACAAGACCGTCTGCGAGAAGCACTACGTCCAGGCCAAGAAGCGCGCCGCCTCCTCCGCGCTCCGCGCCACGCTCCGCAGGTCATCCTCCTCCTCCTACGCCGCCGACGACGACGTGGACCCGCCCGCGCCGCCGCCGATGGCTGTCGCGAGGCCCCTCTACGGCAGGATCACCGGGGAGCCGGTCTACATGGCGGAGCCGGCGGCGCGGAGGGTGCTGTACGGGTTGCCCCTCGGCAGTGCTGCCGGCTCGCGCACCGCGGCGGTGAGTTGGTTTTTTTTGGGGTACGCTCTGTTTTTGGGTTATACATATTCGTGTTGAATTGGATTGTTGCGCTATTATACTCGTGTTGACTCGTGTCGTTGATGGCAGGAGCTGGTTGGCATAGGCTCGACCGGGCTGGCTGGGGACGGTGGCGCGGCGGGGATGCCGAGTTGCCACCAGTGCCGGAGGGGTGGGAATGTCATTTGGTGCACCAGCTGCGACAGGAGAGGGTATTGTGGCGACTGCGTCTTGAGATGGTATGTTGCAACATGGGTTCTACTGTCGCAGACTAGAGTGTTATTCTTGATTGAAGAAGAGTGTGAGGTGATGGAGAACACCCAAATTATTTTGAGCTGCTGTTACAGAATTGCAGCGCTATCCATTTAATGTGCGGTTAGATCTATATGACCATACCGAAATAAATATTTTCCTCTTAAAGTGCCATTCCCAGACAATTAGTGTTGGACGTCACATTGCAATATTCAATCAGAATTCCCAAACTGTCATCTTATGGAAAGCATGGAAATTGCCAAATCATAGCAACTGCTTGAGAGTATTTTTATGCTAGCATGTGGCTTTAAGCATAAGGAGCTATGTATCACCGATACACGATACTGGTATAGCGATACCGGTATAGAGGTATGCAATTTTCCAAAAATAAGAATCCGGCGATACGACCAGTATATATGTGTTTAAAAAATAAACAAATGTAAGAGGGAGAAGGCGATAGCAAAGGAAGAAGGCGACGATGGTCTGCAAAGGGAGAAGGCGGTGGCGAGATTGTAGAGGGGAAGACGGCGGCAACGGCGGTTAGCAGGTTGGGTGGCAAGCTGGCAGTAGAAGGAGAAGGGAGGTGAGGCGACGGTGGTGAGATTGCAGTGGGAGTAGGCGGCGGCCAACAGGTTGGGTGGAGGGGTGGCGGCGGCGAGACTACAGAGGGAAAAGGGAGGGGAGGTGATGGCGGCGAGATTGCAAAGGGAGGTAGCGTTGGCCGCCAGTAGGCTCTGTGGAGGCTGGAGGTGACGTGGTGGCTAGTAGTAGTCGTCGGTCTCCTAGGTGGAGGGCGCTAGCTACCGAGTCTAGCGATTTTAGGGGAGTCAGCGATAGGAGAGATGACTGGGTGGAATGAGTGAGAGAGAGAGAGAGATTTTAGGGTTATGAGAGATGGTTTGGATTGGGCTTGGCTTTGTGTTTTTGGCTTGTAGGTATCGTGAAGTATCGGAGAAGGATCGAGATCAGTTTTATGAATTTTAAATGCTGAATTTTACCGATCTTTCTCTATACCATATCGGAAAGGATCGTGGAGGATCACCATATCGGATAAGTATCCAGTACCAGTACGGCAATTTTCAAAGGATCGGTGATTCATAGATAAGGAGATTTTAGCTAGCTAGTGTCTTCGGAAGCACAACCTCTGCCTTGGTCTTTTTAAAGGCAAATTTGGCAATTACCTCAATCCAAATTGTCGAATGCGAAAGTTATGATCCATAACGTGAGGCCCTATTGTGCCTCTGTCCTCTCATAAAGCGGTAGAACTTCTGGGGAACAGACTTAGGTAGGTGTTTGCTGTTTGGACTGAACTAGGATGATCCCTCCCAATTCCAAGAACGTATTTTGTTGTTTAGAACTTGGGACGACGATGATCCCATGAGCTGTTGCGGTGCAAAAAAATGCAATATTATTTCTATGGTCCCGTCTCAAGAACAAGACCAGTACTGTGGATAACCTACTTAAAAGAGAATGAATTTTTTACCACATCCAAGTACATTTTAGCAAGTCGTTGTACACTGCCGATTTATTGGGGAGACACCGGCAAAGAACTGGGGTTGAGATCAATGTTGATGGTAATGACTTGGGGCAAGGGAAGTTAAGAACTGGTGGGTGTTGAGGAAGTATCCTGTGCTACCTACCTTTATGGTGCTATAATGTTGCCTTCTTAAAACACGGTGCAAATGACCATGAAATTTTTTTAAAAAGGTAGCATGGACACAAATTCAATCTATATCACGAAATTGCAAATCTAAATTCAATCTACACATAAAGAAATAAAAAGGACAAATTCTACTCAAAAGGAAATCAGAAAAAAAAGAGGAAAAATATAAAATTAAGTTACTGTTCACTGAACTTTATCTTTTTGTTTCTCCTAATATAAGTTATGTTTTCAGTTGAATTTTAGGACACTTCCTCATGTCATGACCTATGTTATCACGGCGTCACCTAGGCAACGCCTAGTCGACGCCTAGGCGTCCCGACGGTCGAAGGGGGACGCCTGGGCCAGACACCTTGACTAGAAGGAGTTAGGCTACTGCCTAGTCATTTGGGTGTCGCGATGAACGACTGGGCGTCGCGACGGAAGTAGTGAGGCGGGCACCGAGCGTGATGGCTGATGAGGATAAGTGAGAAGCTTTCGAACCTGAGGCTCCTCAGTGTCTCTTGGCGGCCACCTCGGCCGTCCCCGCTTTGTCTCCCGCTCTGGCCCACCTGTAGCACACCGCATCGTGCCACCAGCCAGTCTTCCGCGACGCATCAGCTTCCCCGCCTCCGGTGGATGGCTTGGTGGTGGCGGGGAGCACCAGATCCGGCGAGAATCCGCCGGATCTGGCGAAAGAGTTGACCAGAGGTCGCCAGATCCGGCGGCATCTGGGCGATACCAGCATAGGGAGAGAAGGGAAGGAGAGGGTGAGCCGGAGTAGGCACCGGCACCAGGAGGGAGAGGGGAGTTGACGGCGGCGCAGAGGGGGGAGGCGAGGAGCTCAGTGGCGGCGTGGAGAGGGGGGTGGAGGCGGATGGAATGGGGAGAGTGATGCTCGGCGTGGAGAGGGAGCCGCCAGGCGATTGGAATGGGGAGAGAGAGACAGAGGGGAGGAGAGGGTTAGGAAAAAAAGTGGTGCCAGTGGGCCGGCCAAGTGGGCTGAGGAGTGTGAAGATGAAGTTTGTCCGGGCTCGCCTCGCCTAGCTGGACCGCCGTGACAACTATGGTCATGACATATCTAACCAAATTTTTTAGGGATATTTTTACAAGTATTTGTATCATATTTTGACAAGGGTAACATTATACTCCCTCCGGTCAAATACATGTCATTTTGTACATCGACACAATCTCCAAAACACAACTGTGACCACTAATTTCTATTGCAATATAGTTATAAACCCAATAAAATTATAGTATTATGAAAATACTTTTTGAGACAAATCTACACATATGATTTTCATGTATCCAATTTAAATATTTAAAAAGGTATTGATAGTTCAAAATAACATGTATTTGTGACGGTGGGAGTAGCATAGGATATGTTTTCATGGGTGGGTGTATGGGAAGCAATCACTAGGGGCGTTGAAGCACGTTGTGATGGCCAGGGCCCAGGTGTACAAGAGAAAGGTAGCTAGTGGCAAGGTGAGCAGAGCTAGGAACTTTCAGAGGACCAGGAAGAGACGTGGCAGTGGTTGTAAGATGAGTAGAAGGTGTTCTCGACAAGGAGAACCGAAGGAATTGTGGGAACTAGAGGCTAGAGCTCTACCAATTATATTTGCAATCGACTGTCTGATTGGGAGAGTGGCAAGTATCCGCTTTAAAACTCAGAGGATATGCTTCCATTGATTCCTGTGTTCTGTTGCAGTTTTTGAAAGATAGATAATGCTGTTATACTTCTTGAATCTTCTTTGACATTAGTTCAAACACTTTATGTCATTGATTCCAGCAATCAGATATTTTCATATTGCTAGCTTGCTTTACAGTTTAGACGAACTGTTTTATTCTCCGAAGTCCCTTCTGCACTCTTCAGTTTGCCTTTGTTTGAACATTGGGGGGTTATACATCCTCCAGTAGGTTACATCAATAGTTGCATGTTTGGATTGGATATATGTTTAGTTTGTCTAAATTACTTTGTTCATATACAGTAGAATACTGCAGTGAACTTACCTAATGTATGCTAGGCTGCTAGAAATCTGCAAATGACAGCTGATATCTCCAATTACAGGTGTACAATGGAATAAATTTATCCTCGTTCTTAAAAGGCTCTATGTTTTGCTCTTGACTAGGAGATCTGTATTCCCTCCAGTCACAAAAAAGTGTCACTGAGGGAACTGTTCAGTGAAACCATTTGAATTTTGACCAACATCTTTGTGACTATTTAGATTGGCCATTTGAAAATGATGCGAGTGGATTTGTCGCGAGTATGCTTTCATAAGATTATAAATTTACTAGGTTTTTACGAATATATTGCAGTAGAGAGTAATGATCAAAGTTGCCTTTTGGAGGCCATACCAATGTCCAAGACGACACCTCCTTTTTGTGACGGTGATTAGGCTTGGGATCTACAAATTATACATATCTTGGCATCTTGAATTTTACATCGTATATATTTAGCCATTTAGACATTTGAATCAATACACACATTTTATTGTTTTATGGTTTTCTAATAGAATATGTAATGTAGGTACTCCGACATTCCAATAGATGATATTCAGAAGGTTTGTCCAGCATGTCGCGGCATTTGTAACTGCAGAGTTTGCTTGCAAGGTGACAACTTAATTAAGGTATGTAGACTCTGTTTAGAGTTTTCTTTTCTGTTACTATATGTTTGACTTTTATGCTGGACTGAGTTTTCTTAAATGCAACATTTTTTTGTGTTCATTGAAGGCAAGGGTGCAAGAAATATCTGTTGTAGACAAGTTGAGGTATCTTCATAGCATTTTGGTGTATGTTCTTCCAGTACTAAAGCAGATTTATTCTGACCAATGCTTTGAAATAGGCGTTGAAACAAGAGCTTATGGTACTCCAATTTCCGTCTTACCTTCTTGTTTGTTGTTTTCATCTGAAATTTCACATGTTCTAACACTAGCATCACTTATTCTATGCTGTAGGACCCAAGACGGATATCCTTAGGGCGAAGATAAATTCTGATGAGCAAATGTGCTGGTACTGCTTTTATGTTCTTTTGTCTGTTGCTTATTATTTTATCATAAGAATTTTCTTATTCCTACCATATAATTTTACACTTGTAGTGATACCTTAAAAAATATCGTTATTTTGCAGTGACTTTTGCAAAGTGCCAGTGTTTGATTATCATCGACATTGCCCAAGATGTTTGTATGACTTATGCCTTGACTGTTGTCGAGACATAAGGCGATGTCGGACAAATGTTGCAAGAGGAGAATATGCTGAAGGTCATGTGGTTGATAGAAGTAAAGGTATTTTGAGTAAAAGAGCAAGATTGGAATCATCTGCAGAAAGTGCAAATGATAAGTTGGTCCCACAGCCAGTAGATGTAAATAATATTGACATTAGATCTCTATTCCCTACATGGAGGGTCAACAATGATGGCAGCGTCACTTGTGGACCTCATGAGGCTGGTGGTTGTGGCTCCTCAAAGTTGGTTTTAAGGCGAATATTCAAAATAAACTGGATCGGTAAGCTTGTAAAAAGTTCTGAAGAAATGGTCAATGGTTGCAAAGCACATGATTTGGAGAATGGATGCTTGTCCTGCAATGATGTCAGAAGATTGGAGTTAACTGGTCACTGTAACTTTAGTCTCTCAAAAGGTCCAAACAGTGATGGTATTGATGGGAACCTTGTGTACTCTCCTGTATTGGAGGACTTAAAATATGAAGGTATTATTCATTTTCGTAAACACTGGATAAAGGGGGAGCCTGTAATTATCAGGAATGCATTTAAGCCTTCTCTGTCATCAAGCTGGGACCCATTAAGTATCTGGCGAGGGATCCAGGAGATCATGGATGAAAAAATGGATGAAGATGTCATAGTCAAAGCTGAGGACTGCTCAAACCAATCAGATGTAAGTGGGGAGTGTTAGTTGCTAGTTTGCCTATTTGAACAAAAGTTGCTGCTAGTTTGCCTATTTGAACAAAAGTTGCTTTCTTTCTATTTGAAATCACTGTGACTTCTTCTTGAAATCACTGTGACTTCTTCTTATAGACTCCAAAGTGCCATGTTATTACTGGTTTGCCTGAGTTTGAAATTATGACTGTCAAAAGCATATTTTTGCCAAAAAAAATGTGACAATTACATGTGTTTGTACAAACAATTTTCAGCTATCCATTACTCATCCTACAATTGTGTGGAGAAGTGGAAAAATTAATGAAGTGGAGAACTGAAAAACTTTTTGTAGCTACTAAGTGTTTGTACTTTGTACTATGGCCATCCATAAAATATATATCCTGTTTCTCTATTTGGTACATTTGCTCAGGTGGATATCGAGCTCAACCAATTTATCAAAGGTTATTCAGATGGTCACAAGGGGGGAGATGGCCAGTTAATGATGCTGAAACTGAAAGAGTGGCCCCCATGCAGTGTATTAGAGGAGTTTCTGTTGTGCCAAAGACCTGAATTTATTGTCAATTTTCCGTTAGTTGATTTTATTCATTCTAGGTGGGGTTTCCTAAATCTTGCTGCTAAGTTGCCCCCAGATGCCCTACAGCCTGAAGTAGGCCTGAAGCTGCTAGTTGCATATGGAAGGCATCAAGAACTTGGCAAAGGAGATTCAGTGACAAATCTGATGATTAACATGGGTGATGTGGTAAGTTGGCTTTTGCTATATTTACACTTAAAATTTCTTGTCATTTCATTGAAAGTGAGCCTTTTACCAGGGAATGTTTCTTATAGAACAACTTAAGTTTTTCACCTGTTCCCTGGCAACTTACTAGTGAAAAAAGTTAGAAGCATCAGATAGCTAACTCTATCTGTTTCCGCTTGTAGGTACATATGTTAATGCATACAGCTGAAGTGCATGACCTTTGTCCCAAGAGTCTACAACCTGAGCGGTCTGAAAGGATTGCTAATGGCACAATAGTGCATGTAAATGCTCATGCACCTGTTCAAAATTTGAATCTGGATATTGGGGAACAATCACGTGAACACGTATTTTCTATGTCCTATGGAGGAGGGCATGCTGCAACGTTGAGATTACAAGAGAAGTTTTCAGATGCTTCTGAAGGCCCTTCATCTGGGTTGCCTAGTTCATCACATTCAGAGGAACCAAGAACTAACGGCTCAGGAAGATCTCAGCCTGGTGCTCTTTGGGATGTGTTCCGCAGGCAGGATCTTCCAAAGCTCAATGAATATTTAGCTGCTAACTGGGAAGAACTTACAGCTAATAGTCAGGCAGTGCTCTCTGTAATGACTTCTTACTTCATCAAGTCATATTCTGTTGAAATATCTTTGTCAAAGCTGTTTCAGGATACTAATTTTTTGTTGCAGGTGAAGCATCCTGTCTACAACCAAGCTGTATATCTCAACAAGTATCATAAAAGGATATTGAAGGATCAATATGGTAAGTACAAGAGATAATGATAATTTATCACTTTTAAGTTGGCAGTTGTATTAGTTGCAGACTTGCAATTACTGATGCGCCATAGCATCTTTTTTTGTGTAGTTACTTTGCCGACTCCTCAGACTTGGCCTCCATAATCCTTTAATGCATTACCATAGCAAGCAGAACATATGCTGTCCAAATTCCCTATGGATTAATAAAAATTACAATTCTTTGCTCAAACAGAGCAACCAAATGTCTGCTTGCTAGTGCTTGCTTCTTGAGAGGCCCAACCTAAACGACCATTTGCACACTACATGCTTTTGGTGAAGCATGCAGCATGCTAGTAATCTCTCTTAGGAGAGAGTATTGAACTTTAGCTACATCTTTTTCATGTGGTTGTAAGTTGCCTTATGAGAACTTCCATTTGGACGTTCTTACAGGAATTGAACCTTGGACATTCCAACAACATATTGGTGAGGCTGTTTTTATTCCGGCTGGCTGTCCTTTCCAACTGAAAAATCTCCAGGTGATGCTTCCTTTCCGCCTATTTACCCTTTTTTTGCTGAAACTTTTGTTTTTCGTTTCTTGAAAGTTATCATTTAGAACGTGCAACCTAAAATATGTGCAGTATTAGGGATAAAAAACCTTTTTTGGTCTTGCGAAATTCTTATTATGGTATTGCGAACACTGATTACATGCTCGTACTGCCCTATTAAGTATGACCAAAGATTTTTAAAAAACTATGTGAATAAATCATGCTTGCTTGGGTGATTGCTCCATAGAATAGACAAGACTACAGGACTTCCGTATGTGTCATTTTCTAGTGATTTTGTACTATCTCGGACTGCTTTACTGAATTTGACTGCTTTGTATGATTCGCTGAACTGTTTCATTATCTGCAAATATAGTTTACACTATCTTCTGTTCTGTTAAAAATGCTTCAGTCCACGGTTCAACTGGCTCTTGATTTTTTGTCACCGGAGAGTTTGCGGGAGTCAGCTCGAATGGCCCAAGAGATTCGCTGCCTGCCAAATCATCATGATGCAAAACTGAAGATGCTTGAGGTACCTCACAACTAAGCTGGTGTTTAGTTATTTCATGCCTACCCTACTTACAATTTGGAGCAAAAAAAGAGAACCTTATGGGTTTGTCATCAACAGGTTGGAAAGATCTCTTTATATGCAGCAAGTTCTGCTGTCAGAGAAATTCAGAGAATAACCCTCGATCCCAAGTAGGTGCACTAATTCCTGTTCTTGTATTATTATACGTTGTCTGCCAGCGTTGCTTATTTATCGAGCATTACTATTGCATTATTCTTAAATTATACTCAATAGTATTGCGTACGACTTTAGTTTATCCATGCAGCTCATAATCAGTATCCTGTGCATTTTCTCAGGTTTAATCTAGACGTTAGATTTGAGGATCGGAATCTAACTCGGGCGGTTTCAGAGAACTTGGCTAGAGTTACTAAACAACGGAAGGTATCTTGCAGTTGAGATTCTATAAGCCTTTGGGGAATTCTGATGCGGCGTTCGAGCTTGAAGCCCTGTGAAGAAAGATAGATACAGCGAATTGTACATGTATTATACGGTGTCATATGAAAGGAACACACTGACATTCTAATTCTTGTCAGATAGCATTGACCTCACATGTATATTGTGTATTTGGATTGATGGCTAAGCTCATGTAAACAAAATAAATCATTAGTTAATGGGGAACAATTAAAGCATTAGAATAAGGGTTATTGTACCAACCTTTTTATCCAATGAGGCTCTCAATATGATAATTGCTCTTCGGCTAATTTCCAGGAGAAATTTCATATCTGATAAAGAATTTTGTTAAACCAACAGCTTTAGTTTATGTTTGTGGTGACACAAGTCCGTCTCTGTGACTCATAAATTAAGAACTCTGGCAAGATCTTAATATGGATTAGACGTAAATGAAATATTTGCTAAAATCTTTAGACTAAAAATAATGAATATCAACCCATTAAATAAAATAAAATATATATTTTAAGTTAATGAACATGATTCATCGATACATAAAACATACAACACAATGTCGAAACCTTGGTTTAATTGCTCATGTTGCTAATTTTTTTGCAAATCTAACCCAATTACGAACATAATTGTAAAAATAGACTTCTTTTTTTGCTATAAAAGTGTCGATAGGTGACGTGTCATATGCCCTACTCGTATACCGTGGTGAAAGGGGTTATTTTTGCAATTGAGATTTGCATAAAAAATCATGACAACAGGTTAGAAAAGTCAAGGCTTCCGGAATATCCGGCTTTATGCCTTCACGTCAGTTTTTTTTACGAGGCAGAAGAGAGAGGGTAAAGAGAGATATAAAGCCTTTTTGGCAAAACAAGACATTGGATACGAGTAGAGGTGAGCGTTGTGCTGGGCCGGGCTGGTCCATCACAGGTTTATCGTGCTTCGGGCTTGAATCGTGTCGGACCGCGACGGTCCATTATACCCGTCGTGCCGTGCTATGCCGACTTGGCTCGTCTTCGATGAGCCCAAGCACGGTCCATTTGCGCTTCATGCCATGCCGCCCCAGGCCCGGTCCATTTATACTATTGCGATGAGAGGAAAGGACCTGGAGACGCACGGAGTTGATTGTAAAAAAATACACCTTATAAACTACCAATAGTATTGTCGCAAAATAGAAAGATATTATTAGTAGTATTGTCGCAAAAAAAATTGTCGCAAGTTACTAACCGTTATTCCTCACGACATTATTTGATCTTTTTTTGGAAGGGTCATATCATTATAGGGTCGTATCATATATTGCCATACACTATCACTGTGTCACTGTATTTGCCTTTATATAGCACGTGTGTCTAGGGTCGCTTTTACTTTTACTCAAAGATTGTCACTGGATATTTGAATGTAACATCATAGCCAAGCATGATCCTCTCTCTGGCAAACGAGCTAGGTCTTCTGCCACAAAGATTATTGTCACCTACTCACCTGATTTGGTCTGTTAATTGATGTGTGAGAAAAAGAAAAAATCACAAATGCCCCGCCAATTTAAATGTGTGAGACCAGCGGCAATGGACACAAATATTGGGAGAAAAGAAGTAAATTTTATTAAATCTTGAACATGTATAGAGTTACTGCCTCGTTAAAAACCTTCCACCCCGGTGTGAGGTACCCCCGGTAAGGAAAAGAGTACAGTAACTACGTTTATATACAGAGACTACCCGAGGCTAAGATTGTCAAAGTCGGCTACCACGTCCGTGATCTCCTGATCCTCGGGCTGATGTTGTGTCCTATCATCTGCACGCTCCCAGTCTTTGAGGCATGTTATTGCCTCAACCATCTCAGGTCTGAGAGACGACCTCCTCGGCTCAAGTATCCTCCCCACCAAACTGAAAGTGGATTCTGACGAGACAGTGGACACCGGAACCGTAAGTACGTCCTGTGCGAAATGGGATAGCACGGGGTAAATGCGTTGGTTATTCTTTCACCACAAGAGCAAGCTGAGTTGATTTTTCTCGTCCATGTCAAGCTCGGTCTCCACGAAAGGCATGTCGAGGTAGTGATTGATCTCTACCTGTGGATTCCATTGCGACCTACTCAATGTCTCGGAAGACGAACTAGACGACTTGCCTTTTAGCTTCTTTCACATGCTTGAAGCGGTCGAACTGACTCGTGTTTGTTGCGTTGTTGAGGTAGATCTTCGTGCTTCACTTCTGGTGCCAAACTTCTCGTAATATTTGTCGAAAACTCTGAAAAACTCATTATAAATATGAGTATAGGCCTCAGAGAAATCAAGATCGAATGCCTCACCTGTTCCCTCGAAAGCGCCCTGCAAGTGAGGAAATTTTCTCCGAGGATCCAAAATAGTAGCAAAACAGTACATATGTGGAATAGCTTTAAAATATTTTTAAAAAAATGCTCCATTAGTTCTATAATGCGATGTAAAATATAATTATCTCTATTCTGTTTAAAAGAATTAGCAATAAGCCAAAGCCACTCGATGACTAAGCAAGAAGTTGGGTAGTACACACAGGATAATTGTTTAGTTGCATTGTAAAAAAATTCTAAAAAATTACGAAAATGACTAGCAATTTGCCAATCCTCTTCAGTAACCAATGCATCACCATTATTGTAGTTGACGAAGACAGTAATAATATGCTCGTAGCCTTTGCACCGCTATAGCATAGTATAAGTTGAGTTCCATCTAACCTTCATATCAAGGTTGAATTTTCTTGGTTCCTTATTGTTGGCCCTGTAGTACTCTGAGAATTAGGCAAACCTTACGGGCGAATTTGTAATAAAATCGATAGCACTGCGTATGCCCTCCAAATTATGTTTCATTACAACCAAACATACCTGCACAATGAGATTAATAATGTGGCATACGCACCTTTTGTGGAGTACAAAACCTCCAACATAAGTCTCCAGGTGCGGTGAGAGATGCTTCATAGTCGTCATGTTAACTGATGCATTGTCAAGAGTGATGGAAATAATTCTACTTTCTATTTTAAAGTCATTAATAACCTCAAGTATACGGGTAGCAAAATTATCTCCAGTGTGTGACTCGGAGATTGGTCTAAACCCTATGACCCTTTTGTTTAGTACGTACTCGTCGTCTAGGTAATGAGCAACAACACTAATATAAGCTGCTCTTTGATGAGAGGAAGTCCATATATATGATGTTAATGCAAAGAAAAAAATAAGTATCATTAAGGTCTGTTTTAACATTTCTAGTTTATTTGTAAATATTTTAGAAATATCACGTGTAGTTGTTCTTCTACTAACATGTTGGTATTGCGGGAAAAAATCACGTTACACCATTCTCTCAAAATTAGAGCTCTCACCCGTTCTAAGCGGAAGATCCTCCGTAACTATCTAATATGCAATTTCGTCTCTAGCTACGTCGGTGTTGGATACCCATGTGCTTACCGAATCGTCGGTGTTGAAGTTGAGCTGTGTCTGCACGCCCTCGCCCGGCCTCCGTCCGGCCGATATCTTCCTCAAGCAATTCTCTGTGTCTCTTCAGATGACCTGTTCCACCACATGCACGTGCAGATAGTTTAGCTTGACAGTATTTGCAAACAGCATACACTACCTCACGTATGTCCACAATTTTGACGGTTCTGTCCATATGGTGCCAGCACCACGCGCATCGACTGCTGGATATGGACGTCTGTGCTGGCTGCATTGATATGTCAGGCTGCGTGTTCGGTGTCGATACTGACACCCGTCCCGAATACACCGAGGTAGTGGCATCCGAGCTTGGTGCATCCGGAGTGTACGAGGCATCCTCGATGCCGTGTGTGCCGTCCAGATGACGGTCATCCATGTCGTAGTCCCCCATGCTGGGGGAGAGTTGGCATGGATCAATCTCTTGATCCTAACGAGGGAGACTTGGAGAGCGTGGGGGTGCTCTCCTGCTCTTGCTCTTGCGAAATATTTTATTTCGCGGCGGGGGAGCAAAAAAAGAAAGCAATTAGAGAGAGATGTGCTGATGTGCAGAATGTGCTGAGCAAAAATGGGCAAGAAGAGAGAGCGCGAGAGAGCCATGTAGAACAAATATGAGTCGTCCCCTGTCTTTATAGTGTGTCTAGCGAAATAACCGTTGTTCCGCTGTCGATGTAAATTCAAATGACGCGCGGCCGCGCACTCACTCATGACAAAAATTGAAAAGCGCGGGACGAATATGACAAAATAACTTTATGTCATGTCACGCGTTGCATCGTTGTTTCACTGTCATTGCAAATTCAAATGAGGCACGGCCGCGCTCGCGCATGATGATAATTGAATCGCGCTGGACATTCAGACGAGAGAAACATTGAATGTTTTATGTCTTTCAATGCTTTACGTCATTTCAGTTCTCTTTTTCTCAGACACGTGACATTCAGACGACAGAGATGTTGAATTCACATTCAGACGCGTGATTCCCTCGATTTTTTTCCCGTGATTCACATTCAGGTTCCTACTATCTCTCTCTCTTTGTTTTCCCGCTGGAGACAAGCGCGCGCTCTCTTTTCACTTTTTCTCCCGCCCGGGCCCTCACCTCACCCCTCGGTTTGCCCGCCTCAGCAAAGTCTCTGACCGAGCGCCCCTCAGGAGTCGGGCCCCGCCCCGCTCTCCTCCCCGCGCCAGCGGCCCACTCCCCGCCCCACCCTACTCCTCCTCCCGCGCGGCGCTCCCGCCCCCTGCTCCCCTCCGGCCGGGCGCACCCGCTCCTCGCCCGCCCACTCCCTCCCGCATGAGGTTGCTCGAGTTCCGGCTCAACGAGGCGTGAGGTCGAGATGCGAGGCGGCTCGGTGGCTCTGGCTTGGTCGTGGAGGCGATCACGGCATCTGGCGGAGTGGGGCGGCCGGCGGCCCGACGCGACGCGAGGCGGCTCCCCTGCGGCTCGGTCATCTTCCTCACGCGGCCGAGCGCCCGCCACGTCTTCCTCTGCGCCCGGCTCGGCGCGTCGTGCGCGACGCATCGTCGCGCGCCGCCGCTTGCCACATGGCCGGCGTGTCATCGTCAGGCGGCCGGAGCACGACACGAACGTGCTCTTTCAGGCCGTGCTAGCCCAAGCACGGCCCAGACTGCCGTGACGTGCCAGACCGTGGATCAGGCTGGGCCGGGCGTGCCTCGGGCCGGCCCAAAATGGCCCGGCCCAGTGCCCACCTCTAGATACAAGTATATATTGTAATAGGGGATGATTTGAATCTAAAAATTATGTTGACCAACAGAGAGGGGGAGATTCATGCATCAATTAAGACGAGGCCCCTTAGTCCTTAGATACAAGCTATTGGAGTACTTTCTCACAGCTCATCAAACTATCCTCTCTCCTACTTGATACAAACCATTGGGAATGCTCTTATGCCGCCGGCACTAGTTATTTGGTAAGTCGTGAAGCACCTGTAAAAAGAATAGTGGGCTTGGCTTTTCAATATTGGAAATATGAGTTAGAGAGTAGGGAATCACCACTCCTGGGTTCAAAACAACCAGTAGCAGGTATTGATTGGTAAATCAGGTTTTTTCTTTCTTTCTTTTTTGCAGAGAATGAATCTGAAAGTTTACCTTGAAATTCAGAGTATTACCGTCCCAGGCCTCACTGGATCGAGGAAACGCTTGCGCCAGTCTTGTGATAATTTCTAGACTCAAGTTAGAATTAATAATCGCAAAAGGGAATTTATAAGAAAAAGCTAAAAAAGGAAAAGTATCCACGTGGCAATTGGTAAAGATGGGAGGATAGTGCCCAACCGCCTGTTGTAAAACGATGACGTCTGCCATAAATCAACTACAATGCACTGATCGAATAACAAGAACAATCACGGGAAGCACACACAATATAGGGAGGCAAAACTTTCTCTCTTTACTAGGGGCTATTCGGGAGGGCTCCAGCTCCTCCCTGATTCTAATCTGACTTGTTCTAATTCTAATCTTCTGAAGAATCACGGGAAATTTTTGAAAATGTTCGGCTAGCTGGTTGACTCTATATTCTTAAAAGAGGGGATTTTAGAGAAATTGTTCAGTTTGCCCTTATCTGTAATACTTGAAGAGGTGGAAGCGATGATAGAAGAGATTTTGGGCTGTCCAGAGAGGCTTGACTTCGTTTTCTTCTTTTTCCTCCCTATGATTAATTGGCAGATGGCTTGAGCTAGCCATCACATTGTAAGGTGACTGGTACAGATCAGTACCATCATGGAATCATCACTACAAGCAACGGGGCTTGTTCCAAAACAGATAAATGGAAAAAATGTAAGCTTTTTTCTCGTAAACTTTGTATAACATTGTAAGCAGAAGAATTGTAATTTTGGCTTCATGTATGACATTGTAAGCTTTGTTCTTGTGATGGATGAATGAGTGAATGTTATGGAAGGATTGATGTGCTATTTCTTTATCAAACTTGATGTGAATAGCATCAGGTGGCATAATGATAGCGCAAAGTGACATAGTTTTTGTTTGCTTTTCAAATGTGAATAGTACCAGGTGTATGCTTGACATCCAATAGAGAAGAAACAAGCACCTAGCACAAATATAATTAATTGGGAAGATTCACAAGTGAATAGTATCAAGTGTATACACAAAAACAATTCAGTGATTCCATTATAAGAGCTTGGCACTTTGAGTGATTCCATTACAATCATTCAGTTACAGGTTACACACTCAACAATTCAGAAGCATTCAGTTACATGCTTACAACTGAGAATCATCCATTCATCTCACCATAACTCAGAACAAGTAGAAGATCACTCTCAGCTACATCCCATCTAATCATTTTAGATTAAATTGGCTATGCATGTACAAGAACAACATACAATATTTTCAGCTTCTGATGTGTAGCAGCTCTTTTGTCGATTTCCATCTTTATCCATACAACTTTACCTTGCATATAACAAGTGCCATATCTGTATGAAGATCATAACTTGTCTTGTTACCTGTAACTGGACATGTGAGGTACATCCAACAACAGAACAAAAGATATAACAAACTGGGGTTGAATACAACAAATTTTCCTACACATTTTGTACTAGGAGGGAGGACGAGAGGGGTGGTGGTGAGCTTATACCTTCACTGCTCCAAGGGCGGCGATTAGTGACTCCCGTGGCGGTAGAATTGCAAGACCGGCGTCAAGGGTGTGAGGGACCGATGGTGAGGTATTTCGGGCCAGCGGCGAACTGCTCCTGATCTGCAACGAGGAGATCCGAAGCAATAACGTCTAGGGTTTGGAGAGCACCATTGGGGCGAGAGAGACAAAGTGAGAGGGTGATGCACGAGAAATGAGGGCGAGGGGTGAGCTGACTTCTCCGGTTTGGCTAGGCTGACGGTTTATATTCAGTGGCATTTTGTGGGTAAATACCCATCAACTTTAGGGGCAATATGGTAACGGGGAATGCTTCTCCTTGCGGGGAGTCACCCCAAACCCACCTTGTCATTTTTGCAGTGTGCTAGTTGATTTGGCTGCTCTACTCCGTCCAGCTCCTTGAATCCAATTTCGGAGGAGCTGGCGTGTTTGGCGAGACTCCGAGTGCTCCCACCGAGAATTCAAGAGTGGCAACCCAACTGAATGCAGCCTTAGATTGATTCTCTTGTATAAAGGGTATCATATTTATAGTGAAAGCCTACAAAAGATAGATTTGGATTCACCCATAATGAGATAGAGTTCAAACATATTTGAACAACTAGGACTCAAAGTCCAACTATATCTCAACACTCTCCCTTGGGAGAATACCGTGTAATGCACATGTCTTACCAAAAACTCCTCTCAAAAACCCAATGGGAAAAAAAGATGAAGAAAAGAGTACATTGCACTTACACATTGTGTCACACTAGTTGCCTCATTTGTTCGCTTGGCTTTAGCTCATTTTTTTGTCCATTTCTTCTCTTTACAGATCATGTGAGAAAACTTAAGGAAAACTCATCACGGGAAAAAAGTGCAACTTATAATCTTCTAGATCAAAGTGATATCTTCAGGATCATGTTAAGGGTCATAGTTTAGGGATTTATTCTCTCTGAACCCTGTATATCTCTAAGTCGTCTCATTCCAATGTCATGCACATATCTTTGGAAACTAGATGTTGGCAAAGACTTAGTGAATAAATATGCTAGCTTTTCACATGACTTAGTTTGCATAATCTTTACCTCACCATTCTTCTAGAGTTCGTGATGATAGAAAAGTTTAGGGGCAATATGCTTCATGATATTGCTTTTTACATAACCCATTTGCATTTGTACAACACAAGTAGCATTACCTTCATAGATAATTGTAGGGGTATCGATAGTGTTAATGCCACATGAATTCTAGATATGGCTAACCACACGTCACAGCCAAACACACTCTCGTGAGGCTTCATATGATGCTATAATCTCTAAGCGGTTGTAGAAACAGCAACCAAGGCCTGCTTAAAAGATAGGCAAGAAACGTTTGTACTACCGTAGAGAAAAATAAACCTTGGAATGAGATTTGGCATTATGGGGATCAGATAAATAGCCAGCATCCGTATATCCCACAATGGTCAAGTCTTGGTCCTTCTGGTAAAATAATTTAAGATCATATGTACCTTGGAGGTATTTGAGCAAAGTCTTGACATCAGCCCAATATCTTCTGGTTGGAGCTGCACTTTGTCTAACTAGCAATTTTACTGTGAATGCAATATCAGGCCTTGTACAATTTGCAAGATACATAAGTGCCTCAATAGCTCTTAAGAATAGGACTTCAGGTCATTATATTTCCTCATTTTCCATCCTCGGTCTGAAAGAGTCTATATCCACTTCAAAGGATATAAACAACTATGGGGGTCTTTAAAGGATGAGATTTATCCATATTGATTTTTTTCAATACCTTCTTGGTATAGGTAGACTGGTGTACAAAAATTCTTTATGGGAAATGCTATAGCTGCAGGCCTAAGCATTATTTGGTTTTACCCACATCTTTCATCTCAAACTCCGTCATAAAGTAAGAACTTGCTTCCTTTATCTCCTCTATGGTTCCGATGGTATTCAGATCATCGACATAAACTAGGATGATACAAAATCCATTCTGGGATTTCTTTATGAACACACAGGGACAATCATCATTATTGGAGTATCCCTTCTTCAGAAGGAACTCACTAAGTCAGTTGTACCACATTATCTCCGACTATTTTAATCCATATAGCGATCTCTGTAGTTTGACGCTATACATGTTGCGATTACTTTTAATAGGATTCAAAATTTTGACTACTTCAAGGACTCGCATAAATATCCATATCCAGTGACCCATATAAATATACGGTCACTACATCTATTAACTGCATCGATAAGTTTAAACTAGCTGCCATTGATATCATCTACTCATCACAGAAGAGTAAGTTTTATCGTAATCGATACTGAATCTTTACGCGAACCCTTATGCTACAAGCCTCGCTTTATATCTCAACACCTGGTTATTTTCATTTCTCTTCCGGATGAAAACCCATTTTGATCCTACAGGAAACACTTTAGGAGGTATTCGATTAACATGACCGAATACTTTCCTCTTATTAAGCAAGCGCAATTCCACCTTAATTGCTTCTTTTCATTTGACCCAATCTGAGCGCTTCTAGCACTCTGTCATGGACTTCGGTTCTAGATTCAGTTCAAGTGTTTTAGCAATTTTTGAGACAAAATATATGTCAACAATTGTAGTCTTTCTTTTAGACAACTATCCTGAATCCACATAATTGGTGGAAATCTCTTCATTAATTTTTTCTAGTTCCTCGTGATTTTCCACAATGATAGAGTCTAGGTGTTCCAATTTCCTAGTGTCAAAATGTACGCATAAATATTTGCTAGGGTTATCATTTTTAGGATGGATCACTTCAGGGATGTGACTACCATCTTCAAGATGGCTCACTTCAGGAATTTTCCCAACATCAGGTTGAGCTTCTACTATCATAGGTAGAGTTCTCACTTGTTCGGTTCTTGTTTTTGTGGACGTCTCCGCGAAATTGAGTCCTGTGCACCTAGAGGCCTCCCCCAATTCTTATCATGAGAGGTAAGAGAACTTTCTGGGATATTTCCACTCTTTCAAGTGTGTTTACTAGAGGTATATGAAATCTTGTTACTCCCTTATGATCAATGAAGGCATATGGTAGATTATTAGCTATTTATTGCAGATTTATTATCCTTCGAACTTCAAGTTCATATTCTTTAGTGTGTAGGTCTAAGGACTGACTACCAGTAACATTCCAATCTATTTTCTAGCATTCTTTAGTGTGGTACTTTCCTTCCCCTAATGCCAAAAAATGTCCTCATCAAAAATACAATCAGCACACTGAGCCGTATATAGATCCTTAGTCAAAAGCTCTAGGTATTTAGTAATTGATGGAGATTCATAACCTACATATATCCCCAACTTCCGGTGAGGGCCTATGGTTGTAAGTTGTAGTGGAGAGATTGGCATGTATACATCACAACTAAATTTTTGTAGATGGGGAATATTTGGTTCTTTCCCATGCACTATCTACAAGGGGGAATTACATGTTGTGCAGTTGGTCTGAGTTGAATTAATATGGCATCGTGCAGCATTGTGTGGCCCCAACAGCTAGTGGATAACCTATAATTCTATAAGAGTGGCCTAGCAATAAGTTTTATTTTTAGCATCTATTGCCCAGGTGATGTAATTGCTACCATTTGGGGCGAGCTCAGTAAATTTCCTCTTTGAGATGTCCGACATATCCTATATGAAAGCAAAATTAGAATTTACTGCTGGTAAAATATTATTTTGCATGTTTATCATTAAATCAGTAAAGTTTTGTCTATATCTATTTAGTAGATAATTATCTAAAATTTCCTAGATTTTTCCTAGCATTTATCATGATTTTCTGTTAATTATCAAGTAATTTAAAGAATTATTGTAAATAACAAAAAATAAAAAAGCATTTGAAAACAATGAATAGTGCCATGAACAATAAACTCAGAGATATAAAGCTTCCAATGTATGCTATGTCTATGGTTCAACAAATTTATGGAAGTCCATATACCTAGAAACTCAATTTCTAGGATTTAGTATAATTTTTAATGAATTTATTAATTATTTTTGGAATTACAGGGAATTTCAGTATCCTTTAAGTAAATTATCCATGGCCGACAGCAATTAACCATAATCCTAGGGGTTAAAACGCAAAATTGCCTTTTTCAGCTTTTCTTTTATTTTTTCTTTTAGAAAAGCTATCAGTCGTACGACCCACGATAGCCCATAGTTGCCCACAGGGCCTCTAAGGCGAGCGGCTAGGGTTTGCCGCCACTCATCCAAGCCAAAGGCGGCAGCCTATGAGGTGCGGTAGGTGTGGCCAGACGCGTTCAGCTCGGGTGCGACGCATGGCGGGCGCCCAAAGGAGGTGGTGGCTGGCGGCGCGAACGCGGAGCACGAGCTCGATCAACAATAGGCGGCTGTTGGCCGACGCGAAGCGCAAGCTCGATCGGGTAGCGGCTCGGTACGCGGCGCACGATCTATTTAGGGGCATGCGGTGCGATGGCGAGGCACACTGAGGCGACGGCTAAGCTAGCGTTGGCATGCTTGGCGGATGGCTTTGCCCCCTCTCTTTTTTATTGTTTATGAATCGTAAACGAGAAAATACTAATTTGCCGAATTAATCCACAACGACTAAACTAGGTAATTAGGAAAATCATTTGTAGGATTGAGGGACTATTTATGTGCAATTAACTTGCATAGTTTGAACTTACGTACAGCTTGTAATAGATTAATCTATTGATGCCGGTCGAAATTTGATGCAGTGTAGATTGATGTGGGATAGACGATCTTGGTTGGCCTCGAGCGAAGCTTCGTAGTAACAACGTGTTGTAAAACAATGACCCTGTTTTAGATCAACCACAATGCACCGATCAAATAACAAGAACAATCACGGGAGCACACGCAATATAGGGAGACAAAACTCTCATTTTTATGAGATTAATTCTCTTATACAATAGGTACCATATTTATAGCGAAAGCTTACAAAATAAATAGATTCGAAACCGTCCACCACAAGATAGATTTCAAATGAATTTGAACATACAAGAATCGGGAGCAAGGTTCACAAAACCGGCGAAATCCGCAGTTTTCGAGCATACCGCTGCGGTTCGATATCCAAAACCGCTCGGTAAATTATTTTAATTCAAAAAATATATTAATTTTTTTAAAATTTTGAAAAAATTTATGCATTGAAAACCGTTGAAAAATCGCGGTTTTCAAACCGCTCGAAAACCATTTTTTCAAGAACATTCAATTGGTTGTTGCTTTTCGTGATAAACCAACCGGTTTCTCGCGAAAAACTGAGCGGTTTTTGATTGTTTTTATTTCTTAACCCTTCGGTTTCTAACGGTTTTCGAGCGATTTTTTGAGGTGTTTTTGCGGTTTTTGAATTTCAAATTTCCAACTGTTTTTCGAAATTCGGTTTCGTGAACCTGTTCGGGAGAGCCGAAGATAGAGTAGAGGTGGCCAAATGGGCCGGGCCAAATGGGCCAACACGCGGCACGCGACTATGGGCCCAACCGGCACAAGATCGCCTAAAGCTAAGCGGGCCGTGCGCAGACGCCCAACCTTGCCGTGCTTGGGCGGAGGTGCGGCACGGCCGCGTACTGACGGGCCCAAGACGTGCGCACGCACGCCCGCTTAGCCCGCTTAAAAAAGTAGCCATTTATAGTCGTTGCAAACTTAAAAAATTCAAAACAAATCCAAAAAAATTCAAAAAAATCTCGAATTTTTTTCCTATAAATAGGTGGCTACCCCCTCCCCATTTCTACACCAGCAATATTGCATTCTCTTTTAATCATTCTCTTGTGGAAATTCTTTTGCTCTTAGTGGTAATTTGGCAAAATCAAAAATCCAAAAATCCGAAATTCGGCTTTCGGCTTCTGTCAAGAAATAAAGGTGATAATTGTGATTTATTTTTTAATTTTGTTAGTATTTTAAATTATATTTTAGTATTAATAGCGTCATTATTTCTTGTAGTTTGTTTTATGGAGCCCGAGGATTTTCTGTCGTTCCCAGCTTCTGATTTTGGTATTTCATCCGAGGAGCTTCTTGCATCATATGCCGAAGAAGCTGCAGGAGCTGTGCCATCTTCAGGCTCTACAAGTGCTACTGCGTCGGTAAGCACCGAGGCGAAAAGAACAAGACGCAGTACATCGGGAGTCTGGGAAGATTTCGACCAGATTTTTGAGACATCAAACGACGTCCAAATCAGGTATGCTGTTTGTAAATATTGCAAGTATAAATTAACTGCGAAATCTTCAGGTGGAACGGGGCACTTGAAGAGGCATGCTATGATTGTAGAAAAAGGAGAATGGCTTCGAGGCGACATCTGCGATACAACCCGATGATACTGATGCGTATCGGGACTACAATCCTGAGGTAGCTCGTGAATCTCTTTGTCGTTTAATCGCTTCTCAAGATCTTCCTTTAAACTTTGGTGAGTGAGTTGCGTTTGAAAGCTTTATTAGGACCGCTCATAATCCTAGGTTTTCTGCAGTTTCTAGACAAACAACAACCAGAGATTTGATTAAATATTATAATAATTGTCGCAATAACCTAAAAGAAAATTTTAGTAGCTGTACTTTTTCTGTGTCTTTGACATCTGATATATGGAGTGGTAGAGCTAAAGAGGATTACCTTAGTGTAGTTGCTCATTATGTAAACAATGATTGGCAACTAGAAAAGAGAATTATAGGATTCAAATTAATTAATGTAGCACATACTGGTGAAAATATTGTTGATTGTATTGTAAAAGTTGTGAAAGATTTTGGTCTTAGTGATAAGATTTTTGCAATAACATTAGATAATGCTTCCGTAAATACTTCTGCCATGAACATACTTACTCCGCTTTTCAATTCATATGCTGAATCTTTCTTATTACATCAGCGTTGTGCTTGCCATATTATTAATCTTATAGTTAAATCTGGTTTAAAGAGATTAAATCAGTATATTGAACTTTTTCGCACTGCAATATCTTTCTTAACTCATTCTAATCAACGAGTAGTAGCATATAAAACTTATTGTATTGCAATGAATGTACGTCCGCGTAAGTTTGGTTTGGATATGCCTGTTAGATGGAACTCTACTTACTTGATGCTTAAGAATGTCGTACCATATGAGAGCACATTTTCTGTTTTTATTAACACGCAATGTCGTACACGGGATGGTCAACCGGTACTCACAGAGCAACATTGGTATGTTGCTAAATACTTGCTTTCATTTTTAGAACAGTTTTTTGATTCCACTGTTGCTTTATCTGGAGTTTATTATTCAACCTCTCCTTTAATTGTGCATCATATTTTAGAAATTGCTACCCACTTAAAAATCCACGAAAATGATAATATATTGTGGGAAGCTGTTTATGCTATGAAAACTAAAATTTTGAAATATTGGCGAGAAATTCCTATGTTATATGCATTTGCATTTATTTTAGATCCTAGAGCTAAAGTTCGAGGATTCTCTAATGTTCTCTCACTTTTAAGTGATGCGGTAGGTACTGATTAATCCAGTTATTTTTCAAATGTCCGTGCTAACTTATCTGAAGTTTATGATAAGTACGATCGGAAGTTTGCTGGAGTTCGCATGCAACGACCTCCACCAGCACCCACAACAGGTAAGAAGAAAACCACGTGGGGAAAGATATGGGGTACAGGTGGCTCTTCCTCAAGGAGTTCAACTACATCAACGACAAGTGTGGACACATCAAGTGGTGGGGAGCTAGCTGCCTATCTCGACAGCGACACTGTCAACTACTAAGAGAAGTAAGAGGAGGACTTCAGCATTTTGCAGTGGTGGCACGAGCACAAGATAACATATCCGATGCTTTCCATACTAGCACGGGATGTGTTAACAGTTCCTGTCTCCACGGTTTTTTCAGAGTCTGCTTTCAGTCTATCCGGAAGAATCATCGAGGAGAGAAGAACAAATCTGACTAGTGAGATGGTGGAAATACTTCTCACTGTGAAAGATTGGGAACAAGCTGATCAACAAGCTCAACATACTGCAGAAAATACTGAGCTGACGGAGACGTTCGAAAATCTTTATCTAGATAATGAGGAAGAATAATTGTAATCTTCACTTTTTTATTGTATCACTGAGCTATAGGCTGTACTCTTTTTTCTTTGCCAAGGTTTTCTCGTGTTGAGTTTTTACTTGACAAAGTTTTTAACGAGGCAGCCAAACATCAATAAAGCTCATTATTTAATTCAAATTATTTGTCTCATTTTAGAATTTATCTCGTATTTTAGCTTTTTCTTAATTTATATATATATTTAAAAAGTTTTTGTTCATCCTTAGAGTTTTTCAAATTATTCTAAATTTTTCTATTTTTTTGAATTTTTTCATATTTTTTTTACCATACTTTATCTATTTTTCTAAATTTTTTTCATATTTTTTTTCAAATTTTTCGACGCTAAGCAGACTCTGGGCAATGGACCGATTGATTGGTCTGCTGAAGGACTAGGCCAGACAAGACGGCTCAAGACGCTAACGGGTCGTGCCTGGACCGCCACCTCGACCCGTGGGCCGACACAACACGACCCGTTTACAAGCCAGGCTTAAACGTGCTGTGTCTAAACGGACTGTGCCTATTTTTAAACATCCGTACCGGGCGGTCCGTTTGGCCACCTACTATAGAGTAGTGTCATTCACGCCACCCCCCCGAAGAATCCGGAGAACCACTCTTTCCCACATGGGCTTCCGCTTCGCCCACCTCGCCACAGGCGTCGCCCGCGCCGCCGCCTCACGCCTGAGGACACACCCAGCCTCCGCACGCGGCGTGCTCGCCCCTCTCGCCTCGCCGGGCGAGTCAGGCCCAAGCGGTGGGCACTGGGTCGTCCCCGCCCGCTGCCACGTGGGGCACTCCCACCACCACAGCGAGGGGGGAGGAGGCGAGGCGTCGGAGAGGATCTTCCGGCTGGGCCTCGCCTCTGACGTCGTTCTAACCGCCGGGAAGGCCTTCACCGGCTACCTCTCCGGCAGCACGGCCATCGCCGCCGACGCCGCCCACTCCCTCTCCGACATCGTACGTACCTAAAAAGAAAATTGTGCGGCGTTTTGCTTAATTGATGCTAATCCTGCAGGATTTTGAGCTGCGTAGGTGCTGAGCGGGGTCGCTCTGCTGTCGTACAAGGCGGCCAAGGCTCCCAGAGACAGGGATCATCCGTATGGTCAGTTCCAAATCTCTCTCTCTCTCTCTCTCTCTCTCTCGATTCCTCACCGATATGTGGTTAATTGGCTATTATGGTGATATAAGGTAGATATGCGATGCATTGTTATGAGAAGCATTTGGTCCGCCTGTGGATGGAGTCTCCCATCAGTTGCCCGAACACTACCTGGCCACTGACAAGATGACAACCTCACTTCCTTTGTTGGAATAGGCTGTTTACTGGCTTTCATGCTCGATGTGTTAAGCCATTAAGAAAAGTCAAAGCTCAAAATATGGTCATGATCTGAGTATTACATTATTATACTTACATCTTGATTTTACGAAAAAGCACTGGTTGGAAGAGAACCGCGATCTGTCAGTTGTTACGTTTCTTTTAACATGAAAGCTCTTCCTGTTTGTGCATGTGCATCATTGCTGCTACATGCATGTTCATATGTGCTGTGTGTATACCATAGGCTAGAAAAGTAAAATTAGGAAAGTGCATTCTTGTACTTGAATGCCTTTTGTCTGTAATAGAGACTAGACAGAACAAGCTCAAGCTCGTTTTAATTTATCACGCTCTTTGCTTGTTCCATAAAACGTTGAAGGTTTTATCTCTCATTTTGTTTCCGTTCCAGGTCATGGAAAGTTCGAGAGTTTAGGAGCTCTTGGGATTTCAAGTATGCTGTTGGTTACTGCAGGTGGGATTGCCTGGCATGCTTTTGAAGTTCTTCAGGTCTATTACTTCTCATTAACATGATCATACAAAATTTATGTATTTCAGTTATATCATTTTTTGGTTGGTACATATTCTTGTTTGGACAATTGGTGGATGGTCATGTTGACCGGTATTCCGGTAGAACATGATAATTTATGGATTTCATGTGTTGAAGTGCTCGTTTCAGGGAGTTATGTTTTCTGCTCCAGATATAATTGGCAGCACATCTCACATCCATCACAACCATGGTAGCGGTGGGCACAGTCATGGAATAGATTTGGAACATCCAGTCCTTGCATTGAGTATGACAACCTTAGCAATATCTATCAAAGAAGGGTACGTGGGTAATGTTATGGAAAATTGTGTAATGGTTTTGGTTTTCTATTAGATTTGAGAATCTCATGTAGTATATTACTATTGCTTGTGGTTTGCAGACAGAACTGCCATTCACTAACTTTTTTTCTTCTTCTTTTGATTAGTTTTTTGTACCATGCTTGTATCAAGGGCAATTGCTTAGGTTTTGTTTTCTATTAGATTTGACAGTCTCGTGTAACATGTTGCTTTTAGTTTGTAGCCAGAAGTGTTGTTTGTTAACTTTGTTGATAGAAGATGTGTAGCTTGAAGTTTTCTCATCTATGTTAATATGTGTGTGCAGCTTAAACAGACCAGATATCATGATATGTTGTTTTTGTTCTTTGTTAATGATAATTTTCTAGCCATTTTTATATTCATACCAGGATTTCCTTGTAATTCTTTTCTTTAGTATGAATTTATTTTCTTGATTACATGTACAATAATTCTCATGTGATAAATCTCATAAGAAGATTGTTGAAGTGTTAATATAAGTTTTAACTTCACTGGAATTGCAGGCTCTATTGGATTACAAAAAGAGCTGGGGAAAAGGAAGGGAGTGGGCTGATGAAAGCTAGTGCATGGCACCATCGTGCGGATGCCATTTCTTCTGTCGTTGCCCTAATAGGGGTAGGTAAGACCAATAATGAATGCTTGAACTTCCATTTCTCTGGAGGGCAAGTTCACGCCATGTTTTTAGAACGTGAGTGATAGGCTCATTGCTATTATGAACCTTAAGAAATAGTGCTCCTGTCTCCTTGTGTACAGTGTAAACTTAGAAAAAAGTTGTTTGTATATCTGAGTTAAGAGTTCTAGGTGTGATGGTGAGATGGGTGTAGTATTTTGTGTAGTTATTAAGAAACAATTTCTTGGTTTATGAAATTCACCTGAAGATGATATGAACTTATACTCTTATAGTAGTTCTTTATGGAGAAACATGATTTTTTTTATGTACTCAATTTATCTTTTGCTGTTAAAATTTTACAGGTGGCTCTATTCTTGGAGTACCTTTCCTTGATCCACTAGCTGGACTTGTTGTTTCAGGCATGATTCTTAAAGCTGGTGTTCACACGGGGTACGAGAGGTAACTATTTTGTTGTCTCAAGCTGAATCTTCAAACTTGGTTGTAATGAAATTTAATGAGATTGTAGTCATCTACTAGTATCTTATCAAGCATGATTTTCTTCTCAATGAATATTTCCTTAATCATTAAAGTTCTGCTTGTCTTCTTAATCAGGCATGTTTGCAAATATGTTACATCTGTTGCTCCATATTTAGTGCTTTATTTTCTGTACTTCCAGAAATATCATAATCAAGGGGTAGCTTTCTAAAGTCCCATGGAAGACTCAAAAAGAGTAAATTTCGCAAGACTGCAACTTTACTGGTGAAACTTTCACTTTGCTGCAACTTTTTTATAGTGAATTTCACGTAGTTGCAACGCTAAGACAAGTTTCAAGGAACTGCAGCTGTCACAATAGAGGCTACTTGACAGCCTGGGTCCACATGCCACTCCCATGGGATTCCGTCATCGTTACAGGTTGCCAACTGGACGCACCACACGATCGACAACATGGCTCTGACCCACCTGCCAGCCTCCCCTTTTCTGCCTCCCACCATGCTCATCCTCCTGCCGCCGGTCCCAATGTCCTCACTCCCATATTTCCCCCTCCGCCCACCGTGCTCATCCTCCTGCCACCGGTCTGGTCCCAACTTCCTCGACACACCCCCTATCCTCGTCGTTGGGAGCTCGCTGTCGCCGCCGTGCAGTTGCATCCTTGCCGTCACATTGCCACGGGCGTCTCTACTTTAGTGAGTCTCCAACTAGGAGACCACATCACGACGACTGCCTCATCCTCCCAAATATTGCCATGCCCTCTTCTGAGCCATCCATCCATCGCCTGAGTTCCACTCCTGCTGCACGCCATGGCCGCTGCCTCACTGTGCATGGTGCCAGATCTCCTGAGGCTATCTGACACCAAGCATGCCTATTGATTCCCTACGTCCTGCATATGCTCGAATGCCAAGTCATCCTCCGAAGTTCCACTATAGGTTCACCATCGTTGAAGTAAGCAGCCGCTGGGCATTGCCACCGTCATTGGGGCTCCTCGGCCATCCTCCATCAAGATCCGAATCACCATGGTTGTCTTGATGTGTTGAAGCACACCAATCCATCTTATGGTAGGTTAGCATCAAAGGTTCTAAAGGGTTCCAATGCACTCCTTGGTTCGTGTGAAGTTGGCGATGGCGAATTGTGGCAGGGTGGTGGTCTTTCCCCGCGACAGTGGTTCAACAAGCCTTCGGTGAGTGCGAAGACTCAGGGAGCTCATGGAGGAGATAATCAAACTAGCTCTCGCTAGAGAGGGGAAGGCGACGGCTGTGGATTCAGCCGGACATCACAGACACTTGGGAGACGAAGGCATTAGCAAGTCTTGAGGATTAATGCCAAAATTAATTAGGGGAAATGGACAGGAGGCTTGGAAACATGCTTTGATACGAGAAATTTGGGGAACACTGGGGACAAGGCGAAGCGGAAGCACGACCGGTGCCGATAGAGCGACGGCGTTGCCGGAGAGGAGGAAGACACGATGCTACGCCTGGCGTCCCTTGGGAGAGGAAGAGGATGGAGGTAAGGTGCAGATTGAGGCTCATCAAAGCGGCTATGCAAGCCCAGCGAAGCACGCTTCGTCACCCGCCGCATGTCGTCGGAGCACCACTAAGCTTCTCTGAGGCAGATGAGTTGAGGTGGCGTGCGCGGGGTCCATGATGATGTCGAAAGAAGAAGTACATGTGCATGTACATGAGCTCGTTGCTCACCAGGTCGGCCATGTTAGCAAACAGGACGCCGGCACCCATGGACATGGCGGTGCTGCATCACCTGCTCATCCCCCTTCACCTTCCACCTCGTCGCATACCTGACGCTTTCCCTGTTCACCTTCTCTACCCCATACCAGCTCATCCAAAAGCCGCTGTGTTGCCGCCGCCTCCCCCACATGCTACTACTAGTCGCACTCGAGCAGCCTAGGTGCAACCATGACATGTCTCAAATCATGGAGGTAGAGAAGGGGAGGTTGACATGTGGGTCCAAGCCATGTTGGCACTCGCGTGGCGCGTCCAGTCGGCGATTTTTTTTAAATAATACATTTTTTATTTAAATTGCAAAAATATATCTCGATCTCAAAAAATTGCAAAAATATACCTCTGCCGCCTCCGAATGGGCGGCGAGAATCTGAAGCCTCTGTCGCCCTCTGAATGAGCGATATTGGCACTTGTCGCCCTCTGAATGGGCGACATGTCCCCTTTCCTGTAGTCAGTTTCTAAAGAAAATCATAACTTTTTCATATGATCTCGGATGGAGATGAACTTTATATGAAAATTGTAGCTCTCGACGAGATCTACAACTTTGGTATACAAATTTTTTTCATTTGAATCCATTTAGATGGCCAAAAACGAGATGGAAATTTCATATGATCTCGGATGGAGATGAACTTTATATGAAAATTGTAGCTCTCGACGAGATCTACAACTTTGGTATACAAATTTTTTTCATTTGAATCCATTTAGATGGCCAAAAACGAGATGGAAAGTTCAGATCTAAAAATCAGATCCAAACTAGATCTGAAACTTCTATCTCGTTTTTGGCCATCTAAATGGATTCAAATGAAAAAAATATGTATACCAAAGTTGTAGATCTCGTCGAGAGCTACAATTTTCATATAAAGTTCATCTCCATCCGAGATCATATGAAAAAGTTATGATTTTCTTTACAAATTGGCTATAGGAAAGGGGACATGTCGCCCATTCAGAGGGCGACAAGTGCCAATATCGCCCATTCAGAGGGCGACGGAGGTATATTTTTGCAATTTTTTGAGATCGAGGTATATTTTTGCAATTTGAATAAAAAAATATATTATTTAAAAAAAAAAGTTCTCCAGTCGGCAACCGTAACATCAACAGAAGCGCATGTAAGAATTGTTATGAATAGCACTTGTATTCAATGAGGCCAATAGGCCAGAATATATAGTGTTAAATGAGGGTACAAAAGGAAAGCATATACAAGGCAATACGTACAAAAGGAAAGCCTATACAAGGCAATACACAAATATAAGGCAATACAAGATACTAGCAATTTCTATACAAGGTAAGTACAAGATACTGTCTAACACCCCCCTCAAACTCATGGTGTATCAACAACACTGAGTTTGGAGAGATAAAAGCTATGATGAGCTCTAGTCTGTGTCTTTATGAAGAAATCTGCCAACTGAAGCTCTGAAGGCATATACTAAAGAGCCACAACTTGATCCTGTACCTATGAGCGCATGTAAGAAGCATCAACATCGATATGCTTGGTGAGCTCATGCTTCATTGGATCTCGAGCAATGCTAATAGCACCTGTACTATCAGATAAAAGAAGAGTCGGTGTAGAAACAGAAACACCAAAGTACTCAAGTAACCACTGTAGCCAGGTAACCTCTGCTGTCAAAAGAGCCATAGCTCGCAACTCGGCCTCAGCACTCGAACAAGAAACTGCTGTCTGCTTCTTAGTCTTTCAAGCAATAAGAGAACCACCAAGAAAAACACAGTAAGCAGAAAAAGACCGACGATCAGAGTGATCACTAGCCCAGGTTGCATCAGAGTATGCCTGGAGATGTAAAGAGCTGGAGCGTGGAAAGAAAACACGGCGAGAGATAGTTTCACGAAGATATCGCAGAGCATGAAGAAGATGACTATAGTGGAGCTGAGTGGGAGCAGAAATGAACTGACTAAGACATGAACATGATATGATATGTCAGGACAAGTAACACCAAGGTAAACAAGACTCCTAACAAGATGGCGATAGCGAGTAGGATCCTCAAGAGGTTCACCATCCGTAGGTCGAAGGTGAACATTGAGCTCTAGGAGTCTCAGCTGTATGATGATCAGTAAGAGAAGTACGATCAAGAAGATCCTGAATATACTTCTCTTGGGATAGAAAGAAGCCTCAGGTGTAGAAGAGACCTAAATCCCAAGAAAGTAGCGAAGAGGACCCAAATCAAATATAAGAAACTGCTCGCTAAAACGTGCCTCCACAAAGGCAATATATTGAGAGTCATCTCCAGTAATGATCATGTCATCAACATAGAGAAGAGTCTGTCCACGAGTTGAAGTGTGAACAAAGAGCGCATGATTATGAGCACTAGCAGAAAAGCCAGCATCAGTGACCACAGAAGAAAAACGCTCAAACCAGGCACGAGGGGCTTGCTTGAACCCATAAAGAGAGTGACGAAGGCGACAAACCATGCCATTAGGAACACAATACCCCGGTGGTGACTGCAAAAGACCTCACGTGGCTCACCATTAAGAAAGGCATTCTTGACATCAAGCTGAGAGATAGACCACTCACGAACAGAAGCCATAGCAAGAAGAGTACGAACAGTGGTCATATGAGCCACATGAGCAAAGGTCTCAGTGCCACAAGACGAGCCTTGTAACGCTCAAGAGAACCGTCAGAGCGAGTCTTAACTTTATAGATCCACTTGCATGTAATGGGACGGACACGTGGAGGAATGGGTACAAGATCCCACGTGCCAGTGCGCTCAAGGGCAGCAAGCTCCTCTGCCATTGCATGCTACCATTCTTGATGAATAACAACATCACGGTAAGAAGTTGGCTCGGCAAGAACTGTACCAGCAAAGCCAAGGCGCTCAGGAGGCCGAATAGACTATCGATCGAGAAGAGCGTAGCGAGGAGGCACTGAAGAAGGTGACTTAACAAGAGAAGATGACACATCAGAAGAATCCTCAACTCGCGAACGACGAGTGTAGTATAGAGGATAAGAAGGAACAATGTCGAAAGAAACAGCTGGAGGAGGCACAAGAGGTGAAGACTCCTGTGGAGAGGCCGACGAAGGAGACGCCAATCATGGAGAAGGAAAAGTGAACTAGAGTATTAGAAAAAATCAGGAAAGAAAGTGGCTCGACAAGAGATGCTGGTGTGGAAGAAGGATGAGGGTAGAAGGGACGAGACTCATCAAAAGTAACATCCCGAGATATCCGTATCCGTCGGCCAACAGGATCCCAACAGCGATATCTCTTATGCTCGATCAGATCCCTAAAAACGCACTCAATAGGTCGGCGGTCGACAGTGCGTTCACGTGGTGCAAGGAGGACATAAAACATACACCCAAATAGGCATGCCACAAAGACCTCCACCGGAATCCCACCCTGAAGAGCAGAAGAAAGCTGAATATTAATCAAGTAAGTGGCAGTGGAAACAGCCTTAGCCCAGAAGTGAGGTGGAACAACGGAAGTAAGTAAAAGAGCATGAGCTATCTCAAGAAGATGACGATGCTTGCGCTCAGCCACACCATTCTGAGCATAAGCACCAGGACAGGAAAATTGAGAAAGAGTGCTCTGCGTAGCAAGAAAAGCACGAATGGCTCCTGACAGATACTCCCCTGCTGAGTCAGCATGAAGAACTCGAATGGGAGAGTCAAACTGAGTACGGATCATAGTGGCAAAATTCTTATAGATGGATAAAGCCTCGCTACGAGAGGACATAAAGTATATCCAAGTGTGGCGAGAGAAATCATCTATAAAAAGAATATAATATTTATGACCACTTTTTGAAATAAAAGGAGTTGGACCCCAAACATCAGAATGAACAAGATCAAAGGGATGCTGGGATACAGAATCACTGGAAGGATATGGGAGTTGTAGCTGTTTACCAACGCACAATCTAAAGAGGTATCACTAGACACAGATCCTAAAAGGCCATGACGAACTAAAGAAGACAGACGTGACCCACAAAGATGCCCTAAACGGTGATGCCATTGAGCAAACGACCCGGTAGAAGATGAAACGGAGGTGGAAGCAGTAGAGGAGACTGAGAGACTGGCAGGGGCAGCGGAAGGAAGACGAAGCCAATCAAGCTCCCAGAGGCACTGAGAGTCACGACGGCGAGGGCCAGTACCAACCAGAGACCACGTTTGGCGATCCTGAACACAGCAAGAGTCAGAATTAAGGATAACACGATAGCCATGATCAGTGAACTGGCCAGCGGATATAAGTTGCATAGTCAGTTTGGGAACATGAGAAACAGCGGGAACATGAAAAGAGGAAGACAAGAGTACCTCGTCCTTCAATAGAAAGAGGTACCATCTGCGGCCTGCACAGTGATAAGAGCAGCAAGAGGACTAATGGAATGGAGATTCATGGGATCAGATGTCATATGAAAAGAAGCTCCAGAGTCAAGAATCCATGGTGTGATACCTGATGAGGAGGAAGGTGGTCTCTCACCGGAAGATTGACGGTGCAGAGGCAGCCATGCGACGTAGCGGCGTAAGAATCTCCTGAGTAGAGTTAGAACTAGCAGAGGTCTGCTAAGGAGAGGCACCCAGAAGTCCAGTGCCCTTAGAAGGGCGTCCACCTCGACGAGCAAGACCCTTTTTCTTCCGGTAGCAGAACTGCTCCACATGCCCGTTCTTGTTACATTAGGTGCAGTGAAGCCCTTCACCCCCAGTAGCCGACACTGGAGTAGGCTCCACTGGTGGAGTAGTAGCACGAGCACCACCAAGACTGGAGTAGATACTAGCAGGCCCACACCACGAAGACAAGTCTCCTTAGTACGAATAGCTGCAAGGGCCTCCAACAAGGTCACACGAGGATGATGAGCAAGCAGTTGGGCACGAATATGCTCAAATTCAGCCCGAAGACATGTGAGGAAGTCGTAGATGCGATGAAGCTCCAAATGAGAGTGCTGACACTGGAAGCACTAACAAGTACGGCACACCTCCGGTCCAAGAGAATCAAGCTGATGCCACATAGAGGACAGCTGTGCATAGAACTCATGCACGGTAGAATCACCCTGGTGTAGCGACTACTCCTGTCGCACAACAGCAAGGTACAAAGAATTGCCAGCAGGCTCATAGTGGTCGCGAAGATGCGCCCACATCAACTGTGCCAAAGACAAAGGGACAATATCATCAGTGAGATGCACCTCCATGCTAGCAACCAAAATAGTGGAGGCACGAGCATCTTCATCAATCCATATCTTGTATGCAGTAAATTGAGTCTAAAAAGACTCCAGAGCATCAACATAGTCATCGGAGGCCTTCTGTTGAGGAGCATCATCGGCATCCTTGAGAATAACAGGCGTGGCAGGGGGAGTAGGACGAGGCAGACACGATAGCTCGCCAGTAAGAAACTTCCACAGACGTTGACCACACATGTGAAGGCGCATATGGAGAACCCAGTCTCGATAATTAAGACCATTGAAAATAACCAGGCAGCGAGGAACAGAGACGGTGCCCGAAGAACCTGAAGATGACATATTTGCTCTTTTTTTTCTTTTTCTTTTACTAAAATCGGACCTGGACCGAGTTAAATGAAGCGAGCTTACTAGATTGAAATCCGATTGACTACACGAGCTGGCTCCGGGCGAGCAGGAGGGAAGCAACCAGGAGCGACCGGTGCTAGCTTTGGGCGAGCAGGAGCGGAAGCGATGAGTGAGCAGCTGGTGCTCCAGGTAGCGACGAGGAGGATGACGTTGGCCGGTCAAAGGAGCTTCAGGCCAAGGTGGCTGACTAGGCGATGAACAGGCCGGCAGAGGTGTCGGCCGACTAGAGGCTCGGGAGAGGCGGCGGCGGCGTCTGGGAGGAGCGTTGGGCGGAGCGGAGGCCGGCCTCGAGCTCGGGCGGCCGGCGTCATGCTGCCACGAGAAGGCACGGAGGGAGCAGATCCGGCGGGTGCACGTCCGGACGGAAGACTGTGGCCAGCGACTAGCAGCCAGCAGCAGAGAAGATGAGCGGGCCAACAAGACGCGCGAGCGGGGTCGATGATGAAGAGCCGACCAGCGTCAGAAGAGGCCTCGGAGGAGGAACGAACAGCGCAAGTGCAACGCCAAAAAAAAAGGTAAACCTAACTTGGCTCTGATACCATGTTATGAGTAGCACTTGTATTCAATATAAGGCTAATAGGCCAGAATATATAGTGTTACATGAGAGTACAAAAGGAAAGCCTATACAAGGCAATACGTACAAAAGGAAAGTCTATACAAAGCAATACATAAATATAAGGCAATACAAAATACTAGCAATCTCTATACAAGGTAAGTACATGATACTGTCTAACAAGAATGACAGGTGAGGCTGCATTGTCAATACGAGCCTATTCATGGAGTTGCAGTACATTGAAAATTTTGTGTCTTAACGTTGCAGCTACGTGAAATTCACGCTAAAAGTTGCAACAGAGTGATAATTTCGCTAGTAAAGTTGCAGTTTTGCGAAATTTACTCATGGAAAAATGAATGAAATAATGCCATGTGCTCATTTTTGTCTGTGATACTAGCACTAGTATCATTGCTTTCTTGTCTATTTAACCTGATATGAAGTTGATTGCATTAAATCAAATAAGTACAATGTTTTCAAAATTAAACATAATATATTCTTTTACAGTTCAGTATGCATGAAGGCCCACCTTTTTAGTTTTTATGTTATTGCTTGATGATGATGATTCTGCTTATTTAACTTGCAGTACACTGGAACTAGTTGATGCAGCTGTGGATCCGTCGCTTCTAGAACCAATCAAGGAAACAATTTTGAAGGTTGATGGTGTAAAGGTAGAAATATTGGCTATTCCCTGAAGTTTAATTTCTTCTGCATCAGTATGCTTTTGTATATTTTTAATCCTTAAGTCCATACAATGGAAGTTCTTGGCATAATGCTAGGGATGCCATCGGTTAAGGGGAAGGAAAGCTGGGACATCCTTATATCTTGATGTGCATATTGAGGTACACAGCAGTGTGGTTCATTTTTTTGATGTAAAATTAGAAACATGATGATTTTGCAGGGCACTTTGGGTCCATTTGGTTCAAGGTTAAAGGGTGGATGGGATGGCCCCATCCATCTTTTTGCACCCATCCCGCTGTTTGGTTGGATGGATGGGTGGATAAGGGTATTCAAGAAAAGGGAATATTCCTTGTAGATGCTAGGTGAGGCCATCCAATGAAATTGGCCAGATGAGGCCATCCAACTCTCATCCCTCCAACCAAACAAAAATTTGGCTCATCCCATCTCTCTTTCATCCCTCCAACTAAATATGAACTTGGATTGCTTCCTCCTTACTAGGATTGATGCCCCATCCCATCCACCATTTGCCCTTGAACCAAATGGATGAGTGCACACTACCAAAAGCAGATATACTTTGGTAGCCTTCTTTAAGCTGATCATGGTATTTATCACATTATAGGTATATCCTTTTTTGAGTGTCAGTGCAGCACATGATATCGGGGAAACTGTTCGTCATCATATCCAAAAGGCGCATAATCAAGTTGCTGAGGTTTTCATACACATAGGTAGTCTGCAACCATTAAAACTGAATGCTCTCTATACTGCACGTCTCATGTGGAACTGACCAATCACAGAACTATTCTATTTAATTATATTTTTTTGCATGCATGATAGTTGGCATTGTCTACCTTTTTAACTTCTCTCAAAACTTATGATAATCAACTTTTATGTAGTTATGGTACTCAGCTATGATTTTTGCATTGTCCGCATTTCCATCCAATCTATAGCTTGTGACATTCATTGCTGCTAGGCTACCACCATTCTCAAGTTTGTTAGACACTGTAGGGTTTAATGTTGCAAGCCTGCAATTCTATCCCTTGTGGTTAATTATACATTTGTGCAAAACTGCAACTGGAAAATTTTTGAAATACATAAATTGCAGATCCCTCATATTCAGTGGGCCCTAGCATGGACCAAAAAAGGATTTTGGAGAACTCAGAGAGAAGAAATTCGGATGCTATCCCACGGCAACAAAGTGCAGAAGTCATTGTGTCTGATGTAATTTCCTCTCATTTTTCAAAGGTAAATCATTTCATTTTTATAATCTTGACAGTTATTAGCTCCAATGTGAAGGCTAATAGAATGTAGAAGCCACAATAAATTAGTGAAATGATTAGTGTAACTATATACCTCTGTGACTAGAATGAGATTTTGACGGCAGATTTGGTTGATCCAATCTAGCTACAAGAGATGAAGATATGTAAATGTTCTGTAGTTCTATTTCACTGATTACAGTTCACTGGGACTGCCAATTTATCACAACAGGATCGCCATGTCTGTTTAGGAAAGTTTTCTTTTTTCCAAATGAGAATCATATGTATGACTAAGACCATGATTTGATCCAGAAAATGTCCCTTGAGCACCTAATGCTGCATTACTTGCAAGGTCGAGTGTTGCTTCAGGTCCAGGTTTCAATGTCTCCAGAGATTTTGATTCGGTAATTAATCCTTCCCCTCCAACCCAAAGCTGCAGTTTATATGCGTCTAACTCTCTGTCCAATTACTAAACTTGGAAGGGATGCAATGGACATTGCAAAGCAAGCAGAAGAGGAGATACTGAAGGCTGATGCCAGCATAAGCCAAGTCAGCGTACAGCTCAGATTGGGCCAACAAATTCATGAACTTCAGCTGGCAGCGAGCAAAAATGGATCGAACTATCTACAGGCAGAAGCGCAGTAGTATCAGGGTGCATATTCTGTGCTGGCTCGATCAGCTAGGATGATCGTTTTGCTAATTTTCCTGACACATCAACTGCATTTTGCTGCTGAGGCAGTAGACTAGGACAGGCTGTGTACACTACATTGTAATCATATTCTGTTCAGAGATTTCCAGATTCCAGGGAAAAAATTGGAATAATGTAGGGAGCAACCTGCTTAGAAATGGCTACTCGAAAGATTGCGGTTAGGTCTGCGTTACAAACTCTCAATGTAAATTGCATGATACAAGTACATCGCTGATTGAGATGCAATAACGTCAAAACTTCCATTAAGTGGGAGATAGAAGAACATACTCCTTTTGAACCTCTGGAACATTTTTCGTTCTATAGAGAAAAGATGATGGAAGTATCTTATACGCCACTATTGAGTTTGCGAAATGTTAGGTTTTGCTATCCAAGTTGTGTGTTGTTGCATTCTAATCCAAGGGGAGATCGAAATGTACTTTCTGTTGGTGTGAGTTGGAGTCGGATTAGAGCCCGGTTGTAGTTGACCCTATAAATAAAGGTGAGGGGGTCCCACGGGTCAACACATATAATTTTTTCGTAATAATATGGTATTAAAACCTAACCCTAATTCATGCCTTTGAGCGACCGTCATCGTCCTAGTTCCGCTCATGATCTAGATCCAAATCTGATCCGTCGTCGTCGTCCACCACTAACATAAGGTTGAGGAGTTCAACTAAAGAGGGTGAATAAGTAGTTTTAAAATTCTTTTTGGTCAAAACCAATTTTATATACAAAAGCATAAATCAAAACTGTTTTACCTAATTAATGCCTAAACCAACCAGTCTCGCTATGTGCATCGATAACCTAAGTCTAGATCAAGGTTTGCAATATTATGGTGATAAGCAGGCAATTCAATTTTAGGGATGTAAATTGCAAGAATGTAAATGAGCCAAATGAAGCAAACCAAAATATGATATACGATCTTTTTACTATAGTGTTTGGAGATTTGCTAGTCTCCCTTAGTTCACATTAAGGTAAGCCCAAGCGAATTAGATCGGCTCTATGAATTAAACTAAACACATCAAATCCACTAGTGGTAGCTCTTTCTCCCTTTGGGTAGGTGAGCTCCAACCTTCATAACACACCGGCCTTTCTCATAAGCTTCTTGAGAAGATCATCGGACCACGACACCTCTATACCATCTAAGTGTCGGCAAACACCAAGAGTAACAAGCCAAATCTCTTGCTTTACGCTCACCAAATGCATTACATGCATAAGTAGATACTTAATCAACCTCTAGAAGCAACACATGCAATTAGAGATATTTTTCCTTGCTCACAAGGTGCAACACATGTAGAATTGAGAGGAGAAGCTTACAATAGCTCAAGTGGGTGAAATGGAATGCTAAAATATCTCACACACAAGAAACTCTAGCTCAAATGCCTCTCAAATCTCTCAAGAATTGCTCATTAAACTCTCAAGACTTTGCTCACAAATGTATGCTTCAAATAAGTGCGGGAGCAACTACAAAAACCTTTATATTTGGTCTCTTTTATAGCCCCTCAAAGAAACTAGCCGTTTGAAACAAAATCATTAAAAAAATGCAAATTCATATATTCCTAATTAACCAATTCAGGCATTCCTAATTGGTAAAATCAAACATTCTTAACGGTCACAAATCCACATGGCATCTAGACGTTGTAGAGGAAAAATTAGGACATTCCGAATTTACTAATTTGGATATTCCAAACCCTACAATCCAAATCGACTCAGAAACACATGTTCTATTAAAATGTCTTAAAATCAAATTCGAACATTCATAATTCCAACATTCAGACATTCATAATTCCAAATTTTGGATATTTCGAATCCTATAATCCAAATCGGCTCCAAAACGCATGTTCTGTCAAAATGTCATAAAATCAAATTTGGACATTACTAATTTTCCAATTAGAATAGTCCTAATCACAAAATTCAAACAAACTCACGGCACAATCAAAGAAGGATTATAACTTTTTACTCTAAAGTCCAATTTAAGTGATCTTGAACTCTATGAAAAGCTGATCCAGAGGGCTACAATTTACACCCATTTTCAAGATCTAAAAAATCATAGATATTTCCATGAAACACTAAAATCTAATTTATCAAAATCTCTAACATAGACTTGATCAAGAGCATGACTACAAGCTAGCAAGAGTCAAGAAATGATCAATGCATGAACTTCAACAATTTACAGAACACATTTGTAAACTTTAGTCACATGCTACAAAGAGTAAGTGCATGAGGTTCAACTATTTGCAAAACACATTCATAAATAATAGCATCATGCAACGGAGAGCTAGAGCAAATGAGATTGAGGTATTAACATATAATGAGACTCAAACTACTAGATAAGATCCTTCTTAACAGTATGACAATCTACGCTAGTAATCCGGTCTCTCAACTAAACACTGAGATTGGTAAAAGACTAGGAACATATCATTAGCCTAAGCTAGTTAATACATTTTCCTTGTGCATCTATTTGGAGCTTTCGCTTGATGATGATCATTTCTCTCTAAGTCTGGGTCATTGTTTTGTTCAACAACACACGATGAACTACCTTCACTTTGAGATCTTATCTTGATGTTCATCAACACATGATGGCATTCTTCATCCCGAACCTTGACTTGATGACCATCAACACATGATGTTATCCAGAGTATTCATCATCATTGGACTTAACCTATATCACCAACTTATGAAAAATATTAGTCCAATACATCTGGTTGTCACTAATCATCAAAACACACCATTAACACATAATAGAAAGCCTAAATCCTTTAATCTCCCTCTTTAGTGATTGACAACAACTCAATTGCAAATAATTGAATTTAAATCAACATAAGTATATTACAATTACAAAAACTTCATATACTCAAAAGATGTAATTTAAAGTAAAGATCCTCGATGTATGTGGAAAAAGAAAGTGATCAATACTAGTGAAGCCTCAAGATATAGAATGAACTACCCCTAAATGTGTGAATACATATATATATGAATTGGAAACAATATGCATATATACAAGTTGAAACTTTTGTGGAGTTCACCCTGTATTTTGAATCCAAAGAACGCAACAAGATATAATAATATAACATCGGATGCATACCTCTGATATCTCCATCTTTCAATCAAAATGAGACTAATCAATATCATACTCAACAAAGGAGTTAATCTCATATCATTAATCACCAAAACCAATTTAATAGTGCTTGAACTTACAGCTGACTAGCGCCAATGTCATCACCGAGAGTCTTCAAGCCGCTCCCGCTCGAGGCTGCTAGGACGCTGCTAGCACTCGAGGCCGCACCGCATTGCTCAGGGTTGTAGCGTGTGGGTCACCCAACGCTGCCGCTTAGGGGCATCGGGCCATCACCGTCACTCACGACCATCACCGCCGCTGCTCAGGGCTGCACCGAGGTGCTCGGTCATGAGAAGAAAAGAAAACTAGAGAGAGAGAGAGAGAAAGAAAGAAGAGAGGCGGCTGAGAGGAGATGAGAGGAAAAGAATAGAGGCTGGCTGAGGGAAAAAAAGAAAAGAGATCGAAATGAGAGAGGGAAAGAAAAAAAAAGAGAGGAGAGAGAAAAAGAAAGAGTTGCACATGATATGTGTAATAAAGGTGCTACATATGTGATCTGTGTTGACATTGATACTTGAAGGATTGTAGTGTGCGGAGATACACACGGCATAGATTTGTGATTGGCTTTGCTCCAGTTTTTCGATAGAGATGACTCCTAAGGAGCTTGAGGCTATGAGAAAGGAGGAGGAAGCCGCGATAAAGGTGGCCAAAGAGAAGAAGAGGGCAGCTGTTGAGTCGACTTCCTCGCTATCACATAGGGTGACATGTGAAGCATATTACAGGACCTCTTAGCGATGAGTATGATTGGTCCAAGGGCTAGTGCAGGGTCATCTGAGTTGAAGTTGGAGTTGAATGCTATGAAGTTGGAGAGAGCAAGAATTATTTGAGTTGATCTAGAAGGGCTGAACTAATTCTAAGGATGAAGGGGTGGAGCACTACCTATATATAAGAGACTTGTGTTTAGCATGTAAACAAGGCGAGCATATATCGAAGGATATGGAACACCACCAACTCTATGGTGTTGGCTTAGTTGCTGACTTCGATATCTCCGTCTATCGCTCGGATGGTGGAGACTATGCAAAATGGAGTGGAGATGTGGTAGACACTGAGCAACATGTACTCTAGGGTAGGCAATGTGATGATGATGGTTGAGGTCCTAAAACAAGGAGAAGACTGTCTAGGAATATGCTAATAAGCTGCAGTAGCTGTGGGCAGACTTAGATCACTATGATCCACTGCAGTTAATATATGATGGTAATGTTGAGGTTGGCAAACTGTCGCTTCAACACAGATGAGTCACACACTTCCTAAAGGGGGTGAACCTAGAATTTGAGAGTAGGAGAACTGCCATGTTTCATTTAGCAAACTTACCTACCATAAAGGAGGCTATTTCAGCTATGGTGCAAGAGGGGGTTCGACTACGAGTGATGGAAAACAACAACTCAGTCATATTTGCCTACACCGTACCTGATGATAGGGAGTGTTATAACTGCGGGTAAGAGGACATCTGAGTCGTGATTATCCTCTCCTATGGTATTGTGGAGGCCGAGGTGGAGATCGTGACGGTCATGGTGACTGTGGAGGATGAGGAGGATATCAAGGTCGTGGAGGTCAAGGTAGAGATCGTAGAGGTCAAGGCAGGGGCAGGGGTGGCCCTAGGGCTAATATGGCCATAGCATAAGAAAGCATGTATGTTATTCTGACATGTGAGCAGGTTATGCAGTGGGAGCAGTGGTAAAAAAGGCAAAGTATTGGAGACTTCTCAAGATTCCACGATAGCAACTACCACCTCCTTTGGTAACTTTGCCAACTACGCCTACGTGGGCGAAGGTACTTAGGCACAAGGACTTGCATCAACATATAAACATCTTCATATTGATTGGATCATAAATTTAGGGGCATCTAAGTATATTACATGTTTTCTTAGTGCATTTGCATCTTACATTCCAGATACATGTTTTGAAACTGTTCAGATATCTTATGGGACCTCCCAGCTTATTTAGGGTGTAAGATCCATAAAGTGCACACCATACATTGCTTTATCCTTGGTCTTGCATTTCTCATCCTTTCCGATTAATCTTATTTTAGTTAGTTCCATCATCGACCAATTCAAATACACTATCTTATTTCATAAGGACTCTTCTCTATTCTAGAAGACAAGAACTGAAAAGAGAAGTGGGACTGGAAATAGGTCTAATGGGCTGTGGTATATTGATCAAGTTGATATGGCACTAGATATGGCTATAGGAGGAGTCGGGGAAGAAGTTTTGTCACATCATCATCGTTTGGGACATCATTCATTTGCGAGTTTAAGTCATATATACCCTGATTTGTTGAATTTGGAAAGCATATGCGGTCTACTTATAGTAGTATTAGTTTTCAGAGTTATGAACCATTCATATTAATATATTATGATGTTTGGGGACCATGCTTAGTAAGATTTGTGAGTGATTTTATGTGGTTTGTCATATTTATTTATTGCTATACTCGTATGACTTGCATCTATATGATGAAGCATAAGTGTGAGGTTCTTCAATGAAAAATGAAGCATAAGAGTGAGTTTCTTCGATGTTTTCAGGACTTCTATAGATTGGTATCTACTCGATTTGGTGCAAATGTTCGAATTCTTGAACAAATAATGGAACTGAGTATGCTAACAAGTAGTTTGCAGCATATCTCTCGGAGAATGGGAAACTTCATCAAACCACTTGTCCAGAAACCCCGCTTTAGAATGGAGTGGCTAAGAGGAAGAATCAACATTTGTTGGAGGTAGCATGTTCACTCATGTTTCAGATGAATGTGTAGAAGAGATTTTAGAGCGAGGTGGTGATGACGGTTGCATATCTTATCAATCGTATGCTATCTCGAATACTTAGGATAAAGTCTTCAGCTGAACTTCTTTTGGCTCAACGGGATTTCAAGGTTCATCCTAAGGTGTTTGGTTGTGTGTGCTTTGTGCAAGATCACTGGCCAACAGTTGGCAAGCTCAATCCTCAAGCTGTGAAGTGTATCTAGCTCAATCCTCAAACTGTGAAGTATATCTTTGTAGGATATTCATCGAGTCAGAAGGTGTTGGAACCAAGTCAAGAGGAAATTGTTCGTGAATATGGATTTAAATTTTTGGGAGTTCAAGCCGTACCACATGAGTAACGATGATCTTGGTCAATTCTTAAATTTCTCTCCTAGCACTAATGGTGACAGTCGATAGGGTGTGAACAAGGAGAGTGACAGCCAAAGGGAGACATTATTGTTGTGGGGACAATTCCGTGTCTCTCCCCGAGACCGAGCTTATGAAATGTCCAAGAGATATGATAACTCTAGAAGAACCGAAAGTATATTAGAGAAGATGCTTTAGGAAATAGGGGGAGAAACAACACCCAATGTCACCTGCGTCGTTAAGCGAGTACTACCAGAGGAGCAACAACAGTAGGAATAATCACAACCTGAACATCCAGCCCTTCCAGTTGATCTAGTCCCAGATCTCTCGTCAATTCTCTCTCCATCAAGTTCCTTTCTCCCCTTTGGAGCGAATGGTATTGTTCCCTCTGATCCCTCTCATTTAGAGTTACCTCTTGCACAACGTACGATAATTAGATGTAATGCCGAAAAACCTCCACCTCGGTATGGTTTAGAGCATGACATTACAAATTTCATCTCACATTCTCATATTTCTCCTGCATACAAAGCATTAATTGCATCTCTCCAGACACTGCATGTTCCAAAGGATTGGTGGGTTACTAAGTAGGATCCTAAATGAGAGGGATGTCATAAAAGAGGATTTTAGTGTACTTCAGAAGAACAAGACATGGGATCTTGTTCCACTTCCAGTAGGAAAGAAAGCAGTGGGATGTAAGTGGGTCTTTATGGTCTAACAAACTCCTAGAGGTAAGGTGGATAGATACAAGGCGAGCTTGGCTGCAAAATACTATAGTCAGACATATGGAATAGACTATGATAAGACTTTTGCACTGGTAGAAAAGATGAGCACAAAAAGGATGTTGATTTCTTGTGTTGTCAATTTTAGGTGGCCTCTGCATCAATTGGATGTAAAGAATGTATTTGTACATGGAGATTTACAAGATGAGGTATATATGGAGATACCTCCTACCTTTGAGAATAAGTAGACCATCGGAAATGTGTGTAAACTTAAGCAGTCTTTATATGGACTGGAGCAGTCTTCACAAGCATAGTTTGGTATATTCAGACGTGCAGTTTGTGGTATGGACTATTTCCACTGCAATGGTGTTTATACGGTGTTTTACAAGTATAGAGGATCACATATCGCCGTATTAGTAGTTTATGTTGATGATATTGTGATCATGAGATGATAGTGAAAAAATCAAATACTTGACGGAGAGACTAGGAGAATCATTTGATGTAAAGGATCATGGACCTCTTCGATACTTTCTTAGAATTGAGATTGTTCGGTCTCTAAAAGGGATAGTTCTTCCTCAAAAGAAGTATGTCCTTGATCTATCGACATAAATAGGTATACTTGGGTGTTGCCCTATTGCTTCACCTATTGATAGGAAACACAAACTCTGTGTCGTGTCTGGTGATCCAGTTGACAGGGAGGCTTATCAAAGGTTGGTTGGGTATCTCATCTATTTGTGTCACAAAAGACATGATATTTCATATGCAGTGGGTGTGATAAGTCGATATATGCATGATCCTAAAAATAGGCACATGGAAGCTATATATCAAATCCTACGGTATTTGAAGAGTAGCTCTAGGAAAGTGCTTTGGTGGAAGAATTAACACTTGAATATGGAAGGATATTATGATGCTGATTGAACGAGCAATGTAGATGATATGATGTCTACATCTAAAGACTGTGTAATTATGGGTGGTAGCCTTGTGTCATGGAGAAGTAGCAGAAATTTATGGCTCGATGTACAGCAGAGAAAGTATAGAGCAATGGGTTGAGCTTGAGTGAGATGATCTAGATAAATGATCTATTATTTGAACTTGGATATTGAGAAGTAGTATATTGGCACTGCATTGTGACAATAAATTTGCGATCAACATTGCTAACAATCCGGTACAGCATGACCGTACCAAGCATGTTGGAATCGATATGTTCTTTATCAAAAAGAAGCTGAATGATAAAATACCAAAGCTAAAGTATATCAAGTTTAGTGAACAGTTAACCGAAGGGTTAAATTCATGTGAGGATGCTATTACATGTAATAAGATAGGCATGATTAATATTTTTGGTCTATCTTGACAGAAAGTGTTGGTGTGAGTCGGAGTTGGATTAAAGTCTGAGTTAAAATATAGTCCGGTTGTAAAGGACACTAAATAAACGTGTGGGCACAATTTTTCTGCAACGGTACTTTCACTGTCCAGTTCCAAATACAGAAGAGTCCAAACGGTCAATGGTAGAAATTAGACCAAGATACCCTGTTCTATGCACTTTGACAAAGTCTAATCAACACAACAAGTGGGCCATATTTTGGATAGTGAAGGTGCAGAACAAGGGTATTTTCGTTTTCCTTTTTCCACCCTTGACTAGGTGTATAAGTGTTATGGAACAAGGGTACTGCCATATATTTCCGCTCGCAAATACAATGCAAGCTCGGACGATAGTTTCAACATTTTGCAAACTCGGGGTGGCACGTAAGATATTTCCTGGAGGGATATCAGTCTGACCAACGGTCACATCACATCGACCTCGCCACAAGTTAACGGGGCACCGAGCAGTCCATCTCGGCAGCTACCCAGTCGACTTCAAGCCGGGCCATCTCTACAGTCAAAGGCCCGGGCAGTTAGAGGCAGGGTTTATATTATCATTTTGACCTAGAAAATCGCCCCTCGGTCCGTACCGATTTTCGTTGAAAATCGATCAAAAATCGAACGGTTTTGAAATCAAATATTTTGAAAAAAAAAGTTTCAAAAAAATTCGAGTTTCACCGATAATCGGCGATTTTTCACCGATAATCGACAGACCGATTGTGTTCTTCTCGCGGCCGATTTTTTTAACGATTTTTTGTCGATAATGGTTCGATTTTCACCGATTTTCGACCAGTTTACGAAACATAAAATTTTTCCTGATTTTTTGATTTTTTTTTTAATTGAAGCGATTTACCGACCGGTTTTGTTTATCGAGCCGGCTCGATACGAACAAAAATCACCATTTTCAAGCGAAAATCGTCGATTTTTCAAACCCTAGTTATAGCAGTTTGGGTAGCATTGAACTATCATATTTTTTTAATACTGTTATAAATATAGATAATCTGGATATAAATATAAATAATATTAAATACGGATACGGAGCGAATACGAATAAAAACGAATCAGGTCACTAATATTTATCGAAATATGAGAACCCTTTAAATTGTACACACAAAATGAACAAAAAAATATAACTAGTTTATTTGATCCAAACATTCATGAAGAACATGTAATGACCAAATATTTGTATTCTTTATTGAATTATGTTTTGTCGACGATCGGGGTCGCCTGATCGCAAGAAGGAGGAGGGAGTGATCTGGGAGCAGGGCCCAAGACCGTGCCCGCCCGGAGGAATGGGTGCGGTCGCCGCTTCGAGAGAGAGAGAGAGACTGACACAAGGAGTTATACTAGTTCGAGCCCCCAGCACGGGTAACAGCTCTACTCCAGTCTTGCCTGGAGGCAAAAGGCGGAAGATGATGCGCTGTCGTTGAATACAGGGGGTGCTCGAGCTTGGTTGAGCTCCGACGCGAGCGTGTTGTGTATGTGTGTCGTTTTCTTTTACTTTTGTTCTACCCGCCTCTACCCCGCGCAGGGGAAGGCTTTTATACCTCTACCGTGTAGTGCATTATAGGGAACAGCCGGGAGAGATTCTCGGGAGCGTGGGTGATAGCATCTAGGCACCCCTCAATTTTATTTCTGTATTATTATGGTTTTGGTATTGATGACTAAGTGTAACATCCCAAAATTTGCCCAAATATTATTTTATGGTTTAAATGTGCATTTATGATTTTCAGGAATTTATTTGGATTTTTTTGGATTTGTTTGAATTAATTTTAAATTATGAATATTGACCTTTTGTTCAAATCTATTTAAGTTTATGCAAAGTTAAAATAAAGTTTTGCCAAAAATATTTTATTTGAGTCCAGAATGTCTCAAAGTATTTTTGAGATTTTTCTTGGATTTTTCCTATTAGTTTTATCGCTTAAAATAAATAAAATGAATTTCTGAAATTATTTTAAATGGGAAATCTTTTTAAAAAAAGCCGATGAACGATGATCGGGCGAGCCCATTTCATGCGACCCATTGCTTGCTTGGCCTTGCCGTTTTAGCCCGTGTTCGGATGAAATCACCGCATCCGTCGGATCTTGATCGGAGGGTGGATGTTCTTTTCTCAAGCGAAGAAACCCTAGCGATCCTTAGCCGTTGGATCGGGTCGCGTGGAGGACTCGGATTTCGCCATGTCGCGCGCGCGGGTGTCCGTTCGATTCACGACGCGTGGACGGCTGGGACTCTTTCTTCTCCGAGACGCGCAGTCGTATCGGACTCGGACTGCGCCGCCGCGTACGGGACGAACTCCGCCTCGGACACGGCCGTCGAGGGGGCTATTTAAGCCGCGGACCCCGCCCCGAGGTTGAACCATCTGCGTCGCTTCGTTTTCTCCGCTCATCGTCGCTGGAATCGTCGTCGTCTCGTCGCTAGAACTCGCCGGAGGTTGTCGCAAGCGCCGCCGAGGGTTTTCGCGGGATTCCGACGGCAGCAGGACGTTCTTCGCCGCAGTGGAACCAGATCCGGATTCGCCTCCTTGCGCCGAACCAAATCCGCAACGTCGTCTCGCCGGAATCGCGCCAAAACACCGCTGCCTTGGTCTTCTTCTTCGTTGCCGGTGAGGTCTCGCCGTCGCGCCTCCATCGCCAGGTCCAGAAGCTCGGGACCGTCAGATCTGAACTCGACGATTGACGCGTCGCCACATCGCGAGCCATCAGTGACCGTCCGATCCATCTTCCCGGACGGATCGGCGGTGCGTCGCGACCAATCGTGGTGTGCCGCGTGGTGGCGTAAGCACCGAGGCGCCATGGACCGGGTTCACGGTGGACTAGCTCCGAGCTGTGGACTCAGTTTATGGACCCGGTCACGTGTCGCGCTCTGATTGGCTCAGTCCAGCGCTGACGTCACACTTGCGCAGTAATTCTATTTTCAGTTTAAAAATAAATCTGTTAATTCGGATTTTCTGATTTTTGCAATTTCAGTATTTATTTCAAACTTCAAAAGGCTATATCTTTTGTAATTTAACTCGGATTTGAGTGATTCAAATTTCTAAAAATTTGAAAAATTGAGATCTATTTAATTGTGAATTTTATTTAATTTTTGGAGTTCATTTTATCTCTTTTTTGGTATTTATTTGCTTTTCTCCTTCGGTACGCGTAGACGTTGAATTGTGCGACGCTTCGGAGGAAGATCCAGCAACTCAAGAGCAAGTTCCAGAACCAGATCAGGACCTATTCCAAGGCAAGTTGTGCTTTGATCATGTTGAACCCATGTTTATAAAATTGCTATATTCGTTTTACCCTATTGCATATATTTCAAGTATACAATTGTTTCAAATTTAGATTGGGTTTAGCTAATATACCAGATTGATCTATACCCTACCTTGTCATTGTATGCCATAATCCATTGTCACCCTAGATTGGTTCAATATAGTTGGTTAGTAATTATAATCAACATTGGAGGATTAGTCCGTATTAGTTGCTTAGCCATGCCACGTCATCACATGTGTCATAATCATTGATAATTAATCTTGATTAATGGAATATGGAACAATGTTATGAACTTGTGTGTCATGTGGGATCACACGATGAGATTGAGTTGTTGTGGCGAGTCCTGTCACGCAACGATGTTGAATTGTTGATGGCACGTGGTGCTTGGTAATCAACTGGGTGATAATCATTTATATTGGGGCAAGTGACAAGGGGCGAGGATGCCAAGGTGGGCCCGATGGGCAGAGGGTATGTGGATGTCTTGCCTTGATCACACTAAGGACTTAACCTTGCAAGCCTTTGACTGAGTCAATCATGCAACCACATGTCAGTATGGGCCACCTAGTGAGTAATTTGCAATGTCTTAATTTTGGTACTATCGTGGTCGGTGTGAGTTCCCGAGTTATGGAGTAATTCACATGGCGCAAGAGGGGGGCCCTGGATGTGGTAACCAGTCCCAGCAGTGTTGAAACCTTAGCGGGTAGTATCGGGTTAAGCCAGCGCATTGTAAAGGCTTTGTTATAATCACTCGCCTTGGTGGTGTTTGGTTGTATCACGTGGGTAAAGTGCATAACCTCTGCAGAGTGTGAAACTATTCGGATAGCCGTGCTCGCGGTATTGAGCAATGCTTGGGAATTACAGTTAAAGGTTAGCTTAATTAAATGGACAACTGGTTGGAATGGCGGAATGCCATATGGAAGCTGGAATTTGACTTAGGATTGGAAACTTGATTTACTTGAGAAATACCAAATTTATTTACTATTGTTATTTGTTTTACAGTCTTTGCGATCTACTTATTATAATTGCTCATAAATGCTGCTTATTGCAAAATAGCCATGATAGCCTATCCATTGGAATAAGCCTTGCATATAGTTACATAGAATTGCATTCTGTGCACAACTTGTTGAGTGCTTAAGTACTCACCCTTGCCAAACAACAACAATCAACAGTTGAAGAATCTACACCTGTGTTGGAAGAGGAAGTCCAAGAGGACGCGAGTCATTAGGGTCCGAGCCTTGTCGGTTGCCTGTGGTGAACTGATGAGCTATCTACGTTTTCTTACATCACGCTTAATTATTAGTTTATATTTTCAGTCTTGCCCTGCGTGGCTTAGTAATGTAAGTTGGTCATAAGATCATACATTTAGCTATATCAATAAATGAACTATTATTTCTATTATCGTTGAGTATGATGTGATATGTACCAATGTTGAGCTGTGTGCACTAGCGTTGATCTTGGGACTAGTACGGTAAACACAGTGGGTTCAAATCAGTGGATTCGGGTCCTTACACTAAGTTAGTAATACTCAAAGCGTTGAATAAAGTAAGCTGGAATCTATGATGGAACAAGTTGGGATAACAAGATTAAGGCTTTCAGTTTTTAGTTTATGACTTGGGAGATGTTTCAAGTCAAATAGCCTAAGTTTGTTTTTCCTTTTTGGTTGTCTAAAAAAGGGACTTTGCACAAAGAAATAGTTTGTTTAGGCAAAGGCAAAACTAGATCACTCGGAGCAAAAGGCACTTAGTCTTTACCTTGATGAAAACATACCTCTTTGTACAACGGACAAATCTTTACCTATCAATTTTTCTTCAGTCCGTTGCATACCTTGAAACAATTCTACGTCAAAATTTCCTTGGAATATCTGATCATCAGATTAAAATATTGCTCTCATATTCACATATCCTTGATCAAAACCTTCTTTGAAAATCTTCTTGATAGCCAAAGGTTCACCTATGAATGACGGACCAAAAATACTTAGTCCGGCATACATGCAATATTCTCTCCTCTGTGATAGACCAAAATATCTTAGGTTGCTCATCTTCAGCACACCAAATTTTTGGTCTGGCACCCCTGTCAGTGTATAAGTTTTTGGCCGGACTAAATCTTTGATGTACTTTCAATCGAAACCTAAAATGAATAGTTTCTATCTTCAAAAAGAGCCTTTTTCTCAGAAAACGGACCAAGCATTTGTGTTTAATTATTTTTAGTCCGTGGCTAAAATAAAAAGCTTAGATAAAATTTATCTTTGTTGGAAAAGGTCCTTGGCACCAATCTTCTGAAAAGACCATGTATGACGGACCAAAATATTTGGTCCGAAGTACATGTGTTTCCATGCCAAACCTATCTTCTGTGAAGTCTATGTATGACAGACCAAAATTTTGGTCCGAAGTACATGTGTCTCTACTCCTGGCAAAACTCTTGATTTATCCATGTATAATGGACCAAAAATTTGGTCCGACGTACATAGGTCTCATTACCTAAGCTAAATCTTTTGAAATCCATGTGTAACGAACCAAAGTTTTTGGACTGATACTCATATATGTCTCTCAGTGGTATGCCAGACCATCTTTCATAATCAACCCATGTACTACGGACCAAAATATTTGGTCCGTCGCAATCTCTCAAATTTGGTCCGACATACACATATCCAGTATCGCTAAGCACTGATACTAAGTCCGTTGTACGTGTATATTTCTGTTGATTCTGACACATCCAACGGCTATTGTAGCAGGTGTAACAGCTATTTTCACTCCAAATGGCTATATAAGCATTACCTAAGCCATCTACCAAACATATAGATGAACTCCTTACACTTTTGTATTGAAATATAGCTCTTATTCTCAAAAGGAGTCTGTGCTTCATCTTCATACAAAAACTTCTCATACATCTCTAAGTGTTTTAGCTCCAAGTCAGTGTCTAGTTGTGTGAATTGCAAAGTGAATCAAGAGACGAACTTGTGCAAAGTTTATTACTCTTGGATCTTGGCGATCGAGGCGACTTGGAGGAAGTGAGCAGTGTGACTGTCCAAAGGAGCTTGTGGAAGGCAATCAGATTTGTGAGAGGTTTGGAACTTACCTCATTTGGAGTAGTGAAAGAGTTACGAGTGATCGCAGAGCTCTGCGACTAGCTTTGGAGAAGCAGAACTTCGAAAGAAGTGCTTCAACGTGGATTAGGAGTGCGGCTCTGAACCACGGGATAAATCTCTGTCTCTCTTGTGCCATTTTGTTTATTGCTTTCGCTGTGTTTATTAGTTGTTTACTTTCTGTGTTATTCTTACAGTAAGTTGCTCTCTGTTAATTTTAGTTAGTTGTTTAAAATAGTTAGAAATTGTTAAAATTGCCTATTCACCCCCCTCTAGGCCATCTCGATCCTTCAGTGGGGCCAGACTCGGACGTGATGCGTGGTGAGGTCGGGCGATAACGGTGCCGAAGTTGCAGCCCACGTTCGGCTTGACTCCGCTTTTTAGGGCCTCCCCTTTGACTCGGTAACCGCTGGCTCTGCATCCTCAACCAGGTCCTCCGAGCCCGACCTTGTTGGCGAGCCGGCTCCTCGGTCGAGCGAGGTCGAGCCAGCGGATCGTTGTCCACGCAGGGGTAACCAATCCCCGACATGTTTAAAATAATAAATTATGCATTTATGAGTTTTATGCATTTTTAGCTACTTATTTAAAATATTTTTCTATTAAGGACAGTTGTGTTTGAATTTTCTAGAAAATTAAAAAGCTGAGAAAATCTTGAAAATAATTTTCTTAAATGATAGACTATGTCACAAACGTCCCCAAAAAAATTTCATAATTTTTGAAACTGGTTTACCAATTTTAATAATTGAAACTTTATTTCTGAATTAATTAAATTAGAAAATAATTTTGAGATTTAGAAACTTTTTAGGCCAAAAGAGTAGCCTCGATCCAGCCCACGTGCGTGAATATCTACATAATCCAACCCTAAATATTCAGATAATCTGAATCCGTATTCGACGGATAGTGAGCTACCGAATCTATATTCGTATCCAACACAAAAAAATCCATATTCATTTTCGATCCGACAAATATCCAAGTCGACGTAATCCATATTAAAATACTATCATATCTGTTTTCATCCCTACAGTTGGGAGCAGCCTATGGTAACCAGCGTGCTGCACGTGCCATGAAGCGTCCCCGATCATCTCGAAGCATCCAGAAAGCAACAAGATGCAAGCACGAATTTTTATTTTAAATAATATAATTTTTTATTTAAATTGCAAAAATATACGTCTATCTCAAAAAATTACAAAAATATACTTTTGTCGCCCGTATATGGGGCGATCGCCCGCGATCGGTGCCACTCTGAACGCGCGATATTTCCTCTGTTTGCGGTCAATTTCTAAAGAAAATCATAACTTTTTCATATGATGTCGGATGGAGATGAACTTTATATGAAAATTGTAGCTCTCGACAGGATCTACAACTTTTGTATAAATTTTTTTTAATTTGAATCCATTTAGATAGCAAAAAACAGGATAGAATGTTCAGATCTAAAAACAGATCTGTTTTTAGATCTGAACATTCTATCCTATTTTTGGCTATCTAAATGGATTCAAATGAGAAAAATTTGTATACAAAAGTTGTAGATCCTGTCGAAAGCTACAATTTTCATATAAAGTTCATCTCCATCCGACATCATATGAAAAAGTTATGATTTTTTCTAAGAACTGACCACAGAGGGAGTAAATATCGCGCGTTGGAAGCCGCACCGATCGCCCGTGTATGGGACGATCGCCTCATGTATAGGCGACAAAAGTATAGTTTTGTAATTTTTTGAGATCGACTTATATTTTTGCAATTTGAATAAAAAATTGTATTATTTAAAATAAAAATTCATGCAAGCACCATGCTGGTTTTTTTTTCTCTTTCTTTTTGGGAGTACAAATCTGCTTTGTTATGCGCTGCATAAGCATGCTTTAGAGGCTTATCAATCAATAAGCAGACAAGATAACTAACGTAAGGTTCCCTCACATGCCGGATCGCTTAAGTGATAGGCCCGTACAAACTTTCCACGCACATGAAATGCTATAGCAGCAGGCGTAGAAGAAATATATACAGATTAAGTGATCGAGCTTTGCCAGACGAGGCATGAACTAGTGTTTTGATATCTTGCACGGTAAAATGCAATGGCTTGCTGCTCATATATGACAAACCACAAGCATGGATGGAAGATGCAAATAGATCTATTCTCCCTTGGAAGATCGATCAGTGCACAAAAACATCCTGTTAAGCACATGATGAATTGGCCAATATGATGCCTCTCTGTCCTCTCCAGTACAAGTTGCTTTTCCAAGCCTTCACAGGCATACAGCTCTATAATCTAAACAGAAAAAGCCAAGGGTGATTCTTGAATGATAGGTCACCTACTCACCGTTGCATCTGGAAAACCATCGGCTCCGATGCCTGCATGGTAAATATTAAGCAACCGCAAGGTGCCTCAGAAGGGAAGACTGCAGCAGAAAACTATCGTAGTTTCGTTGAAGACCTCATATTGTCACCTCATATTTATCACCCGCAATGTCGACAATGGTGACGTCGTTTGCACTCCACTCATCGTTGCGCTTCAACCTCCATACTGGACTTCTCTGTGTCACTACTGGTATACACAGGAACCGGGTCTCTAGTGGATTTGCGAGCTCGCTGAAGAGGCCTGCTTGTCCCAAGGCTTTTGAGGTCACCCTTGTGCTTTCCACCTCCAATAAGCCCAAAAGCAACCGCTTCCAGAGCTTTTGCGGTGGGAGGCCTGTTTCTGGTTCCATGCCTCCGAGAATTTACCTGCGAAGCCGGATCAGGTTGTGGGCTAACTGGTCCTCCTGTTGCCTTCGAAATATCACGAACCATCTCGCTATTTGAAATGTACAGGGCTTCCTCAGCCTTCATGCAACTATGCTTATCCGATGAAATGATGCGTACGCCTGTGCTTGTCTTATCATCTGGTTGTGTCTCCAGTTTAATCTGATTAACCAAACTACTAACCTGAGCCCCTTCTTTGGCAAACTTTGTCCCATCAACAGTGAATTTTGAATGAACTTCAGCCACTGCATCTCCCTTACACTCAAATGACTTGTCCTCATTAAAGTTCGCTGTGTTCATCTTCTCATTTGACCTGTCATGGGTAAGAGAGTTTGATGCATCCATAGTCTGCTCACATGGTTTCTCCTTCGTGGAACAGCTCGCAATTGTTTTGGTTTGAAAAATACCACCAACATCAACAGCAGTTTGTTTTGATGAAGTCAACAGCGGCTTGATTTTATCTTTATCTAAGCCACCACCTTTTGAGAAAGAAATGCTGCGTCGGCTGGTCTGGTCATTGCTACAGCTAGATAATCTTCTGCGCTTGGACAATGGGGATAAATATTTGCGCCTTTCAGTTTTTGTTTTGAGGCCAAAGAAGCTTGTCAAATCAATTCTGTCACCATTGTCATTAGAAGAATGACCATTAACTGGAAAAACTGTGCATGACACAGTCACCATGTTTTGCTGCGAATCCACTTGGTTTTCTTTGCCTGCATTATATGCTGAAACCATTTCAATGTCATTCGCATCAGCTGTAACTCGTCCGCAATCTTCCTGGTCATTTGATGATCTATCATCCGGATCTTGTTCCTCTGAGGAACTGGCACTCACCATTTTATGTGAACGATGTGAAGGGGCAAATCTAATATTTGCATCAGCAGGTAAGTTCCTCAGCTCCCTCACTTTGAAGGGCTCCTCACCTTGGACCAAGCTAGTATCAATTATTGTAAACTTTGGAAGCTCCTGATAACCATCCAAAGGACCATCTTGGTCCAGTTTCATGTCCGTGGCACAGCCATTTTTCTCAGCAGTAACACCATTATCCATTCCATCAACCTCTAGCTCAAGAAGAACGGGATCGGCTGCCACTCTTTTAAGGACATCACTGATAGAATCAAAATAATGAGTGCCTTTAGTGAGCTTACTTCTTGAGAATTTTTTTATACCTGGCACAAGAAAGACGAGGCAATTCTTAGTCGTGCTGACATCCTTTGGCTGCTCTGAATGCCACCCTCTTGCAAGCAAACGGGGCCAGACAGCTTCCCAAAAAAGATCATTTGATCTTGTCTTGCTTCTTCTGAAATCACCTGTTAAGAACTTGATTATATCTTCCGAAGCAAGTGAGGAACAATCTTTGCCTGTAGGCATGTCAGGGTGAACAGAAAGAACTTGGTTTGGTTTAGATGGGTCCAAGACAAATCCAGTCAAATCATGCTTCCCTTTACCAATCCCAACAACCTCCAGAAAACCTTCTGTTCCAACAGTGGATTTCAGAGCAAAGACAAAATCCTCTAAAGAAGTTTGGCCATCGTTGAAAGATTTTAAAGCCTGCAACATGTGAAAACAATACGATTCATATGGCAATGGATGGTAGAAGAAAAAAGAACATCCTTTGTTAATTTTAACAACACTTGGTGCGTAAAGGAAGTTGGCATCCATGAATTATGTTGAGAAATATTTGGTGCATGAAATTTAATGTTCTTCTGTGAAATTAAACTAGGCAAAATAATTGTGCTGAGGTCATCACAAATCTAACTCGTGTACTGATCACGGGATCAATAGCTTAAACAATGCAAAGTACTTTTAGAAGAAAAAAAAAACTAGATCAAAGCACAGAAAATCAGAATAGCAAAATGCAATGCACCTCCGATGGCCTCAGTTTTCAGGTTTAAGGACATATTCTTAACTGGAAACCTATATTAAATGCACCAGAGTAGTTAGATATACTGATACACAAGACCAACCAAAACATACGTAATGGTGCTTGGATAACCCTCCAAATGATGAAGTCAATCTAACTTTGATCATTCTATGACATATGATGTATTTTATTATTTAAATAGCTAAACAGATCAGCTCAGCTGACTGAACATTGGAGGAATATAAAATGGACAAAAATCAAGCTCAAAAGTGTTACTTTGGACAATATAAGTGGTTGCTGTAATGAACCATAGCAATGGCAAGGATGTCATATAACAAGAAATACTATAAAAAAGTTAGAGCTGAAACTGAGGGTCAGATTAATAGAGCCTCAGCTGGTCATGAGGATAGTTTCATATTGAGTCATTTCAATATCTAAATAATCAGCATTCAGCAAACCACAATCAAAAGGAAAAAGAAATCAAAATTCTTGCCATAACTGCAACGCACCTCGACCAATGAATCATGAGCGTCTTCGAGGATTTTAGATTTCAGGCGAGATATAAGCTCCTGCTGTCGCCAACCTGTAAAAATGCGTTCCCCAAGAATGCATCTCCTAGTTCTTGCTTTCCTGCAGTCCGACCATCTTTTATATGCATTTCTTTTGTAGAACTTTCCATAGTAGTAGAAAAGCACATCTCCAACAGTCTTAGTACCAAGAAACCTGCTCAACAGACTGAGATTTTTGCCAAAAATATAGAGGCCGAGGAGAAAACATTCTGCTTCAAGATCACTCCAAAGGGAAGTGGATGAATCAGGCAGTGGAGTAAATTGTTCGATTTCTTGCTGCATCGTTGGCTTATTAGTGCAGTTGAGTCCTTCTCGAGTAGAACATTGAGCCAATAATTCACCATGTGCTTGATTACTGTCAGATTCTATCTGATCTACTGGTACCACCGGATGTGGATCCTGATAAGTTGAATCGCATTCATCTGTGTTATTGCTGGTTGGACAAATTGAGGACACCTGACTTTCCTCGTCCCTGCTGCTGGCTCTTGCTTCAGTTTCTAAATAATGCTGCCTTCGTAATTCCTCCTCGTCCTTATTGACTTCATTTGGTGGTGCCCACATAATTGGTATAGCTAACCCAACCACACTAGGATAGTCATAACAAACTACCATGCAACTATCAAGTGAGCCGGTCATGAGCTGACGGCGCTCGTCCTCTGTGGCCAGATTGGGGATTTCTGCCTGGTGCTCACTTCCAATGCATGGACATACTGGTGAGTCATCATATATCACATCTGAAGCAAGAGAAGCTTCTAAAGATGCTTGGTGTTCACCATTGTCTTCAAGTTCAAGTGACTCCGTCTATCAACATTAGAACAAACAAATGTAATTTGTTAAGAGATATCACATTGATACAGGAACGTGTACATCAACACAAATAACTAAGTTAGCAATGTATTTTGGAAGTATGAATCAGAAGGGTGCATCGTTAACATAGCTCTTTCAGGACTTTGTGAGAGAAGACAGCTATTTAAAAGAAGTTTAACACATGAAAATTTTCTTCCTTTTCAGGCTAGAGTATCGTCTCTTAAGATTCTTGAATACTTACATTCATCCTATGATATGGTGCATCATCTTTGTAGCATCTAAAATATAATATATGCAACAGGAAAGTAACCCACAGTAGTAGTTCACTACCTTCACATCGCAACTGAAGTAGAAATACAGCATAGGCTACAAGGCATGAATAATGCAACTAAGCTGAATTGTACCCTACAGTTCTACCTAAGGCCCCTGAAGTAACTCACATTTCATGAAATCTTTATCATATAACATTAAGGAAAAAAAAGCTTCAAGAAACGGGGTTACTTTTCCCAGGTACACCAAATAATTTGCAAAAGGCTTGATAATGGCACAATTTGCAGCCATGCAAGCAATGATAATAGAGATCAAACGCTATGGCAACAAGGACCATGGGACTGATACCTTCCAACAGCTAATGAAACCTATTTTGTGTACTGTACTGCATTGCGCACAGAAAACACTATCACTTACAGGCAGCAAATGGAGGAATGCCTATCATAACTCAAAAGTGTAAAATGCTTAACAAAAGAAACAATGCTACCGACCTAACAGATTGAATCACTCAATATCAATATCAACTCTTATTGGCATTACACAGTACACCATGACTAAGAACCTATCATCAGCATAGTGGCTAGGACGCTAACCAACTCTCAATCGCTCGAAGCCTCCACGCGAGGCTACAGCACACGAATCTGCAGCACCACCCCGACGCGGATCACCCAATCCAAGTCACGACGTCGCATCCCGTGAAACGCCGCCGACATCAAGCCAGCCACGGGAAACCCCGGCATGGAGCAACCGAGCCGAGCCACTCAGCCAACCAAATCCATGCCCGCGCGGTGGAGCCTGCTCCAAGAAGGCGCGCGCGCTCGCGGGGATACAAACCTAGAAAGCTCGGTGGGGGTGGCGTGATCACGGAAGGAACCAGACCGAGAACAATCCCAACGCAGCCACCCACCGCAACAGGGACGCGAGACGCACCACCAAACGACAGCAGCATCCTAAGCAAGCAAGAAACAAATGCAAGATTGGAGGAGGGAGCAGAGCAGCAAAGAGAGAAACCTTAGCCTCCATGCACGCGAGCCGCCTCCCCCGACGCGAGGCCTCCCCGCCCCGAGCACGCGGTGCGTCCGATTCTCTTCCCGCAGGGGACACAAAGGGAACGAGAAAACAGACGCCGGGAAACGAGAATATTCGACCAGAGAAGCGGCGAGATTCAGCGGGCGGTTGCGGCAGCCGGGAGCGCCAGTAGAGCACGGAGCAGCGCACCGCGGGGGTAGGACACGGTGAGGCGGTCGTCCCTCGGCGCGGTCGGTGGTGGTTCGAAGTGGAGGCGGAGGCGGAGGGGAGAGAGAGAGAGAGGGAGGAGAGGAGAGGAGAGGAGGGTCAGGCACTCGGGCTTTAAAGACGAGAGAAACAAGAGAAGCCAGCAAGAGAGAGGGGCGACAGCGAGAGAGAAATTGGTGGTGTGGTCAGGGTCGAGTAGACCACCGAAACGCCGGGCCGGGCCGGGCCGGGCCGGCATTGCAATGGGCCTCGGAGCCGGAGGTCGTGGTGCGCGTGACGCCGAGCTCTCAAAAGCGTTGTTTTAACTGGAAGTGTGCCGCAAACGGATCAAACAGAGGTGCGGGCAGGGTTTCGGATTTCGTTTTCGGATAAAATACCGTCGTGGGCCGGATACCGAGATTTCGGCGAAATTCGGTAATTTCGGAGAAATCTCGTCCAGAATTTCAAATTTAAAATTTGAATCCGGCTTGTTTGAAACCGAGAAATAGCGAAATTGGCGAAATTGGGCGAAATTTCGGCGAAATTGCCGAAATTTCGGGTTTTTGCACTGGCAGAAAAGTGGTCCAAACGTTAACGAAAAATTTTGAAATTTTTTGGAGGTTCCTGACACATTGATGATGTTCTCATAAAATTTCATCTGATTATCACATCTGAGGAATTTTAAAAATTCAGAGAGTGGTACTGTCCTGATTAAACAACGACCGACAAATTTGATCCGAACGAAAAATGGTACAAATCAAGTTATAAACTGCTCAAATTTTTTTGAAGAGTCATTACACATTTATTATGTTTCCATAAAAATTTCAGATTATTATGAAGTGTGTGTAATTTTAAAAATTCAAACATTAGAACTGTCCGGATAAAGCTGACCGGTAATTTTGAACCGAATGCAAAATGGTTCAAACCATGGTAAAAACATTTGAATTTTTTTCATGGTTATGATGTATCTATAATGCTCTCATAAAATTTTCAGATGATGATCAAACTGTATGAATTTTTAAAAATTCTAACAGTACTCTTGGTCTCTCGCTACTGTTAAAATGCTTACGGTAAAATTGAAAAACATGAAAAATTATGTAAACCATGTTAAAAACTTTTGAAATTTTTGTGAATGCTCCTGATATAACATTAATGTTTTCTTAAAATTTTTAGATGATGAGCATTCTCAAATAATGTTTGAAAATTGAGCAGATGCTACGTCCGATAAAAGTCGATGATCAATACATAGATTTGATTTAGCAGTAAAAAAGTTTAATTTTTTAAAATTTACAGAATGGTGATAAGGAAGTTCTTAATATCCCATAAAAATTTTGATTCATGATCACACTCCAGTGAATTTATAAAATTCTTACAAGGGACACTACCATTTATGTTTTTTCTTTTTGTTTTTAGAAATATAATATAACAAACAAAGTTCAATGCTTACATTTGGAACAAAGTTTTAAATGTTCTGTTTTTACCTAAGATTTTTACCTAAGTTTTTACCTAAGTTGCATTTAGAACAAAGTTTTAAATGTTACATTTTACCTAAGTTTTTACCTAAGTTTTAGCAATTTCAATTTTTAGGATTTTTCCATCCGACGCAAAACCTCGTTCACGCGGACCACTTGGAAGTAGTCCGGTGCAAAAAATCGTTCACGCCGGACTACTTCCAAGTGGTCGGCGTGAAGTGACTTTTATCCTATTTCGATTTTTATTTTTAAAACATAACAAATGATGTTAAAATATTTTCATAAATTTTATGTATTATCCTACATATCTTATGATACTCCCATAAATTTTTCATAGCATGAAAATGCATTCTCAATTTTTAAAATTCAGAGAGTGTTTACTTAGAAATGCCAAAAGTCTAAAAATAAACTTTTGAAACATTATCATTGAAGATCACTTCACGAGAACTTATTGATATAATTCCGGTCGATCCGCCAAAAAATTCAAATTCTGTTTAAAATTCAAATCTCGCAGTTTTTGCGAAATCTCTTGAAAAATAAAAATTCGAAATGTCTGTAGCAATTTCAATTTTTTCCGGATTTTCCATCCGCGCAACAGCTCGTTCACGCCGGACCACTTGAAGTAGTCGGCGCAAAAGGTCGTTCACGCGGACTACTTCCAAGTGGTCAGCGTGAACTGACTTTTATCCTATTTCGATTTTTATTTTTAAAACATAACAAATGATGTTAAAATATTTTCATAAATTTTATGTATTATCCTACATATCTTATGATACTCTCATAAATTTTTCATAGCATGAAAATGCATTCTCAATTTTTAAAATTGAGCGTGTTTAGCGCGAAGTGCCAAAAAGTCTAAAAATAAACTTTTTGAAACATTATCATTGAAGATCACTTCACGAGAACTTATTGATATAATTCCGGTCGATCCGCCAAAAACTTCAAAATCGGTTTAAAATTCGAAATCTCGGCGGTTTTGCGAAATCTCGCCGAAAAATAAAAATCCAAATATACTGTAGCAATTTCAAATTTTTTGGATTTTTACATCCGGCCGGTCTATGCAAACTCGCTGGGGTCCGAAATCCGAGATTTCGCCGAATTTCGGCGGTTTTTGTAACCTTGGGTGCGGGTGGTGTTTGCCTTTTTTGCGTGCAGCTCGGATGCGGACGTGGACACAAATTCGGAGAGTTTCACGCCAGAGTGACGGATTCGTATAAGGGAGCAGATTCGAATTAGGCACAATCTGATTGCAAATATGGCGTGCATGTACCGTTAGCAGCAATGTATACTAAGCGCCTCCTTCGGCCTGGTGTAGCGCCGCAGTCGGCCACCGATGTCTCTCCCTCTCCGCGCTCTCCCTCTTTGTTGCACTATTTATGAGCCATCTAGTAGCTTCTTTTCGTTGATGGGCATGTAACCAACCTAAATCTCAAGTTTATGGTTTCTCCAAGCCCAACTTTTAGTCAAGTGTTGTATTGCTATATGTTGACATGATATGGAAATCCAGATCAAATGTTCTAAAACTAGATCTAAGTTGATTAGATACTCTCTCCCGTCACAAAAGAGTGACGACCTAAATATATGTAATCAAACCCCATTAATTTTGATCAAAAATATAATTTTTTAAAACTTACGTCTTGTATACAAGAAAATAGTATGAATGAATAATATTGCACTTTTACAATCCTCTTCGAATATATAATAAGATAATTTAATGGATTTGAATAAGGGGACACGGCAAGAGGATGATAGGTGGGCCAATATCTATCACATTATACTCCAAATTTCGGGTTTGTTTAAGGGAGGTGCGGCTGGACTGAAAAGATGTTTTTGGTTTTCTGGGCTGTAAAGCAGTTGTAACTGATGGCTGTAGCTTTTCTTGTAATGCCATTTGGCAAACTGGCTGCTGCAGCTGTAGCTTTTGGAGGGCAACCGAGCGGGAAGGTAGCAACCGAGCCAAAGGGAGTCGAGGAGGCGACTGGGCGAGGAGACGGCGGGGCAAGGAGGGAGGCGGAGCGAGCGAGGTAGGAGGCGATCGAGTGAAGCCACAGCTGAAAAACTCCTCCTCAGCGGCTGCAGCTTTTGGGGGTGCTTTTGTTGTGGCTTAACTTCCCAGCTGCTTTGCAGCTATACTGTTTGGAGGGCTTTTGGCCCAAAGCTGAAGCATAGCCCCCTAAACAGCCCCTTTCAAAGCCACCAAATCCTAGATCTCAACTCCTCTCCACCCTATTCCAATAGATAGTCACCGCCACCCTATTTTGTTTCACGTCCACGAATCGCACGCGAGGTGAGGAGTAGCTCGAACACTTAGTCCTCGTTGCCACCTCCGGCATGTGCACCGCAGCAAGCTAGGTCGGCCTCCATTGGCGCATTGTCAAGCACTTGAGGTGGCCCTACCTCGACGTGTCAAAGAAGCTGATGGATCTGCACCTCCCACTCTGCCTCTATCTCATGTAGCGACAGCGACACGTGCTTCTTCAAGCATCGCTGCCACAAGACCCGTCCAATCGTCCTCAACCTCGCTACTATTACTCATTCACCAATACCCCAATAAGTTCTCATCAATTTGAGTTGTTTTTGTAACTAAATATCCGATTATTCAGTAGTACTAGCACATGACTGCAAGGATTGGATTATTTCATGCTTGACATTTGTGATCTCATTGTGGATAATTTGATCAATTTTATTGTCCAATTTTGCTGATTTGATCACAAAATTCTTGCTAGTTGCTTGTTGTTGTACACATCATGTTGTTATATGGAATCGGGGGGTGTGACCCTATCGAGCCCTTGGGAACTCAATGGAGGTGGGGGGAAGAGGGGATGGCACAACGAGGCAGTGAGGGCAGCAATAGGTGAGGGAGAGGAGAAGGAAGAAGCAACAGTGTCGATCCCCTTTTTTGTCTTGCACATGAGTAGACATGTGGGCCCACTATGCACTCAAACGCTAGCTAGCGTGTGTGCACGGAATAGAAACCCCCTATTTGTCAGTTGCGCACCACACCCCACCTAATTTGGGTTTTGCCATCCAAAGAACAAAAAATGATGAGCAGTACTGATTCCACAAGAGCTGGGCAAGTTATCCCCATCTACCACTACTATGAGCTTGCATGCCTAACCCCTAGTCTCTCCCTCCTTGTGTCGTCCACCACTGGCTCCTTCGCCTTGATGTAGCGCTACTCTCGACCACAGTCTCTCCCCCCCCTTGTTGCACTAATTTTGAGCATCTAGTAGCTTCTTTTGGTCTTTTTGTTAAGAAGTAATTCTATTTGACCCTCTAAACTTTTATGAAAATCTAGGTTTCAACCATCAACTACAAAACCAGACGTTTGACCCATAAAACATCATTATGGCGTACTCTAACCCCTAGGCTACCTCACCCCGATTTAGCTTAAGTGACACCTACATGGACAAATTTACTCACACGTAAGTACCGAATCACCTTCTAGTCAACCATGCATACATTTTAATGAATTAGGAAATACACAAAAGTTGATGGCCCACATGTCACACTCAAAAATCACCTTCTTCCTTTCTCTTGCTCCCCTCACTCTGTTCCTCTTCTCCACCGATCACCGCTGCCTTGCGTTTCCAATCTGCCACCCTCAATCCGTCTCTCTCGACAACACGGGCTTGCCGCTGGTGACTCCCCTGCCACTCAAACCGCAATCACTGGCAGCAAATCAACCACCGATGGCCTCCTTGGTGCCCTATCCACCTTCCTTTAGCTCCAATTCGTGTCTCTCTCACCTCCACGGCATCGCACCAACTCACCTCAGATCTAGATCCATCATGCTCTCTCTCTTTCTCCTCTGTAGCTCTCAATGCAGTGTGGCTTTGGTGTGCGTGGGAATAGCCACAACATCACACCTGACAATTTAGCTGAGAAAGGTTGCTCCTGCATCCGTGCATCGGAGCAGCAGCATTGGCCATTAGACTTCGACGTGTTGATAGTGGCGCTAGGGACCAGAGGGATAGGAGCATCAACACACTAGCCATCACACTTTGGCTTGGTGAATAGCAATAGTGATGAGACACGGTGGACTGGCTTGTTAAGCAGCAATGGGATGGGACGGTGGTCTGAGCAGTGATGGGAAGCAGGAAGAGTAAGATAGAAGAAAAAGCTTAAAGCATGATCGTGGGTTCTACCATAATATATTTTTAATTTTATTTGTTGTTTATGCTGATTGGTTGTTATGTCTTTCCTAAACTGACTCACAAGTTAAAACCACTGCCACATTGGTGCCATGTCGGCTAAAAACTAGGGTGGAATGGCTTTAAGAGGGTTGGTTACTCGATTTCGATAGTTGAGGAGTGTCAAATATCCGATTTTATAGCTATGAGTTGATTTATAGACTTTTGTAGGAGTTCAGGGGTCAAATGGATTTATTCCTTTTGTTAATGGTTGGTCCAAGCTTATTTTTAGGGGGAAATAATAGAGGACACTTCTATTGTCTATATATAAATAAAATAAATAATAGGAGTATTTATAGGCGGGATATGTACATCAAAAGATAAAAAAGGAGAAGCTTAAAGCTCATAAGCCCAATCTATTAAGGATTCTTAGTGTTGTTCCTTAACCTTGTGCATAGTCAGGGATATGTCACTTTTGAAAGCTGTCTTCCAGCCTGGTATCATCGGTGGAATATTATTAAAGACCTAGCCATTTCTTTGTTTTCATATGTTCCAAGCACTAAGAATGAAGATTTCCATGAAGTGTATATTCTGAGCTAAATATCTTGCTTCTTCAAGTCGAGCCAAAATTGAGACAATGTTACTCCAATATATATTCAGGATACCCCAATAGGTCTTGCTAAAGATGCATTTGAAAAGTAAGTGATCAAGAGTTTCTTCTGTCCTTCTGTTGCACAAGACACACCAAGCATATGCTATCACTTGGAAGCATCTTCACTGTAGGATATTCTTTGTATTTAGTCTATCTACAAACAGAAATCAAGAAAACACTTTATGTTTCATTGTGCATCTACATTGCCAGATCCATTTGAAAGGTAGAGGCATTGGGTCATTGCCAATCATGAGCATGTATGCTTTGCTCGGTGCGAATGTACCAATACCCCATATATATGTCCATTGATCATGCATGTCCCTAGAAGATGTGTACCTTGATTTTGAGCCGGAGGAGTTTGAATTCCTCAAAAGCAGTCTCAAATAAAGGAATGTGGAATAATCCTTGAATATTGAAATCTAAGAGGGTTTCTTTAACAGTGTTATTTCGTTTTTAGCAAAAGAGAAAATCCTCAAGTATTTGAGTACAAAAATGTGCATATTCCACACATCGTTCTAGAATAGAGTTGAAGTTCCAATACCCACAGTGCTCATTGATATCCCCTATAGGTACTTATTGTTAGAAGCTTAAGACGAACTAATACATGAACATCATTAGCTAACCTAAAGGCATGATCACAAAAGTAAGTATGCGGAAATAAATCGTTAGATGCACTAACCCGGTGATGAAGATGTTGTCATTAGACTTTTGTTTTGGCGTTCTTGAGTGTCGGTGAAGAATGGCGGTGAGGAAGAGAACACTGTGATTCTCACGATGGTGGTCATGGATCTTCATTAACCTCAGTGCCAAAACCCTAGATCGGATGGGATGTCGGGAGTAGCAGACTCGAGAGCAAAAGTAATCAAAAACGAGTGCCGGTTTATCCCTTCTTAATATGGCGCTAGTTAACGGGACCGAACCAAATATAGTTGTTGCGCTTCCGATCATTGCGCAATCATGGTGGGCCTTACCCCTGAAATCTCGGATCTGGTAGTTAAGCCGAGATCACAACCAACATTCTCCCACTTGATCGAAGGCTAATTTCATAAGTCCATACTTAACAGAACAACACACCAAGATAAAGTATTACAGCGATTAATTTAAGCACTGCTGCAACCCCAGTATCTATAGTGCATCATTCTATCTTGATAGGATAATTACTTATTCTTAACGAGAGTTGATTTTATACTTATGGTCCTTTTGTGCAGTTTGTTTTCATTTGTCATCATGTGCATATTGAAAAGGAGTGAAAACAAACATTGTAATTTCCAGAGTCAAAATTTTGAAATCTCAATTTATCCCAGAAGTATAGGCTGTCAATAAGTCTTATGCCGGCACTTAATTTTGAGACAAGCCTTTAATTGGGAATCATTAAACTAAACATGATGCATAAACTTATATATTAAACATGATACTTAATTCTTATAGGCTGAACATCAATAATTCGATTCTGGATTATATCTTTCACAACGTCATGTGTTTGGCAACACCACTTGACATGTTGTTACTCGAAGCAAAAATTGCACTCCTACATAATAAATTCCAGGATAGAATCTTAAGCCAAAATAATTTTTTTATTCTTAAACCACAACAACCTATTGTGGATTTCTCATTATATAATAGCATTATGATATGCCACAAAACTGCTTGCATCATTAATGATGCCTTAAGATATTGACTAGAGCCATTCCACAATATGGCTCTTTATACAAGGTTGAAGATTTGACTTGATGTGGATTTCTTAATATCAACACACCTTGCATAGTCGTATAGTCGGTGTCTGAATAACCTACAACTTTATAATTATCAGACTTCTTGTAACATCCCAAAATTTGCTTAGATATAATTTTATTGGTTATTTGTGCAAATTAGGATTTTCTGGAATTTATTTGGATTTTACTGGATTTTATTGGAATTTATTAAATATATTTATATTTGGCCTTTTGTTGAAAACTATTTAAATTTATGCAAAGTCAAGATAAAGTTTTGCCAAAAATATTTTATTTAAGTTCAAAATACCTCAAAGTATTTTTGAGAATTTTCTTGGATTTATCCTGGTATGTTTATTGCCTAAAACCATTTAATTGAATTACCAGAATTATTTTAATTAATGAATTCGGGAAAAACGTTTAAACAGTAATGGGCCAAGCCCAATTACTGTGCGCGTGTAGGCGGCCTGTTTGGCCCATCTTCTGGAAGTTCAATCAGTGTCGTCGGATGCTAGATCGGATGGTCGGGATTGATTAGAAACCCTAGGTTTATCTGCCTTTGTATCAAGTTCGTGTGGATGGAGGAGATTGCACCACGTTAATGGAGTGTGCGAACCGTCCGTTTGTTGGCAAGTGTTTGGCCCACATTCTGCCACGTCGCGTCGCCGTCGTTTTCATCCTGGACTCGATTTCCGCCGCCGTGTGGGACTTGGAGTTCGTGTGGGGCTCGAATCCCAGCGCTATAAATACTGCGCGTGCTAAGCCCGAGGTTCCCTGTTGAACGCCGCGTCTGCTTGTCCAAGAATCATCAAAGAAGTCGCCATCTTCGCGGTTCGGGAGCTCGCCGGAGTAGGAGGTCGAAGCCACTGCGGTTTTGCGCCAGAACGTCGTCGTCGAGCCGTTAGCTACCTCATTGGGTGCGGGTTCAAAGTCGTTATGAAGAAGCGCGTCAGATCTATTGCTTGGGATCGCCGGGATCGTGCCAGAGCGTCGTTGGGAAGGTCTTCGTGTTCACTGCCGGTGAAGCCTCGCCGATGTGCCGCCATCGTCGGTTAAAGCTTTGCTGACCGTCGGATCAGGAGCGAATGTCTGGGATCAAGACACGTCGCCGCGTCAGCAGTGAATCGAACCGTCAAGGTGAACCATTGGATTAGATCGATCGGTCAAGATATCGCCACGTTGCGCATGATCTGGAGCCATCCGATTTCTTTTGCGGATTGGATCAAGCCGCTCGCTGCAGCCAATCGCGCCTCGCCGCGTGGCGGGCCTGAGCACCGAGGAGTCATGGACCGGGTCCATGGTGGACCAGATCCAAACCATGGACCGGGTCTATGGACCAGTGCGACGTGTCACCACGGGATTGGTCCGAGTGGCTGTGACGTCGGCATGGCGCAGTAATTCGGTTTTTCAGAATAAAAATAATTCGGTTATATCGAATTTCTAATTTCGTATTTTTAATTTATTCAAACTTCAATTGGCTATATCTTTTGCATTTTAACTCGGATTTGAGTGATTCAAATTTCTAAAAATTTGTAAAATTGAGATCTATTTAATGGTGAATTTTGTTTGACTTTTGGAGTTCATTTACTTTATGTTTTGGTATTTATTTGCTTTTCTCCTTCGGTACGCGTAGACGTTGAATTGTGCGACACTTCGGAGGAAGATTCAACAACCCAAGATCAAGTTTCAGAGCAAGACCAGAACCTATTCTAAGGCAAGTTGTGCTTTGATCATGTTGAACCCATGTTTATAAAATTGCTATATTTGTTTTACCCTATTGCATATTAATTCAAGTGTACAATTGTTTCAAATTAAATTGGGACTTAGCTATTATACCAATTTGATCTACACCCTACCTTGTCATTTGTATGCCATGATCTATTATCACCCTAGATTGGTTCATTATAGTTGGTTGGTAATGATAATCAACATGGGATGGTTAGTCCGTATTAGTTGTTTAGCCTTGCCACGTCATCACATGTGTCAAAATCATTGATAATTAATCTTGATTAATGGAATATGGAACAATGTTATGAACTTGTGTGTCATGTGGAATCACACGATGAGATTGAGTTGTTGTGGCGAGTCATGTCACGCAACGATGTTGAATTGTTGATAGCACGTGGTGCTTGGTAATCAACTGGGTGATAATCATTTAGATTGGGGCAAGTGACAAGGGGCGAGGATGCTAAGGTGGGCCCGATGGGCAGAGGGTATGTGGATGTCTTGCCTTGATCACTCTAAGGACTTAACCTTGCAAGCCTTTGACCTGAGTCAATCATGCAACCACATGTCTAGTATGGGCCAGCCTAGCTGATTAATTTGCAATGTCTTAATTTTGGTACTATCTTGGTCGGTGTGAGTTCCCGAGTTATGGAGTAATTCACATGGCGCAAGATGGGGGCCCTGGTTGTGGTTTTCAGACCCACCAGTGTTGAAACCTTAGCGGGTAGTACTGGATTAAGCCAGAGCATTGCAAAGGCTTTGTCGTGATCTCTCCGCCGACACACCAAAGGAAATGTGTTAACCCGGAAGGCACCAAGAGACGATCATGTCACGTGGGTAAAGTGCATAACCTCTGCAGAGTGTGAAACTATTCGGATAGCCGTGCTCGCGGTATTGAGCAATGCTCGGGAATTACAGTTAAGGGTTAGCTTAATTAATTGGACAACTTGGTTGGGATGGCAGGATTGCCATATGGAAGATGGAATTTGATTTAGGATTGGAAAACTTGGTTTACTTGAGAAATGCTGAATCTATCTATTATTGTTATTTGTTTTACAGTCTTTTCAATCTATTTATTGTATTTATTCATAAATGCTGCTTTGTTGCAAAATAGCCATGATAGCCTATCCATTGGAATAAGCCTTGCATATAGATACATAGAATTGCATTCTGTGCACAACTTGTTGAGTGCTTTATGTACTCACCCTTGCCAACAATAACATCACCAGTTGAAGAGTCTACATCAATTCGGAGGAAAGATTCCGGAGGAGATGAATGTTTAGGCGCAAGCCTTATGCATTACTGTGGTATCGAGGAGTTGTCTACGTTTTCATTCCGCTGCAGTTTAATGTGTCATTCAGCCTTGCGAGGCATAGTCATGTAAGTTGACCAAAGGGTCATTCAATTAGTAGTATACAATTTATGATGTCTTTCATAATATTTTCGCTATGTATGATTGTGATATTTACTGATGTTGAGCCTGTGTGCACTAGCGTGATCCTAGACTAGTGCAGTATACACAGAGGGTCCGGATTTGCATATTCGGGTCCCGACACTTCTTATATGTGAGCATGTAATCATTAGCACCTTGCCTATGATGCAAAGTTATCTTTAGTAGTTTTCCAGTGGTCCAGTCCTGAATTAATATTTGCCAAGTATCCCGGTAACAAACGTTAAATAAGGGCGTCTACAAACTTAAGTATACACAATGTTCATGACAGCGTAACATAAGAAAAACTTCTATCGCCCTTGATAATCGGAGTAAACTCCCTTAATATTGGACCTATCTTGGTGAATCTTAATAGTCAAAACATGAGAGACATCACCAAGACAATCTTAATTCTCAGAAGAGAAAGAAAATATTTAGGTTTTAAACATTAATGTCCTTATTGTTGATAGTCAACAAGACATCGTCTATATAAACAGCTAAGAGGTTAAATTACTCCCATTGGTCTTAAGGCTAAAACTAAAGGTATCTTTATGTGAGGCTCGCATTATTCATAAACTCCAGAATCAACTGAAGGTGGAACTTTTAGAGACAAAACATTGCTATTCTCTCAGACTATCGACATTGGAACACAAGCACGATTGTCGTCAAGTATAATTTACCTTGCCTCAGAGCTCCCACTAGAATCAACATTTCTATAAACTCAGTGGTTTACAAACTCAGTGGTACCCTTTAGTCTGGATGGAAGCCTGACAATCCCACGTATATAAGTATCTTAATTTTCCCAGAGTGTAGGATATTGATATTAATTATCTTTAATCTTTCCATCCATTAAACTTATTGACAAGGAGAGTATCTTTAATAGAGTAAGGAATTTGGTCATAAGGTTTATGTCTCACATAATGAAGCTTTTCTTTTTCTCAATGAGACGTTCCACTCTCCACCTCGAAATGTGGTACAAGCGTCAATGCCACAATTTCGATGAACTCTCATAAATATTTCACTTTTGGTGAAACCAATAGAGTTAGTAACATACTTAACGCTCCCCAAATAATTTATTAGAGTGTAAACAAATTACTTTTCATAATGGGAACATAAATTACATTATTAGAATGGAGGGTGAAAACATAACTTAGTACTGATGGAAAAGTTCCAACAGTTTCAACATTAGCCTCCTATTCATTCTCTAAGGCTTCGCTTTAAAACTTTCATAGTCTTCAAATAATATTGGCAGCATAAACGTAGTCTTCTATCTTAGTATTTATCCAACTTTCTTTATGAATGCACACATTCATGGGCACAATCATAGTTCACTTCTCATTCTTCATTATTGTTGTTACATTCTTTATGATGAATTAGAAAGGCTCCAATAATTTTCATGTCCTAGCTCATTGACTTTGAGAACTCTTATGATCAGTATACTGGCAAGAACTTTTGAGGAGCTTCATAATGCTTTTCCATTATTGCCAGATAGTCATAATTTAACTGGAGGATTGCTTCTCCAGATCCTAAATTTTATGATCAAAGGGACATGTGCTTAAATTGCTCCCACTAGTCATCAGAATATTGAATTCTTATCAATGTCTAAGTTATTAGATGCTTCTTCTAATGGGAGCTAATCATCAACATTATGTTTGTGTGCGTAATCAATAACCTCAAGAATAATATGCTAATAAATTACTCTATTTCTTATTAGGGTACTAGAAACAGCCGAAGAACTTATGGCTGAATTGATAATAGGGATATAACAGTGATCATTACTTAATATCCACAAAAATGTGAATGGTTGGCTGTCATGAAATTAACCCTATGCTGATTAGATTAATAACATGCTAATGATAAAGCTTAACAATTCTATCAGGCAAAAAAGAAGAACTTAACTTGAGGAAAGAATCAGCAGTCCGTTTTCGCATCACCTTTTGGCAGAAAACGAAGAATAATTGGATTCATTAATGGGGATGGCAAATGATTACAAACAACGTTGGTCAGTATGTAACCATGAGCTATCAAACATAATATATATATTTTTTAAATCAACATGAAATCTCTAACCAAAACTTCTCGTTGGTTCCATTTTGATTAGAGAAGCTATGGGAATGACACATGACTATAATCAACTTTGGTCGAAATATAACCGTGTGTCACAACATAATTCCAAAACATGACTACTTAATCCGAAAAGAACAAAGCATAAACCGAGATGCTAAAAAACCAAAACCGGGCTTAACGGATCAAGATTAGGCTAGGTTGCTCTGATACCAAATGTTAGAAGCTTAAGACGAACTAATACATGAATATCATTAGCTAGCCTAAAGGCATGATCACAAAAGTAAGTATGCGGAAATAAATCGTTAGATGCACTAACCCGGTGATGAAGATGTTGTCATTAGACTTTTGTTTTGGCGTTCTTGAGTGTCAGTGAAGAATGGCGGTGAGGAAGAGAACACGGTGATGGTCATGGATCTTCATTAACCTCAATGCCAAAACCCTAGATCGGATGGAATGTCGGGAGTAGCAGACTCGAGAGCAAAAATAATCAAAAATGAGTGCCGGTTTATCCCTTCTTAATATGGCGCTAGTTAACGGGACCGAACCAAATATAGTTGTTGCACTTCCGATCATTGCGCAATCATGGTGGGCCTTACCCCTGAAATCTCGGATCTAGCAGTTAAGCCGAGATCACAACCAACACTTGTCAACTTGAGAATATCCCACAACCAAAAGCATCCATTGTTAAATTTTTAGTCAAGTTTGGACATTTGATGTGTTGCTATTGACATGTAAATCTCGACCAAATATTCTAAAACTAGCTTGATCTAAGTTGACTAGATACGAGGCAAGCTTTGCAGTGAAAGATGCGAAAACAATAAGACAGATCCCCTAACCTTCCTATCCAACCACAAGCTGTGGCTTATAGTTATAGCTAGCTTGCTTGCTTGCTTTGTGAACTTTCTAACCTTAATTGTGCATACCTTGAAGGGTTGAAATACCCAAAGGGATGCGATGGAAATTGCAAAACAACTGAACAAGAGTTGAGATACCAAATTTTTCTGAAGAGCTAGTACACTGTAATCATATATAGGCAGTATCTAGGGTTCTCCTGACCACAAATGAACTTTCTAGTTTCTATGCATATGAAATAAAATAGGTACCAAAGGAACACATTATATTAATGTATGAATGAAGAAGGCACTAAAATAGAGCCATTCAGATGCAGCTCCTATAAACCAAAAGTTAATAGATGAAAGCGTTTTTGCAAAGAGTACTTGGTGTCTGCCCTGCATAGAAGATTAATAATGTTGAGCACATGATGAACTAGACAGCATGTAAAACTCTTTTTTTCTCCGTAGAGATTGGGTTTTGCACACCTTGCCAGACATACAACTCTTACTCAATAGAAAAGAAAAGGTGAATTTTCTTTTCTTGTGCATTAGTTCGCATGCATATGAGTTTCCAAAAAGGAAAAATGAAAGACCATGTGGAGGTCTATCCCTGATGGTGATGAGTAATTGACTGTGGTTTAGCCTGTTGTGCTTGAATTTGAGTTTGATCCGAGTGGTCAGGTCTTTGGTTGGTCGGAGACCAGTTGTCTGACCCAGAGTGGTCAGGTCTTTGGTTGGTCGGAGACCAGTTGTCTGACCCCGAGTGGTCTGAGCTTTGGCTGGTTGGAGACAGTCATCCGACCCCGAGTGGTTCGAGTGTGGTGGTTGAAACGATCGTCCAGACCCAGTGGTCGGGACGGAGACCGATGGTCGGACCCGAGTGGTCGGGGCGAAGACCGGTGGTCGGACCGAGTGGTCGGGACGAAGACCGATGGTCGGACCTCGAGTGGTCGGGAAGAAGACCGATGGTCGGACCCGAGTGGTCGGGGCGAAGACCGGTGGTCGGACCTCGAGTGGTCGGGATGGAGACCGGTGGTCAGTGCGTGGTCGGGATGGAGACCGGTGGTCGGACCATGTGTGGTCGGGTTTTTGGCGATGAAGTGTATATCTTTGTTGAGATGGATATGTGTTGTTGGACATTGCTATGTGATGTGGTTTCCTTGTCTATGATGGTTGCGGGACTTTGGAGCTAGGTCATGGTGAGGCGAAGGGGATCGGGACTAGGTGGGAGAGCCGAGGTCGGATGATCGTGGTGTCGCCAAAGATGGTGAGGCCGGGAGTAGTGCAAGCCAAGAAGACAAAGGAATGGATGAGATGCTAACTTGGAGCTGCTCGATCGAGGAGGACCGTTGGATCGCGGTCGGGAAGAGAGAGAGCGGGTCAAGTTGGTATGCTTTGAGCAGCGTGCAAAACCCGTTGTGTTGTTGGGTTTGGGTCACCCATGCATAGCTGTGTGAGTGGGTAAAATCTCACCCTTGATGGAGTGCTCTAGGGTTTAGAGGCTCATCCAAGGGTGGTAGGTGTTCTAGCTCTGCTACTAGGCAGGGAGAGGGTGTCTCCACAGGGGCGTGGTGAGCGGTGAGGAAAGTCTACGTGAGTAGTTGAGAGTTGTTGAGAGTGGCGGTGTAAGGATCAAATCCGGCTCTTGGATGTTGGCTTAGGATTGAAGCAAGATATCCAAGGGTGGGAATTGATCAGTCACTATAAATAGAGAGGTAGGGCAGCCTTCCCTCTCTGAAGGTTCGAGGTTTTCTTTGCTCATTTGAGCTTTGCCCACTTTGTTGTGAGGCTTTGTAAACCTCCCTTCCGAAATGAAATGTTCTTCACTTATATTCTTGTTTCATTTCTCTTATGTATTTACATTACGCACTTAAATTACATTATCTAAATTCGCATTTACTTACTTGCAATTTTCTTTACGTAATTTGGATTTGCCTCATCTCCTTCTACATGCTACGAGTCTTTGTTGAAATTCATGATTGATGAACTCTTCTCTAGATTCGGTGCTTTCAATCATCTAGACAATCCTTGCGTTCTTGTTGCAAGTTTGTAAATCTGTGTGTTCTTGAAGTGCGTAAGCGTGTGACTTGCGTTCTTTAGTCCCGATTGGCTTACGGTTCTTGTTGCCAAGGATGAAAGATTCTTTGGATGAATCTTCTATAGATCATATCCCAATCATCTAGGCAATCTACAACCTCTTCTATTCGGTTTTGCAAGAAACCAATTTACGTGACTAGTTTTCGATAGTGTTTCTATTTGTTTGAAGGGTTGTTTCTTCGTGTACTTACTTGCTGTGATTTGTGGAGAGTTATCCAAGGATATTCGACCATCAACTCCCACCGACAAGTTAGGGTGAAGTCTGTGTTTGTGACTCTGTTTTTGGTGTTGCATTTGTTTAAGCGAAAAGGACGGAACCTTGGTATCAATTCCTTGATTGATGATTGAAATAGGTTCCGACATCCTTAGGGAGGTGCACACCAATTTTCACTGTTTTGGATCAGTAGATCAAAAGTTACATCGATTTACATTTTTAAGATCGTGCTGATTTTATTGTTCATCCGACCCGTCGATCGTTCATCCGACCTCTGTAGGTCGGGCGTCATCGTTCATCGGTCGGGAACACTATTCACCCGAGTACTGTTCATCCGACCTCGTAGGTCGGGCGATCTTCTACATCGGTCGGGAATCTTGTTCATCAGAACACTATTCACCCGAGTATCGTTCATCCAGACCTCTGTAGGTCGGGCGTCGTTCATCGGTCGAGAGTAATTCTTAGAACACTATTCACCCGAGATCTTGTTCATCCGACCTCTGCGATCGGAGTCTTATTTAACCGACCTCATGATCGAGAATCTTGTTCATCCGTCGGGTACTGTTCACCCGAACATCGTTCATCCGACCACTTCCGGTCGGGAGTTCATTCACCCACCACTTCGGTCGGGAGTACTGTTCTTCCGACCACTTGGTCGGGAGTCTTATTCATCCGACCGATTACTAACGACCGATTCGCGATCTTGTTCATCAGGCGAGCTACCCGACCGGTCACGCTTTTTCTTGTTCACCCTATCTTAAGCGGTCGAGCCTCTGTTTTGAAATTACTGATCGATGGTTCAGTTCTCTCTTTACGGTCTTTTGGTGGATTGAATTCTAGGGGAGAATTTATTGAAAATTTTATTTGGCTCCTATTCACCCCCTCTAGTCGCCTTTTCGATCTTTCAATTGGTATCGAGCGTGTTCGCTCTTTCTAGATCTTGACCGGTCTCAAGAGCCATGGCGATGGACAAGTATTCCACCAAGCCTCCTATTTTCTCTCGAGTTGATTTTCCTTTTGGAAATCTCGGATGGAGTCGTACATCACTTGCCTGTGGCTTCGATATGGCGAAGGTGAAGCTCCGTATGAGGTTCTGCCGATGAGAACGTCACGGTGGCAATATGGTCGACGTTGAGGCAAATGCTAAGGCAAGGAACATCCTCATCTGGGGCCTTAGTCGCGATGAGTACGATAGGATTTCTCACCTTCGTTACGCTCATGAGATTTGGGTGACCCTTGATGCTTACCATGAGGCACTACCCAAATCAAGGCGGTTCGACAGGACCAATTCAAGCGTGAGTTCAACAAGTTTGAACAACACGGTGGTGAGAGTCTTGACGAGTGCTTTGGTCGGTTTACAAAGATTACGGCGACCTCCGGCGATCGGTTGCATATACGACTCGGACAATGCTCGGCATTTCTTGACCGCACTCGACCTTCGGTGCAGGAGATGAAGGTGACCACCATCAAGGACACCACCGACTTATCGACTTTGACTCTTGGCGGGCTTTATTCCGCCTCAAGACTCATGAGATCGGCGTCGTCTCGCGGAAGACGAAGTCTCGATCGATGGCTTTGGTCACCGATCCCATTGGATCCTCTCTTTCGATTCTTACATTGGTTTCTCTCTCCGCCCTTTGTGAGCTAGCGATGACCAACTGGAAAAATTTCGAGAAAATGAGCTTGCTCTTCTTGCTCGCAAATTTTCATATGCATACAAGAGAGTGAGAGAGAGGAAGAGAGGTGGGATGATCACTGTTTGAGTGTGGTGGCCCCAACCACATTCGAGCAAACCGTCCCAAGGTGGAGAAGGGCAAAAGCGAACAAGGCGGTTCGGGCAAGAACGACTACACCGACAAGAACCGCAACAAGAAGGCCCACTCGTGGCCGCGAAGAAGAAGTACCGCAACTTTGCTAAGAACAAGAAGCTCTTTCACGGGTCCTCGCCCGCCTTTGGGCGACATCGAGCTCTCGACACGGAGAACTGGAGCGATGCAAGCGAGGACGATCCGCAAGAGAAGGTGAAGGGCAACGATGACTTCTCGGCATGTGCTTCATGGCGGCGCCATTGAAGTAAGCGACTCATTTGTCTGCGACACGGATGAGGTACCCACCTACGACGAGTTAAATGTGCATACGTAAATTAGGCAAGTTTCATGCTAAGGCTAGGTCGAGGTGTTACGAGTTAGAGAAGGAAGTAGGTACCTTGACTCGGAGTTAGCTTCACTTAGATCTTCTCCTCCCGAGTCACCGATGGTGTGTTCTCTGTGATCTTTGTTCTTGTGGAGTTGGAGAACCTAAGGACCATACATGATAGTGTGCTTCTTTGAACTTGATGGTCTTAGGATGAAGAATGCTAGCACTAGTTCTATTGATGATATTTCTGTAGAAGCTAGTTTTCTTAATGCTCACTCTACTCCCTCTTGTGCTAATTGCCTAAATTGCTTCTTGAAATTGATGCCATGAGTTCACACCTTAAGAAGCTTTCGCTAGAAATAATGAACTTGAATTGCACGCTTCTAAGGACCCAGTCGGCTCATGTGAGGGTCAGAGGCAACTAAAACTTGACAATGATGCTTTGAATGTCAAGTGTGATCAACTTGCTAAGGACTTACTAGATAAGTCAAAACTGGTTACTCTGTGTGTTTCGGGATAAGGATGACTTAGATAAAATCCATGTCGAGCTTAGAAAGAAATTAGAAGACCAAGCCAATAGGATTAGAGATGCTTCTTGCGTTTCTTGTGAGTCCCTCAAGATTGAGGCAGCCGTGCTGAGGGAGAAAAATGCACGTGCTGAGAGAGCTCATCTTTCTGGTTCTTCTTCTTCTTCCCCCTGCTCTTCTTGTGCTTCTTTCTTCCGAGATTGCCAGTATCTTATGAGCACTCTCGAGAAGTTTGTTGGAGGCAAGAAGAAGCTTAATCTCATTCTAGACCAATCTAAGATCAGCAGATTTAATCAGGGTCTAGGATTTGACTACTTGGAGCACGCTAGGGCACATCCTCCTACCATTGTGCGTGCATCCAAGAGTGGTGAGATTGTGGTAGCTCCCAGGGTGAGCACCACTGTGTTGAGTCTCTTTGGTGTGGTCCATGGGACTTGACTGAAGGATGCTTCTCCTATTGCTTACGCCTCTAGCAAGGCGAAGTATACATGCACCTTCCGTAAGAAGGATGGTCACCTAGTAGATTTACGCTTTAGGCGCGCCAAGATCACTCGGCGTGATCGTGTTCTTTGCTCTTAGGGTATTCGAGGTCATCCCGGACTTTGAGTGCTCCTAAGACACACACCGCTTCTAGACAAAGTTAGAGAGTCGCTTTGTTTGGGGGCGTCCGGGACTTAGTTTTCATCTTTGGTTCTTCGAATTTTAGTCTTGGAGCTGTTCGTAGTCAGTCTTTCCGCCGTCCTCTTGATATTCCTCGTTCTTCCCATCGAGGTAGATATCAGCGGCGTGAGGTGTTTTCTAGTAGGAGATTCAGGCAGCCTTACTGGGGTGGTTCGGCTTTTGCACCACGGCAGGCCAACCCAGTTTTGACTCCTAGATCATCTACCAGAGCTGCTTCTGATCGTGTGATAGTTAAACGGCAGAGAGACACTCGAGTCGATGCATACGTGGATGGTACTGAGGCGTCGTGTGGTTGAGTATTGGGTCCCCAAGTCTTCACTCTATCTCAGTACTGAGTCATCTTTCCCTCTTGTGTAAATTCCTTTTGTCATGTCTATGCAATGATGCTTTTAAGTGCCTTTTGCCTTTTTGATGGCATGAGTCGCTTGAGGCTAGCTTGAGGATGTGATCACTGCCTAGTGGAGTGGATTTGGATCATCTTGTGGACTTATCCTTTCTTAGTTCGATTCTTAGTCCATGAGTTGTCCTGAGGCATCATCTTTGCCGTACATAAGTAGTGGACCTCGTTTTTCCTCAAGGTACCCACTCACGGCAAGAGTTGCAGGTAAGTATGTTGGTCATGATGATCCTTACTAGTCTCATCTAGGATCGTTTTGTCGCTTTTCAATGTTGGCACTCGATGTGAATTCCGAGTTGGTCTTTGCGGCTTGTCTCTAGAGGATTGGATCTTCTGCATGACCATCATGAGCATCATGCTAACTGCATGTACTTTCAATTTTGTTTGCCTTGTGTTTCGCTCCACAAGTGTTGAGCTTCATGATAACAACATTGGGGACTTCCACTTCCATGGTGAGCTATCTCATACCCTCATGTCGGTTATACTTGCGATCATCATTTTCATGACATGTTGTGATTGCTCTTGCTCCCATGTGTATTATATGTACTTTGCTAGGTCTTGTTAGTTTTATCTGTCTTGTTTTGTGCCATAGCATGTTTTCCCCAACCATCTTTGTGCTTCATGTATTATATCCTAGATTCATGAGCTCTTTCCCAGCATGTGATTTTCTTGTTTTTATCTTGTCCATGATAGTGTTCATTTGGTATGAGAATTTGTATTAACTATGGGCACGTGCTATGTATCATTTACTTTATTTTGTCATGAGTAGTATCTAGGTAATATGACCCTGATTCTCTATTACATCCATGATTAGCTTTGTTTAGACTTTGTTTGTCAGACTTTGTGCTACATGTGAGTGCCTTTCATGAGATTAGGGTCATATGATCTAGCTGCCGCTGTATGACTTATATTGTTCATGATCATCTTTTACTGTCCTTCATGCTTATATGCTTCATACCTATTTTGCATGAGCTTGTGTTCTTCATTCATGGCATGTATTCATCATCATGCATAAAGTGTTTCCACAAGTAGCTTCTCATCTTTGTGTCCATGGTTACCATTTACTTTCATGCTGCCTGTGTCCTCATGACCTTTTGTTTGGTCTTCTTTTGACGGGCCTTTTCGCAGCATGTAAATATTGTTATTGAGACTATGGATAAATGGATCTTGATGTTGCTAATTGGTTTGTTTTACGCATGATCCTCTTTGGTTGTCTTCATTCATCTTGCTCATGTTATATCTAGTAGCATGTTGTTGGGCTTCATTGTGGTATTTCTTCATTTACTTGCTCATTGCCATGTCTAGGGCAGTGTCTTGATCCATGTATTTCTAGGCTTGCACATGATCCCTGCTAGCATTTTGTTCTTTGCGATGCACCTTGCTTAGCTTCTTACACGACATGATGGTGCTATGATGCACCTTGTCGTTGTTTATCATGTGGATATGTTTTCACCTTTTGTCTATGGATATATGGATCTTGATGCTATCTTCACTTGGTTGTGATACATGATCTTACATTACCTTACGCATCATGTTCATGCTCTAGATGATCGTTTGCCACTCTTTTCCTGTATCTTGTCCATTCGTGCCTAGGAACTGGATCTGCCTAACCCTAGTCTCGAAAGCATAGATTTGTTGGATGCATGTGTGTAGGCTTTCTGGTGAGGAGACCATCATCCTAGGAATATCTCTAAGTCTTCTTCCTCTGCTTTTTGGATCCTCTTCAGGTCATTTGCCACTACTTGCTCTACTCTGCAGTAGGTAAGTACCTCTGAAATTGTTGATGATAGTGATGTGTCTCTTAGGAGGTTGTGGTTCTTTTGTAGGTAGAGCTTGTGTCCTGTTTGTCTAGAGTCTTTTGGTTGGTCTTCTAGCATAGCTAGGATTGCTTCTTACCTTGAGCCGTTTTGCTCCTTAGAGACCATGTGGTTTTAGATCTTATCTCTTTTCCTCTAGCTTTCTACCGATCTCTTGTGAGGTGAGAGTTTTAGAGTGTGCCTCAAGGGAAGTAGAGTGTGTTCAGGGGGATTTGAGCTTGGGTTTATGAGCTCATATGGCTTATCTTGAGGGGGAGCTGGTTTGTATATTATGTACTATATATTTTTCTCCAGCATTTTCTTTCTTCTTCTGGGTGACTTTGGGCTGGTTTTCTTAAGTTGAGTTCACTCACTTAGACTTTTGGCATGTCTTCCATGGACCTCTTATCTTATGCTTTAGGTTGCTATCATGCGTGATTAGCTGTTCTCTCTTCTCTCTAGGTTGAGTTCCCTCACAGTCTTATAAGTCTAGCAGGTTTTGGGCCTCCTGGGTAGACAGGGTCTGTGTGCACTCCTTAGTTGGGATCTAGAGTCAGCTTCCCTATGTTAGTCTCTGGGGAAGATAAGAGCCAGTCTGAGCAGTAGTGAGTCTCTTCTATCTTATCTATGCTCAATAGCCATCCAATCTTGCAGTTTCTCGACTTCTTCTCCCCATTCTGTTTTTTTTTTGGTTTTTATTGAGTTCATTTGGGTCTTCTTTATGCCTAATCTTGATAATAACTCAACTTTAACCAGATTTGAGCCTAAAATTGATTCATCTGTTGAGGGGGAGTTTGAGAATCTGTTCATGCATTGCATTTAGACTGCATTTTCTGTTTTATGAGCTTTGTCTATTATGCAATTGATTCAATCTTCATGTAATGCACCTTGCTACATCTTTGAAGAAAATCACTAGCTTAGGTCTATCCAAGTTCATCTATGATACTAAGCTTGTTAAAATCTGAAAATTGAAAATCTTAAATGAAAACATGTTGCTTTTTCTTGTTAAAGTTTCTTCTCTAGAGGTTTTACCATGAATTGTGAATTTATGGAGTTCTCTAGAGTCCCTATAGCAACTTGGGTGAAACTTGCTTGATCCATATTTTAGTCCTTCAAAATTGCTCATATATGCTAAAATAAGAAAAACTTGACTCTTTTTGTGCAAAATTGAACTCAACACTATATATTCTCGAGACTGCCTCCCATTGCACTTGGGATGAACTTGGAATATATAGTGTATGACCAAGATCATTCTCTTAAGAGTTACTCTTGGGGTGATCGAACATGGCTTGAGTCAACCATTAAGAAATGCAAATAACAAAAACATAAGTGGGTAAAGAATGCAAATAATGTCAAACATTTGCACCCCGCTATGTCTTTCAAAATATCAAAGAAGAAGAATTTGCATGAATTGAAAAATGAGCTCGAAGGACTCTATATGTACTTCAAGATTCCCCAAAGTGTTGAGTAGGTTGAACTCTAGGTTTTCCATTTGATCCTATGAGTGGTGCTGGCTTCTAGCTTTGAAACTTTTGCTAAGTTTTGTACTTGTTCAAATCTTGCTAAAATAAAATCTTGTAAACCAAGCTTGTGAGCCAAATGAATTTGTTCTTGCAGACATCCTAGTTCAGTCATTTTCTAAATTGACTAGCTTGGTGTCATATCTTGTCATTGTGATCACTTGGATAATTCTCAAAGCTCACTTAGGATGCATTTCATGCATACATATATAAAGGGAGAGAAAACAAACAAAAAAAAAGAGAGAGAAAATTCCATTTTGATGCCTATATTGCCAAAAGGGGAGAAAATGTAAAAAGGCATCATTTAAAATGTAGAAAAGGGAGATAAAAATGTGAAAGCTTGCTATCTCTTATGATCTTTGTAAATCTTTGCTATCTCTTATGGATCATATCACATTTGGCACTTATGATTGATTTTAGAGCTTTTGTAGAAAACTTGCTCTTTTCATGATCTTGCTCTAAAATCTTACCGCCAACTTGGTCATGATTTTATATCTTTCTCTGGACCAAGTTTGGTTTTGCAATCAAATTGCTTTACAAACTCAAATTTATGCCTTTCGAGTGTTTGTCAATATACTCATCAAGGGGAGATTGAAAGACCATGTGGAGGTCTATCACGATGGTGATGAGTAATTGACCGTGGTTTAACTGTTGTGCTTGAATTTGAGTTTGATCCGAGTGGTCAGGTCTTTGGTTGGTCGGAGACCAGTTGTCTGACCCAGAGTGGTCAGGTCTTTGGTTGGTCGGAGACCAGTTGTCTGACCCCGAGTGGTCTGAGCTTTGGCTGGTTGGAGACCAGTCATCCGACCCCGAGTGGTTCGAGTGTGGTGGTTGGAAACGGTCGTCCGACCCCAGTGGTCGGGACGGAGACCGATGGTCGACCGAGTGGTCGGGACGAAGACCAGTGGTCAGACCCCGAGTGGTCGGGACGAAGACCAGTGGTCAGACCTCGAGTGGTCGGGAAGAAGACCAGTGGTCAGACCCCGAGTGGTCAGGACGAAGACCAGTGGTCGGACCTCGAGTGGTCGGGATGGAGACCGGTGGTCGTCGTGGTCGGGATGGAGACCGGTGGTCGGACCATGTGTGGTCGTGGTTTTTTGGCGATGAAGTGTATATCTTTCTCGTTGAGATGGATATGTGTTGTTGGACATTGCTATGTGATGTGGTTTCCTTGTCTATGATGGTTGCGGGACTTTGGAGCTAGGTCATGGTGAGGCGAAGGGGATCGGGACTAGGTGGGAGCCGAGGTCCGGATGATCGTGGTGTCGCCAAAGATGACCGAGGCCGTGGAGTAGCCGCAAGCCAAGAAGACAAAGGAATGGATGAGATGCTAACTTGAGCCGCTCGATCGAGGAGGACCGTTGGATCGCGGTCGGGAAGAGAGAGTAGCGGGTCAAGTTGGTATGCTTTGAACAGCGTGCAAAACCCGTTGTGTTGTTGGGTTTGGTCACCATGCATAGCTGTGTGAGTGGGTAAAATCTCAGCCCTTGATGGAGTGCTCTAGGGTTTAGAGGCTCATCCAAGGGTGGTAGGTGTTCCTAGCTGCTACTAGACAGGGGAGAGGGTGTCTCCACGGGACGTGGTGGCGGTGAGGAAAGTCTACGTGAGTAGTTGAGAGTTGTTGAGAGTGGCGATGTGTAAGGATCAAATCCTCGGCTCTTGGATGTTGGCTTAGGATTGAAGCAAGATATCCAAGGGTGGGAATTGATCCAGTCACTATAAATAGAGGGGTAGGGCAGCCTTCCTCTCTGAAGGTTACGAGGTTTTTTTGCTCATTTGAGCTTTGCCCACTTTGTTGTGAGGCTTTGTAAACCTCCCTTCCGAAATGAAATGTTCTTCACTTATATTCTTGTTTCATTTCTCTTATGTATTTACATTACGCACTTAAATTTCATTATCTAAATTCGCATTTACTTACTTGCAATTTTCTTTACGTAATTTGGATTTGCCTCATCTCCTTCTACATGCTTCTGAGTCTTTGTTGAAATTCATGATTGATGAACTCTTCTCTAGATTCGGTGCTTTCAATCATCTAGACAATCCTTGCGTTCTTGTTGCAAGTTTGTAAATCTGTGTGTTCTTGAAGTGCGTAAACGTGTGACTTGCGTTCTTTAGTCCCGATTGGCTTCGGTTCTTGTTGCCAAGGATGAAAGATTCTTTGGATGAATCTTCTATAGATCATATCCCAATCATCTAGGCAATCTACAACCTCTTCTATTGGCTTTGCAAGAAACCAATTTACGTGACTAGTTTTCGATAGTGTTTCTATTTGTTTGAAGGGTTGTTTCTTCGTGTACTTACTTGCTGTGATTTGTGGAGAGTTATCCAAGGATATTCGACCATCAACTCCCACCGACAAGTTAGGGGTGAAGTCTGTGTTTGTGACTCTGTTTTTGGTGTTGCATTTGTTTAAGCGAAAAGGACGGAACCTTGGTATCAATTCCTTCGATTGATGATTGAAATAGGTTCCGACATCCTTAGGGAGGTGCACACCAATTTTCACTGCTTTTGGATCACCGATCAAAAGTTACATCGATTTGCGTTTTTAAGATCGTGCTGATTTTACTGTTCATCCGACCCCGGTACTGTTCATCCGACCTCTGTAGGTCGGGCGTACCGTTCATCGGTCGGGAACACTATTCACCCGAGTACTGTTCATCCGACCTCTGTAGGTCGGGCGTACTGTACATCGGTCGGGAGTACTGTTCATCCGAACACTATTCACCCGATCTTGTTCATCCGACCTCGTAGGTCGGGCGTCATTATTCATCGGTCGAGTATCTTGTTCTTAGAACACTATTCACCCGAGTAATGTTCATCCGACCTCTGCGATCGGAGTCTTGTTTAACCGACCTCCATGATGGGAGTATCGCATTCATCCGCCGGAATCTTGTTCACCCGAACACTGTTCATCCGACCACTTCCGGTCGGGAGTTCTGTTCACCCGACCACTTCCGGTCGGGGAGTACTGTTCTTCCGACCACTTCAGGTCGGGAGTACTGTTCATCCGACCAGTACTAACGACCGATTCGCGAGATTGTTCATCCGACCGAGCTACCCGACCGGTGCGCTTTTCTGCTCACCCTATCTTAAGCGGTCTGAGCCTCTGTTTTGAAATTGCTCGATCGATGGTTGAGTTCTCTCTTTCTGGTCTTTTGGTGGATTGAATTCTAGGGGGAGAATTTATTCGAAAATTTTATTTGGCTCCTATTCACCCCCCTCTAGTCGCCTTTTCGATCTTTCAAGAAAAAAAAGAGTTGGCTTGCATATGTAGAGCCATCATCTCCAATACCTGCATGATAGAATTTAAGAAATGGTGAGGATGCGAGGTCCTCCACAAGAGAGGGATTGAGGATTGTTTGAGATGGCTAATGCTAATGACCTCTCATTATGAAATTCATCACCTGCAATGTCGACAAGGTGCCATTGTTTCACTTCACACATACCGAGTCATGCAACACGATATGCTCATTGTTGCACTTCAGCCTCCAATTAGCTAGATTTCTCTCTGTCACGCTAGTAGATGTAGAAACTCAATCCGTGTTTTTGTGAACCCACTGAGGAGGCCTGCTTGTTGACAAACTTGTCAGGTTACTTTTGCGCTTTTGCACCTCCAACTCCAAGAAGCACAAGAGAAAAGGCTTCCAGAGCTCTTGCCGTGGGAGGCCTGTTCCTGGTTCCAGGCCTCTGAGGACTCATCTTGAAAGTCAGATCAGGTTTCCCGTAGCCTCCAAAACATTAGGAACAATCTGGCTGTTCGAAATGGAAGGAGCTCCATCTTCATCTACTTGCAAGCAACCATGATTATGTGATGAATTCATGCACATCCTCATGCTAGTGTCATCACCTGGTGGTGTCGCCAGTCTATTCAGATCTCAATCAAACTACTAACCTAATTAAGTCCCTTGTCTGAAAACTTTATCCTATTCATGTTGATCCTTGAATGAACTTCGGCCATGATATCAATCTTCCCCTCAAATGGCTTGTCCTCATTTATATTCGCCACATTCCTCTTCTTATGTGATCCATCATTGGTAGGAGACTTCACTACATTTTTTATCTGCTCACATGGCTTCTTCTTTGTGGAGAACTTTGATAATGTTCTAGTTTGGAAAATACCACCAACATCAGCAATAGTTGGCTTCGATGAAATGGATAGAGGCTTGATTTTGTATTTTTCTAAACCATCATCATTTGAGAAAGAAAAGTTGTATTGGCTGGTCTGTTCATTACTACATCTAGCAAATCTCACATGCTTTGACACTAGGGATAAGTCCACACGCCTCCCAGTTTTTGTTCCAAGGCCTAACAAGCATGTCAAGTGTAGGATCGAAATATACTAATCTAGCAATCAGAGGGGGGTGAATGATTGCGCGGAAGCTAAAATAAATTTTTTATGATTTTTGAAACACCCCAAACAAACTCAGATCGCTTAATTTGTATTCAACATAAACCTTATTGCGCCGGACCAAACTTTTACTTGTACGCCGGACCAAACTTCGTGCCAGACCAAATTTTCACATGCACTACGGACCAAATTTCTACTGTAGCAAAACCAAATCAATTCACGCCGGACCAAATGAGACAGACTGATATATGTTCACTAAAACTAAGATTTCTGAAGATCTAACCGTTCGATTGATATGAAATTTTAACTGTAGAAACTAGATTCAATTCCGAAGCTAACACAAAAATAATTAACTCAATCGGACATATGGATCTAGAGTTATATTCTTTGCAAGACGGCTGAAACAAAAACCGATCTAACAGCGACGGATCAAAATCAAACTAGTAACGGACCAAACTCAAACAATGAGATTAACCGACGATCCCACCGTTCGATTAGTGTGAAATTTTAACTGAAGAAACCAGATTCAATTATGAATCTAACCCAATAAGAATCAACTCGATCGGACCTACGGATCAAAAGTTATTAACCTCGCAAGCATTATGTGACAGATTATGACGAGAACTGACCAAACCCAAATTTCGTGATTAATCACAATCTACAAAAGATTAACCAACGAAACTTTCAAGAACTCTAAGTTGATACTCTAGAAAGATTTTTTATGGATCAAATCAATATTAAACTTGTTGAAACAAGAGAGACAATGAATCAATCTATAAAAACAAGAACCGTGCAAACAAACCAGAAAAGAGTACCGAATCAATTCGCGCATGAACAGTAATCTACGAATACTGTAGCGAACGAGATTTTTCTGTAGCACACGGATTCTTGTAGTCGCTACTGACATCAGTATCATCGATTTTTCCTTCGCTCGAGTGTCGCCGTCTGTACTTCTGAGCATGAGGAAAAATCACCAGAGGAACTTTTAGTAAAGAAATCGATCTTTATTTCTTTTTATCTAGTCTGGTTACAGCACTCCAAACAAAAGAGTACAAACCCTAAAACCTCAGCGCTCTCAAAATAAACAGGAGACACCTCCCCTATTTATACTGAGTAAACATAAAGAGATTGAATACAACTCCACTTCCAACATGGAAAGAGTTTGTATACATCTCAACCTGGCCCAACATGGCCAAAAGCAACTCTTGCACGCATGTACAGCCCACATGCTCTGAATACGTGACTAACCAGCCTCCATGTGCATGTTTTCTAGCCCGAACGTTCTGCATGACATCCTTGACCACCAAGACCTCGATTCCTTCTCTGAATCTAGTCTCGAACCCCAGTTCCTCTATGAACCTAGTTCCAGTCCCGTCATCGACCACGTTCGCCCTCAAGCAACACCTGCACATGAATAAACAAGAAATAATTCCGAGCACAAGTCCACGACTTGACTCAACATCAGTCTATGCAACCACTCACATGAGCGCATTGCATCAAGCAAAACTATTACCATGCTATCACAAGCATATCAAGTAAACATCTGAAACAGCACATGCCAAAGCACCACACATGCCATAAGCACAACCACTTTGCAATGCCAATTTCATTACTAAGCCAATTTTTCAGCACATGATTTCACATCAAGTCTATTTGCTCACCATTGCAATTATAAAATGTCTAAATGCTGATCATCAAAATAATGTCTATTATCTGGAAAGACTAAGCATGGTGTAGCCCCCATGCTTTTCAAGAAATCCACATGGGATTCTTTACATGTATTATAAATTGAAACCATTTCAATGTCATGCTCATGCACAAGAGCTGTCACTCGTCCACGGTCTTCTTGGTCATTTGACGAGCTATCATCACCATCTTGCTCCTAAGAGGAACTATCGCTCAAGATATTATTTGAATGATGTGAAGGTCCTAAGCTAATATTTGCATCACCGAGTAAGCTCCTTAGCTCCCTCACATAGAAGGGCACTTCCTCTTGGACAAAGCTAGTATCAATTATCATAAACTTTAGAAGATCCTGATCACCATCCAAAGGAGAATCTTGGTATGTTGCTTGACCATTTTTATGAATATTGGCACCATCGTCTATTCCATCAACCTGTTGACGTCAAAAACTTGAAGTAGGGTTTACAAAGAAGACACCGCATTTAACACCGGTTCAAGAACGTGCGGTCGATTTGACTCAGAATCGACAAGGTAAAATATAAAATTTACTCAAAAGCCGATCGTAACGATCAATCGGCTTAGACTCAATCAGCTTGAAGCCGATTAAGATCAAAGTAACAAGGTAAGTCTAATTAGCCGATTAAAGCTAATCAGAGGATAAAGGTAGATCGATTTTGAAGAAGGCGATGCGCAACAAAATCAGAATAAATCAAACCTGGGGTGTAATTGAAGATCAACAATTGGCGATGCGCAACTTTATTGATCAAGATCGATTACAGAGATTAAATTACAAAAGCTACTCCTAATCGACAGGAAGGAAGAAAGTAAAAGCTAGTTGATTGTATTATGTTGATGATGCTCTTGCAGTTCGCTTTGCCCCTTCTTTTATACCCTCGGCCGATCGTGTCCTGTTACAACACGCTTCAAGTCCGTATTCGTATCGACCTTATCTCGGACGGTTGTTTTTCTTAAAAATCTTGCAGTTACCAAAATATCTCCAAACCTTTCCATCCTGTCCGTTAATTCAGTATCTTTGACTTTATTACCGATTTTGACCAAGCTTGCCAAATTTTGGTGCAAACATATGCCCCCCATTTTTGAGAGATGACTTGTCATTTGTCAAAAATTTCACTTATCGGCTTTTCCAATCGGCTAACCGTTGAACTTCACTCAATAACTGCTACTTTATTCGCGCCGTAATTCTCTGACATGCGAGTAGTGCGTTTTAACTGCTCGCGCCTTTTGAGATTTACTTCCCGCCGTTTCAATTTTTCACCACGCTATAAAATGCGGCCCCCACCTTGATCATTCTTCACGCGCACAAGCTCTTGAATCATCTGCAATCGGCTTAAGCTTTCCGTTTGAAGTACTCCTGAGGCAATCCTTTAGCTCATCAATCTTCCTTCATCGGCTACAATGGACCCTAGCCAGGTACTTATTCCGATTCCACACAGCAACGATCAATATTTTTTGGGTCCATTGGGAAATCTAGACGTTCATACCGTAACAAACCGGAAGTTCCCGTTTACCTGGCCGATTCTTGGTCATAACATAGAGGGTGGAATAAGAGTTTCGTGGCTTGGCCGACTCTTAAAGGTGGAGAAATTGGTTTATCGGGTAGTAGACCCAAAGAGGAGTGAATGGGAAAGAATGGGCATAGCTGAATGTATTTCACTTTCCTTAGCCGATCCTGAAGCCAACGAGCCCTTAGTGGCCACAGCCTGTTATTTTTTTGTCAAACTGCTTTAATGCTTTTTTGTTCCGCACTGGTCCCATCGGCCCAACTCTTTTGGATGTGGCCCAGTTGTGTTGCTTGAGACCTGATGGGGACTGTATAAACTACGATGCCAAGCCCAAGTATAAGCTTATTAAATCCAAGGGTGAAGGATGGGCGAAATATATCAAAAACAACAATAAGGTTAATGGGATAGTGTCGGACGAAGAGCACGTTGCCTTCTTGAACCTATGGCTAGACCGCTTTTTGTTCTGTGGAGCATCTCTTGGACCAACTCAGGTATATCAAGTGATAGCAGAGCAGCTTGTTGAGGGTCATCGGCTAGCTTTAGGAAAAATCTTCTTGGGTCTTGTGTATCGATGCTTTACATAATAAAAGTCGGCTTTATACGGGTTTTGGAAAATTCACCGTCGATAACGTAGGTGGCCCAATGTGGTTCATACAAATATGGTCATCTTGTTTATTGACCATCCTTTTAACTTGATTCAGTAGATGATACTCCTTTTCCAAGGGAAGATATACGAGAAGGGCTCTATTCAATTTAGAGAATGCCGATCTTTTGGTGAGAGATTTATGATGTGCTCGAGAAATGAGACAAGGACCTTCCCGATAGCTGCAGAAGATTTACATCATTCTTTTTGCAATTGAACATCAAGATTTCAAGCAACAAGATTTCTTTAGTTATGGTGTCGCGCCAATTTTCTTTGGCCTTCATTTCTTCATCCGAAGTCGATAGTTCTCTCGATGCCTCGGGAGACTTTGGACTTATATAAAATTTTCATCTCTCGTGCATTTTCCATGTCGGCCTTCATACTCAGAATCGGACATTCCAACCTTCATACGAGTTTTACCACCCTTCAGTATATGCAAGACAGCTCGGTTTCGGCCAGGTGATTCCAAGTTTGCCACTCCTGGATCGGCTTCAACCCAGAGCTAGGGTTCATAATGCCACATCGGCGAGGCTAGTCTTGGAGTTAGCCGACGAGCTCCAACTTCGCAGTCTCCCACACTTTCATCTGAACGCTCGCAGAGCAGGGGGTTTCACAACATGGTGGTCGGCTATTGCAAAGTGTTTGTACATGGAAAAGACTCCATCATTTATAATCAAAGAATTTTTTCCAAATCTGCCAGAGCCATCATTAGTATCTAACAACGATTCTAGCAGTGAAGCTAGCTCATCGGGTTATACTAACACAAGTCTAGTAGATAAGGTATCGACTTGAATAATTTTATCTTGTGCATCGGTCTTTTTTCCAGATGCATTTTTCTAACCACTTTACATCGTTTGCATATTTGCAGGCTAAGGATGTTGGCAAAAAGCCTATCTCTAGCCAATCGGGAAATGACTAGGTAAGAGGCGATCAATCGATCGCCTTACGGGCTATACCTCCGCACTTTAGGGTTCACAGTCCATCCTTATCGGACATCGAGAAAAACAACCAAGTAAGTGCAAATACAATCGGCTCGTACCATTTCCTCCTCTACCTTAAACTAACCTTTATCCGATTTGTATTTCCAGAAAAGAAAAAGGCAAAGTATACCAAGGCTCCGGCGAAGAAAGGACCCAAGCCCCAAGAACAAAGCGGCAAGAGTTCGCCACATGCATCGGCTATTGGGGAGGTAAGTTACAATACCTTGTATAATGACTTATGTATCTTAATGCATTGGATCACCCTTTGTCTCATTTTCCTTTAGCCAACATAATCGCCCAAGTCGCAAGATTTTAGCCGATCTTAGAATATTTCGATCGCGCCAACCCCTACGCCGAAGTTGACTCAACCTGCACCAGTCACCGATTTGCCAGAACTATCAGACCCAACAAACTTGCTTGGATTTTCGTTGGCCGATCTTGACGACCCAGAGATCATGGTCACTGATGACTATGACGCAGAAATTAGAAAAGTCCTTCAAGTGTCAGAAAAGGCATCGGCTGCCGTCACCTCTGCCCCGGGCATGAAAGAGCGCCTCGACAAGCTCTTCAAACTTGTGATGCAACCGCAATCGGAGATCTTGGCTAACAATCAACCGATAAGGGATGCTATGGCTGCCGTTGAAGCCGATCTCCCTCCGGAAGCAATGCAAGCCCTCCTCAACGTATGTCACTTGGATGATAGAAAATTTGAAGTGGAGGAGGCGCAAAATAGGATCCAGCGACGTGAAGCCCAAGAGGCTGATCAGAAGCTTTTAGAGGATTTGGTTGCTGATGCCAAGGCAAAAAAACGTAAGTTTGATACTGGTGCTCAACGTCTTAAATCGACCAAGGAGTCCCTCTCCAAATTAGAAAAAACAAAGAAACTCCTCTTGGAAGAGTTGGCCAAGCTTGAAAAACAAATCGGAGAAGGCCAACAAACCTTGGAGACCATTGACGGAGTGAAGGAGCAAAACTTAGCATTGCGGTGGTTGTTGAAAATGTGACCAAGCAACCGCCAAGGTGAAGCCGGTGCGGGAATGCCAAGTATGATGAACGCCTTCTAAACGAAATTCAAGACATCATTGCCAAGGCGTGGGTGCTCTGTCGGCTCTGGGCTCGACTCTTCTGGATCGGGCATCCAATATTAAACTTCTAATCAGAAACTTTCTTTGGTTGTTTTGAAAACACTTGTCCTGAATGCTTGTAACTTGTTATGTTGATAATCTATTTGCTTAACCGATTTATATTCTGCTTATATCTTCCGAGTTTGCAATCTTTTCAACCGATTAACAACATCGTGTTAATCTTGGCTCTGAACATGATCTTTAATCAGCTAGGCTCCAATCCAAACACTAGGGTAGTATTTCTTCAAGTATTTCCCGTTAATAGCTTTTGGCAATACATATCATTCTAGTGTTTCTAGTAAGTACGAAGTTTCCGACTAGCCGATTAATTTTGTATGGCCCTTCCCACGTAGGTGACCATTTTCCAAATCGGTTATCCTTAGAACCAACAGGCAATATTGTTTTCCATACCAAATCGGCTTGATCGAAAGACTTAGGCATGACCCTTTTATTGTATGCCCTTGCAACTCTGATCTTATTCTTCTTAAGCCGATCAAGCGTAGACAAACGTAACTCTGCTAACTCATCCAAGTTGTCGATCATTAAATCATTGTAATTTTGAGCCGACAAACCATTTTGTCTAGCTACTCGTATCGACTCAATGTTAATTTTCACGGGTAGAACGGTTTCTTGTCCATACACCAATTGATAAGGTGAAAGTTTCGTCGCTCCGTGATACGATAGCCGATAGGCCCAAAGTGACTTCGATAGAGTTGAATGCCAATTCCTTGGCTTTTCATCAATTTTTCTTTTAATCAACTTGATCAGTGTTTTATTAGACGACTCGGCCTGTCCATTAGCCTGAGCGTAATATGGCAAAGAGTTTAACAATTTGATCCCTAGACTCGTTGCGTAACCCTGAAACTCGTTAGACATGAATACCGTACCTTGATCGGTCGTGATTGTTTGCGGTATTCCAAACCGATGGACGATATGTTCATTCACAAAACGAATCGCCTCAACACTGGTTACCTTTTTAAGTGGTATAGCCTCGACCCACTTTGAGAAGTAATCGGTTGCGGCCAAGATAAACTTGTGGCCTTTACTCGAAGCAGGAAATATTTGGCCGATTATATCTATTCCCCAACCCCTGAACGGCCAAGGTTTGATAATTGGATGTAAAGCCGATGCTGGTGCTAGTTGTATGTTACCAAACTTTTGACATGTTTGACATCCTTTATAATACTTGAAACAATCTTCTAGCATCGTCGGCCAAAAATAACCTGTTCGTCTGAGCATCCATTTCATCTTATGTGCCGATTGATGAGAACCACAAATGCCTTCGTGTACTTCACCCATTGCCACCCGTGCTTCTTCAGCCTCAAGACATCTTAACAATAAACCTTCCATAGTCCGATAATATAGTATATCGTCCATGACGACGTATTTCAATGCTTGTTGCCGTATCTTTCGTTCCGTCGGCTTGGATGGATCGACTAGATAATCTTTTATCTGCGTTCTCCAATCAAGCAATATCGTGCACATGATCGCCTTGTCTACCGATTCGCCTCTCGACTTCGCCGAATCTTTATATCCTCGATGCTTGTCGAGCTAAAGCATTAGCTCTATCGCTCAATTCTCGAGGAACATGACCGATAGAAAATGATGTAAAAGAGCCGATAATCTCTAAACATTGTTCTAAATATTTCAAGAGCACTTCATCTCGACATTGGTATTCTCCTTTATTTGTCGCACCACCAACGGTGAATCACCATATGCCTCAACGGCGCCACCCCAATATTTTCCAAAGAATTGCAAGCCTTTGAGTAACGCCGTACTCGGCACGGTTGTTTGAGCATCGGCTATTTAGCCGAATGCAAATTCAAAGCTATGCCCTTTGGGTGAGGTGAGTACAATATCGATACCATCACCTTCCCGCATCTCGACCGTCAAAGAACACGATTGCCATGGCGCGACCAAGACTAAGTTTGTTGTGTCATGTCCTGTCATAAAATCGGCTAATACTTGTCCTTTAACTGCTTTGGCCGATTCATATGATAAGTCGAACTCAACCAAGGCGTAAGCCCATTTGCCAAGTCGACCTCGCAGGATAGGAGCTGACAAAATATATTTTATAACATCGGTTTTGCAGATTACCTTACAGGCCGATGCTAATATGTAGTGCCTTAGTTTTGTGCACGAGAAGTACAAAGATAAACATAGTTTTTCGATAAAAGGGTACCTGACTTCTGGGTCTAGTAACCGTCGGCTTAAATAAAAGATAACCCTTTCTTTACCATGCACCTCTTGTGCTAACACAGCTCCAATAGTATCTTCTTCAGCCGAAACATATAGCCTGAAAGGGATCCCTTTTTGAGGCGCAGCCAAAACTGGAGGGTTGGACAAATACCTTTTAACTTCGTCGAAAGCCTTCTGCTGATCGGCTCCCCATATAAATTCTTCATTGTCCTTTAATTTTAGCAATGGAGTACAAGCACGAATCCTTCCAGAGAGGTTTGAGATGAACCGACGGAGATAGTTAATTTTGCCGATCAACTTTTGTAACTCGTTTTTGCATGTCGGTGGTTCGGTATTGGCTATAGCTCTGACCCTCATTTGACTGACTTCAATTCCCCTTTCATGAACCATGAAGCCCAGAAACTATCCAGCCGACACGCCAAACGCGCACTTGAAAGGATTCATCTTTAGACCGTGCGATCTTATGTTTCTAAAAACTCTTTCTAAATCGGCCAAGTGTTGCAAATCTTCTGCGGATTTTACTACTACATCATCAATATATATTTCGACAATGTGGCCGATTAAGTCATGAAAGATCAGATTCATTGCTCGCTGATATGTTGCTCCAGCGTTCTTCAAGCCGAAAGTCATCACCGTCCACTCGAACAATCCTATTGCACCAGGACATTTGAAAGTCGTCTTGGTATATCGGCTACGCCATGAGTATCCGGTTATACGGCATTGCCATCTAGAAAACTTATGATCTTGTTCCCTGACGCAGCATCGATGAGCATATCGGCTATTGGCATCGGATATTCATCTTTTGGCGTCGCCTTGTTCAAATCTCTAAAGTCGACGCATACTCGAAGCTTTCCATTTTTCTTCATAACAGGAACAATGTTGGAAACCCACTCCGCATATCGGCAAGGCCTGATAAATTTTGCCTCCAACAACCGTTCTATCTCTTCTTTTATAATTTGGTACAAGGCTGGATTGAAACGCCTAGGATACTGTTTAAACGACCGATAGCCCGATTTTATAGGTAGCCGATGTTCCACCAGCTGACGGCTTAATCCGGGCATCTCATGATATTCCAAGCAAAACAATCCTTATAATTTCTAAGGATTTTTATCAGTTTTTCTTTGTACTTTACATCTAAACTTGCACTAACAAAAGTTGGTCTTTTTCTATCACCGCTACCTATATCTACTTCTTCAAGCAAATCGGTGGATGTAAAACCTTGACCTAACTTTTCAATTTCTTCAAAGTCTTCTATGGCTTCGTAGCTATCCGTTGTTTGCCGTAGCTTTGCATTTTATCCTGCAACCCCTTTAGCGCTTTTCTTGTCCCCATCGGCGTAACACTTCATTTGCCGATCAAAAGTGCCCGGCTTGACACCGATCGGCATGAGTCTGATTTGCTTACACAGATAAAATCACGATCGTCGGCGCCTTTCCGATATGCACCGACTTCTTCGTGTTGCCAATTCGCGTCGAGCTAGCCATGGCGATATGGGCGATGTGTGGTGTGACGACTTTGACTTCTTCTCCGCTCCACTGACAAGCGCTTGATGCATGGTCGACGGAATACGCAGATTGGCATGAATCCAATCCCGACCGAGCGATCTGTTGTAGTTTCCTTTGGCATCGATTATAAAGAACGCCGTCGGCAAGGTCTTGCTACAAACGATCGACTCTGTGACCATGACACCCTTTACCTCGTTGGGGTCGCCTGTGAAATCATTTAGAACCATGTTAGTTTTAATTAAGTCTTCATCACACTTACCCAGTTTTTTGCATGTCGTGTACGGCATCGGGTTCATCGTGACCCTCCGTCTACCAAAGCATTCTTGATATCGGCTTGCCATTTATGTATCCTTTTAGATACAATGGCTTCGATGCCGATGATCATCTTTAGGTTTCTCGAATATGGCACTCATGCGCTAGAACACAAGCGAGCAAATGCCTTTTTGGTCGATTCGCTTCGATTTTGAACTCGGTAAACAGCGTGAACACCATGTTAATATCCATGGGAGGGGTGTCATCCCGAATCATGGGAGAATCCAAGTCATCAGTCGATTCGAAATCTTCTTCGGCTTGTTCTTTTCTTCTCCACTCTTTCTTGACGCATTTGATTGGACGAAGTTCATTAAACGTTTCGTCTCTCTGTTTTTCGACATCGGCTTCACGGATTTCTTGCGTCCTTAGCCTCTGCCGCCGTCGTCGTTGTGATCGGCTCAGGCCAGATGGACACCACCTAGGTTTGGGCTCCACCGGCTTCCGTATTTGACCAGCCAAATCTTCTTGATTAGAACTGGGCTTGTGTGTCTTGATTTGGCTCGGTTCTTGATCCGTTTGATATTCTCTCGTGGGCGGGCCTTGTCATTACTTCGCTTGCTCTCTAATCGCCCGCATGACCTTTCTCCGGCCGATTGCCTTGGCCAATCGTCTTGGGGATAATGTTCCATCAGGCGGTGTATGGTGATGGCAACGCTTCTCCTCTTTCCCAAAGAAATCGCCAAAGGACACCTTCTATGTGCCCTCTCCACATTCTCGGTGCGGTACAAGTTATCCGACCGGCGAGCCTTATACCGTGGTCGGCTATTCATCCTCTCGTATTTCTCCATTAATTTTAAAAATGTTGGTCCTGACCTTTTCGCTGGCTGCCTTAATGGAGACTTTTCTGCTTTGTACCATTTACCTACCTAAGGATTCCCTTTGGGTTTGATGGTTCTTGAATTTTTTCCTTCACGATCGGCTTCTATTTGTAAAGAGCCGATTGTAATCTTCAGTGTTTGATCGTTGTTCGAGCTTAATTGGATGTTGACTTGTCGATCCTTTTTCTGCTCGTCGTGCATCGGCTCTTTTCCTTTAGCCGAACACTGTACCATGTTGATGGGAAACGGATCAACATCAACTAGCATGGTCGGCTCATCAGCAAACTTCAATCGACCATCCTTAATAGCAGATTGGATCTGTTGACGGAAGATATTGTAGTCATTAGTGTTATGCGAATAAGAATGATGCCACTTGCAATACCTGCGTTTCTTGATCTCATCGGGCGACGGTATCACATGCCCTCCGCAATCGTATTATCTTTTCTTGCGTATAAATCAAAATACGATCGCACTTAGAAACATCGAAAGAGTACTTAACCTCTGACTTGTTCCTAGTCGGCTTAAGCCAAGAACAGACAAAGGACTTTTTGGATCCTTTTACCCATTCGGCTATGTTTATTTCTGCTTCCTCGTCTTCCGATGAGTCACTTGGACAATACTCAACCATATTGACTTTAGCCTTGTCCTTTTCTTTGTTATTGCCATTTTTGGACCTGTCTTTGAACGCTTTATTATCAGTGAATCGGCTTTCTTGAGCCGATACGCGATGCAATAAGTGGCTAAGGTCGGTGAATTCTTGTCCTCCGAATTTTTCCCTAAGCGGCGGAATCAAACCTTGAAATGCTAAATCGGCAAGTTGGTTGTCAGGCAATGTGACGCTGAAACACCGATTCCTAATTTCTCTAAATCTCTTGATGTAATCCGTTATCGATTCCCGAACTTACGGTGGGTAACTCGATCCAAATCCCGAGCTCTAAACCGCCCAAAAGAAGTATTCATGGAATCGGCTTTCCAAATCGCTCCATAAATGGACCGAATTCGGAGGCAAGCAAGTAAACCAAAGTAAACGCCGCCTGCATAAAGTCAACGGAATAGTCGATTTTGACCCGTCGGATCGGGCTGCTTCACCGCACTGTGCGATAAAGCGTCCAACATGTTCCAGGGTAGTGATTGAATCATCCCCTGAGAATTTGGCAAAGTCCGAGACTCTGAAATTATGAGGGTAGGGCATACGATCTATGTAATCTGGATACGGCTTTCTATAGCCGATAACCTTCCCTTTTGGTTGTATGCCGAATTGGTCCCTCAAAACGGCAGAGATCTGATCGGCCCAATTAGCATTATCGGCCATAGCAGGCCCTTGATAATGTCTGTCATAATCGGCATTCTGCCCCTCGAGTGCAAGCTCGGGTTGCCAATTACGCTGTGCCGCCGATACGCGATCATACTGCTCGTGCTGATTGCGTTTGACTTGAGGTTCCGGCACTGGAACAAATGGTTCTGAGTATGTTACTACCCTGTGTGGTCCTGGGTTTCTAAGCAGGGTAGGCTCTTGTGGGAATCTCTCGGAGCTAATCGGCTGTGAAACCGATTGGGGAAAAGCATAGAAAGGGGCCGACGGCGGCAAATTGATTGATGCATCCAACTTAGTGGCGTCGGTATAGGCGTGGTAATGGCTCACCCCACTTGACCGAGGGTCCCTAGGCAATATGACCGTGGGTTGTGTGGGCATCATGGTGGGGGGTGAGGTTATAGCCGATGGTTTAGGATCGGCCGGTGTGCTCTGCGTGCTTTGTGGTACTGAAAAGACAGGATAATTCGGCAGAGTTTGCAATGGGTCAAGTAGACTTCCTAACGAGACCAACTCCTGGGCTATAGATTTCACACTATTTGCTATCATCGGCTTAAGCGTTGTCACTAGAGCCGATGATTGATTTATTAAGGCGTGGTGCACAAATTGATTAATCATAGCCGACAATTCAGCTTGAGCAGGCAGATATTGGCTTACCGGTTCTGTGACACCCGCGCCTCCCAGGGCGTTGACCGCCGGCAGGGTGGATTTTTGAGTGACGCCGCGTCTCGTTTTCTGATAACAGCCTAGTATCATTTCTTCCAACGCAGCCTTCCTGGCTTCAATTTCTTGACGTTGTTCTGCCGTCAAATCATCCATTGTCGGGACGATTATGGCCTCTGCGTTGAGATCTGATGGTGAAATCGACTTCCCTAACAAAGACATTGCGGTCCCACCGGGCGTGCCAAGAGTGTGTTGACGTCAAAAACTTGAAGTAGGGTTTCGACAAAGAAGACACCGCATTTAACACGGTTCAAGAGCGTGCGGTCGATTTGACTCAGAATCGACAAGGTGAAATATAAAATTTACTCAAAAGCCAATCGTAACGATCAATCGGCTTAGACTCAATCAGCTTGAAGCCGATTAAGATCAAAGTAACAAGGTAAGTCTAATTAGCCGATTAAAGCTAATCAGAGGATAAAGGTAGATCGATTCTGAAGAAGGCGATGTGCAACAAAATCAGAATAAATCAAACCTGGGGTGTAATTGAAGAAGATCAACAATCGGCGATGCACAACTTTATTGATCAAGATCGATTACAGAGACTAAATTACAAAAGCTACTCCTAATCGACAGGAAGGAAGAAAGTAAAAGCTGGTTAATTGTATTATGTTGATGATGCCCTTGCAGTTCGCTTTGGCCCTTCTTTTATACCCTCGGCCGATCGTGTCCTGTTACAACACGCTTCAAGTCCGTATTCGTATCGGCCTTATCTCGGACGGTTGTTTTTCTTAAAAATCTTGCAGTTACCAAAATATCTCCAAACCTTTCCATCCTGTCCGTTAATTCCGTATCTTTGACTTTATTGCCGATTTTGACCAAGCTTACCAAATTTTGGTGCAAACACAACCTCTAGATCAAGAAGAATGGGATCCTCAACCACTTTTTTAAGGATGTCACTAATAAAATCGAAATAGTGTGTGCCTCAAGTGAGCTTCCTTCTTGAGAATTTTTTTTATAATCGGCACTAGAAATACAAGACAATTCATAGTTGTGCGGGCGTCTTTTGGCTACACTGAATGCCACCCTTTTGCGAGCAAACGGGGCTATAGACAATGTTCCAAAAAAAAGATAATTTGAATTTGCCTTACTTCTCACGAAATCACCTATCAAGAACTTGATTATATCGTTTAAAGCGAGGAACAATTTTTGCCTGTAGGCATGTCGACACAAATAGATAAAACTTTGTTTGTCTTGGATGTATCCTAAACTAATCCAGTCAAATCATGCATCCGTTTTCCAATCCCAACCACCTCCACAAAAGCTTCTATTCCAATAGTGTATTTCATGGTGAAGACATATTCCTCCTACGATGTTAGTCCATCACCGAAAGACTTGAAAACCTGCAATATGAGAAAGCAATACAACTCATATAGAAACAATTGATTGAAGAAAAACAAGTTTCTCTATTAATTTTGACAATACTTGGTTTGTGAGAGGTCGATAGTCTAAATATAATACATGAACGATGCTGATAAATTAGTGAAGAATGAAATTTAAATTTAGTGGTTCACTTGTGATATTACGTTAGGAAACATCAATGATTGAAATCGCGATTATCGTGGCATCACAACATCGCGAGCTATAGAGCTATTGCGGAAGCTATCCTACATCACGGTCACATATAAAATGTTGTTTTTATAATTTTACATATTGCGTAAAAGGAAAAATTCATGATATACCACTCCATTCATTGGCACATGTTATTGAGACAACAAATGCATTTCCTGAAGTGCCAATGAATGGAGTGGTATATCATGAATCCCCCCTATGTGAAATACCACCATAGCTATAAGAAACTTTTTAATCATTTAATAACAGTTCATAGGTGCAAAAACAATAGCACATTATCCATGCAACCATGACAAACTGGTTCATACGGCACTAAATTACAAAACACAAAGTCTAATTAACAGCTATTACACAACAAGCATGCGGTATTTCAATAGTATTAATACAGAAATATATATGATAACTCATGATGCTCTAATTATCACTAAGATCATTTGGCATAGAACCCTCAAAATCACTTCGCAGTTCCATCTCATTGTCTTCAAACAAGGATGATGTAACAAATTCTTTTTCCTCCTCTATAGTTGGGATAATTTTCTTCTTCTTTCTAGGATTTACATCCTTGCATCTTGGCCATGTTCTCTTCTTTTGACCTATACTTTGAAAGGCAGTCAAGCAAGCTTCATGCAAATTATCCTCAGCACCGTCATGCTCAGGTTGTGTCTCAGATTGTGGCTCAACTTGATCTTCTTCCAGCCATTCATTGCCATCATCTTCGAGGACATTTGTAACTTGTGTCTAAATAGAATCTTTGTTTTTGTTCTCTTTCTTATGTTGCAGTTTTGAGTTGAATTTCATGAATACAAGATCATTTAACCTTTTGTGGAGAAATTTTGATCATTTCTTTGAGTGAACATGCACATTTCCAAGAAAAAGCATTGTATATCAGACAAAAACATCATATAAAGTTAAAGAGAGAGGAAAATAAATAGGTTAAAGTGTTAAACATTTTACTTGCTCAAATGCACTCCAATTTCTTTCACAAGCTGAGGAGCTACACATCAAGCTCAAAATCTTTGCAGACAAGTTCCTTAAATGTGGTGTAGATGTTCCATGGTTCAGCCACCATTTTGCTTCATGTGACCATATCAAAAAGTAAAGCATAGTGAGTTACTAACATGACTAGCATAATTATATAAAGATTTTAAATGTATAAACTTACTTAGTCAAAATTTTTGTTCCTTCTATGCCTTTAGGCAATGTCCTTTCCAAAAGATTCTAGGCCATCTTGCTAAATTTGAATCTCATCTTGCATGATCTTCTCTTGAATGTCCTCCTCTGCTACTAATTTATTCACACAAGTAGACCACTTCTAAATGTTGCTTCCTTTCAATCTCCACCTTGTTAGGCCATCTCCAACAGTATTCCCTAAATCCGGATCCCTATATCCCCATATACAGAATTCCCTAAAAAGATTCCTTCCCTATATCTCTTCCCTCTCCAACAGCATTCCCTATATCTCACTCTCTATTTTCTCTCTCCTATATTATAATGATATTTCATAACCGCCATATGAGCCATGTTTTTTTCCAGGAAAAATTTGATCGGCTATTTTTAATTGCGGGAATTTAAAATTTGAAATTTATTCTAACGGTGAACGTAACGGCTATATTGCAACGTCTATATTATAACGGCTATTTTGTAACGGCTATATTTTTAGGCTATATATACATAGACATTTGCACTTTCAAACCTTGTCCATTTCTGAATGTTCACTGTCTAGCATATCTCAATGAGTCGTCAGAACCTAGTTCAGCATTTCCTCCCAGAAGACTCATCGTCGGATGATGACGATGAATCTCTTATTACAGTAGCATACCTAGCACAGGAGTAAGATGAGAGTGTGAATGCTCGACGCCATGGAGGTTCTATTTTTGGCCATCAATACGTACATCGCAATAGAGAGGAAGGGCATGCTAGGCTGTACCGAGACTATTTCGCTGATCCTCCGGTGCACGGCCCAACCTTCTTTCGCCGCAGGTTTACGATGAGAAATATTTTAATTCTTTGCATTTTTGGTTGATCATCTTGTCTATGACTCATACTTCTTTTCGGCGCAGGTTTAGAATGAGTCGTCATCTATTTCTTCGCATATTGCATGCTATAGAAGCCCATTATGATTATTTTGTTCAAAAAAGGAATTGTGCTGGAATTCTCGGGTTATCTTCTTTACAGAAGGTAACTGCAGCATTCTGGATGATAGCTTATGGAGTACCAACAGATGCTATTGATGATTGTCTACTGATTGCGAAAGCACGCCATAGAGAGTCTTAAAAGGTTTGTGCGAGCTATCATTGTCCTCTTTGGAGATAAGTATTTGAGATCTCCAAATGAGAATGATATCTTGCTAGATTACTTGCAATCGGTGAGGAAAGAGGTTTTCCCGAATGCTTGGAAGCATAGATTGCATGCAATCGAGGTGGAAAAATTGCCCTACAAAGATGGCAAGGATTGTATATTGGGCATGCACACAAGCCAACAATAATTCTAGAAGCCGTTGCTTCACAAGATCTATGGATTTGGCATGCCTTTTTTGGTTTACCAGGATCTCACAATGATATTAATGTTCTTCACCGCCCTCTCTTCGCAAAGCTAGCGTAGGACAAGCTACTAAGTGAGTTATATTATCAATGGTCACAATTACACAATGAGGTACTATCTTGCAGATGGGATATATCCTGCATAGGCAATATTTGTGAAGACAATACCATCTCCCCAAGGGAATAAGAAGAAATATTTTGCCCAAGCTCAAGAGGCAGCTAGGAAGGATGTGGAACGAGCCTTTGGAGTTCTGCAAGCTCGTTTTGCAATTGTTCGAGGTCCAGCACGTTTCTGAGATCAACAAACACTAAGAGATATCATGACAACATGTGTCATCATGCATAACATGATAGTTGAAGATGAGCGGGATGGAGGACCACTTGACTACAATTACGAAGGAATGGGAGAAACAGTTTTAGTGTCACATGAACATACACCTGAACTCTTTGAGTTTATTCAAACTCATCATTCCATTCGGAATAGGGAAATTCACCACCAGCTTCAAGACGATCTAGTGGAGCACTTATGGCAACGTTATGGAGGAGTGTAATTTAGTGGTGTTTAAATTATGTACTAATTTATATTTTATATGTATTGTAATAGGAATCTTTAAATGAAGAAGTTTATGACTCTGTGACCTACTGAATATAATATTTTTAACAGTAAGAACCCTTTACAACACTAATATCAAGAGTAAGAACCCTTTTCAACAGTTAGATACCCACATTGGAGTTAATCGTCAAGAGGTCCCGAGAAGGTTGTTATCATCTTATGCACATACATTGCATGCTTTACTGTAACAATCAAAATTAAGGACATGCAACCTCGGATCACTTGAGTTGTATTCAACAAGAACCTTATTGCACTGCACAAATTTGCACATGTATGCTGATCAAACTTCGCTCGAATTCAGACAGAGATTTTCACGTGTACGGACCTAATTTGTAATCAGAAAGGAAAAAATCGATTTACGCCGGACCACATGAAAACAGCCTGACACATATTCACTAAAACAGACATTAGTTAAGATCCAACCGTTGGATCAATGTGAAATTTTAAGTGTAGAAACTAAATTCAATTCGAAAGCTAACCCAAAAAGAATCAACTCAATCAGACCTGTGGATCTAGAGTTATGTCCTTTGCAAGACAGCTGATTTCCAAGGCTACGCCGGACCAATCTTCACAACATGAAAGGCTACGACGGACCTATCTTTAAAAACAAGATTACCGAATATCCAACCGTTAGATTGACATGAAATTTTAACTGTACAAACTAGATTCAATTTTGAATCTAACCCAATAAAAATCAACTCGATCGGATCTACGGATCAAAAGATAACCTTTGCAAGATGACTGAATCAGGTGATGACGGAAATTGATTTCAAAGGCTACGCCGGACCAATCTTCAGAACATCAAAGGCTACGCCGGACCAATCTCTACATATCCAGAGCAGAATTTTTTTACTGGTTCAACAACTCCAGTTGGAAATTTACAGGTAATGTATGAGTCGTATTTGGAAGCCAGTGCGCAAGTATTAAGTAAGTTTCCTCTGCATGGTGGTCATGAACCTCCCCTCCTATTTTATTTGTACATGAAGTCATGAACTATTACTGCTTCTCTGAGATAACCTAGCACAAGAGCTAGATAGGTGTGTGAATGCTCGACATCATGGGGGTTCTATTTTTGGCCATCAATACATACATCGCAATAGAGAGGAAGGGCATGCCAGGCTATACCGAGACTATTTCACGATCCTCCTGGTCACGGCCCAACCTTCTTTCGCATGAGTTTACGATGAGAAATATTTTATTTCTTTGTATTTTTGGTTGATCATCTTGTCTATGACTCATTCTTCTTTCTGTAGCAGTTTAGAATGAGTCGTTATCTATTTCTTCGCATATTGCATGCTATAGTAGTTGCTAGGATTGTTTTTATTCCAGAAGTCAGGAAATGAACTTTCAGAAAGTGCATATGTAGTTTGTCAATCCTTTGGAAGTTAACAGAGTACAATTCAAATGAACATGGACATGGACTAAACAATCCAAATTTTGCCAACCAAACAAGCAATGAGTAACATTGCCATCTTTGATGTTCTCAATCACATCGAAGCTACAAGATATGAACTCTGAAGTGATGGGGTGATATATAGGAAACAAACCAAAAGGAGTTGAAAAATTGGAACTTGCTACCAAAAGCACGCATATATATGAGCCAGGTAGAACGGTTGACTTGATCAATGTTGGGCTCACTTCACAGCGAAGGGAGAGATCGAGGTCGGATAGCATAATGTGTCCATCTTCACGCATGTGGACGTTTTAGGCTTCAGATCATGATATATGATGCCGAGCATGTGCAAATACTCCAATGCAAGGAGGATTTCTGCTACATAGAATCTGCAATTAAGAGGCAAATACAATATCATATTAGTATGCTAGTCTTTACTTAGTACAAATAAATTAAGTCATAAAACTAAGTAAATTCAAGATGTAATTGATTTTATGGAATGACACAAATATTATTCATGTTGCTGTTTGTTCCGGGAAATACTTGCCATGCTACCTCTGCCGAAGAGTATGCAAGTCTCCCCAGACAAAACTCCATAACTAGACATGAAAACTTATCATCTCAAAGTGGTGTACAATGTCGGAAGAAAAGGGTGATCTAGGCACCGCAAGATTTCCTTCTCAACTGGCTCAAGCAAATTCTTGCGGCTTGCAAGTGATGCCTTGTCCATAACTTTCATTGCAAAATAGCTCTTTGTTCCAATCAATTCTGAAAGATACACACTACCAATGTCACCACAGCCTAGCTTCTTCAATACCTTAAAACGGTTCAGGCCAAGGATCCCATCTCTTGTCCTGATCATTTCGGGCAACTACTGCCGAAACAGGATAAGTTGTGTATCTGTTCTACCCAGCACAATAATCATCCTACTCTACTGAGGTTGAGAACTTGAGATTCAAGCCTCAAAAGTCCGTGATCTAATAACTAGGTGCTCAACTAAATTCATAGTTGACTACACCAAATTCTCAACCTCTGAAAACATCCAATACCACGGCCACTCATATCAAATTTATAAGCTCATGTCCAACAGTTGAACAATTTCACAACTAGTAGTGCTCAGACTATGCAGCAAGCAATGCACAAAAACATGTTTTTCAAGCATAACCTGATAATTATCAATCGCCACAAGCTAAGTAGAAAAACATGCCAATTTAGCTCTCACCTTGATCTGCTAAGCAACGGAGACTCTGGTACCTGCATCATCACCAAAAGCCAAACCACCTTAGTTCACCACCAAAATCACAAAACACAAAGCTAAGCTCAAGAGAGAGCGCCGGGGGGTGAGGGGAAGCAGGGCGTTTTGCGGACCGAAGAGGTGGCGGAAGGCATCGCGGCAGGCCTCGGTGATGTGGATGGCGTAGCTGTCGTTCTTCTCCGCCGCCCGCATGATCTCCGGTTGCGCCACACCCGGGAACCGACGCGGGCACGGGGCGACACCGCCTCCGGTGTCACCGCGGGAGCTGAGGCCTGCATCGCCGGCGGGGACGCTGGCTCGCATCCCTCCGTCGCGTCCTCTGGACTCCTCGTCACGCGATAGGTTTCGGAGTTCAGGGGAGTTTGTACGCGTATGAGCTCCACGTCGCCCTTGAAGCGGAGCGGCGGCTCGCCTCTTTCGTCGCCTGGCCGCCTCTAACGCTTCCTCGTGGGCACGAGAAGGAGCCGGGCGTCGTCTCCACACCGGATTTGGGACAGAGCGATCGTTCCTCGCAGGCGCGGGAGTGAAGGATCGTTGCAGCGAGCGGACGGGAATGCGATGGGGAACGGAGAGAGAATCCTGATATTTCGGGATTCTCTCTCCGATCTGTAAAAGTAGGGAAGCGCATCGGTAACCTGTTGGAGTGGGATGGTGTGTACGGATTCTTCATATTATCAGGTAGAGAATGGTTTGAGTAAGCTATTAGAGATGGATAGTAAAAGTAGGGATTCAAATAATAGCCAGTCAAGTGCAATAGTGTCTTAAGTCTGTTATCCCACCTTTTGTCAATTATGGCCCAAACAGATTTATACTTGTCCTTAACCCCATCAAACCGCAGAGAAATTTCCTTCTTTGCATCCAACAACAACCATACAAGAAACCCATAGCTGGTACATCACTATCCATACGCCTCAAGACGTCAACCAATGGCTCGAAATAGTTGGCTGCATCATCCAGTCCTCTCTAAAACTGATTTGACCGAACTACCTTTGCTGCATTCTTTCCCTTCTTCTGTTTCAGATAATCCAACTCATCAAGCTCATCTGATATGAATAATCTTGTCAAGTCCTTCTTACTATCTTGTATGCTCTTTAAATTTAAGTATGTAGTAGCAAACCGGGTAACATCAGACCGAAACAATCCTTCCCAAGGAAGTTTCTCATCAAATCAAACACACGAACATGAGTATAAAGAAAAATTGTCACATTTCTTGCTTTTTGCAATAGTACCTTTCACATCCTCTAGACACCCCCAATATCTATTGATTCAAGAAAACACACACCAAAAGAACTATGCACCACTAGGTTCATGATTCCTCTTCTTTTCCTATCAGTCAATGCATCGGTTGTGATTGTACAACCTATGAGCTCCCATGCTTGCTTATGTGACTTGAAAGATTCTACTGTCTTCTTTTTCCGCTTATTTTAAAAAAGGACCATTAACTTCATATGGACTTGAACCCTGGAAACCCCTTCCAAAATCCCCAATAGCCTCTAGCATAAGATTGAACCATGGATCTTTGGCTGCATTACCTAGAATGTTATTGTTATAGAACGATTGACAAATGTATTCACATGCTCTGTCCCTCTTCTATTCTCTCATTTTAGTAATTAGTGCAGTTTTGACTTTCTCTTTCAATCCTTTCTTTCGAGCCTCATGTGGAGATAGTTTGCAAAATGCATCAATTGGTCCAGGATTAGCAGAGCCTTTTGAGCTTCTTCTTGTTCTTAAAGATTGTAGCCTGACAAGGCTTTGATCATCACTGTCACCTTCTCCTTCCGAATGACTTAAGTCCACCTCACCTCTTAATTCCAGTAGCTCTTTAAGCCTCTTATCCTTCTCATTTCTCTTCCTAGTAACTATTCTACGCATATATATATATACACGGTAGCGCTATTCTATACGTGCGCGCAGCTACGCGATGGTCGTAACCCCACAGAAAAGCGCATCTAAACCATGCACTTACACCTGCTTATGTCCAAGCCAATCGGTAGAGTGACCAACTAGTGAACCAACTAGTTAATGTGTTTTTCTTATTTGTACATGAATCTTTATTTCTTTATTTTAACCATAACTTTTTATTGGTAGCTCCGATTCATGAATGGTTTTCATCAGTAGTTTACTGACGATGAAAGGAACAAAATAATATAAGTCTCGCCAATTATATTGATTTTACTATCCGTATATATAGAGTTTACAATCCGTATATGTATATGTGTGTGTGTATATATATATATATATATATATATGGTTCGATCGATTTGTGATTTGTCAAACTAGTAGCTTACACTGATAGCCATGACGGTACGTATTTCGACCAGCGTGTATGATATTTTGTGCATCTTGTGTATATGCCTGCAGTTGGATGACTGGGTGCTGTGCCGAATCTACAAGAAGTCCATCCAGGCGTCGACGCCGCCGCTCACTGACTACGTGAATCTGAGAGGAAAGTTATAGTTAATTGTGTTAGTGTTAATCTTGTTGTAAGAATAATTATACACGTTAGAACGTGTACATGCATGTGTTTGTTTTGTTTTCAGTTATCTAGTCTTTGCATGGAGTGGCTGTACGTCACAAGTTTTTGACTAGTTGTGTTGCATTAGTGAGATGCATGCACGAGTGCATGGATGTAGGAGGGCTTATTCAATGGGTGACCAAGTCTGTAGAGACCAAGTCTTCAGGAGGGCATGTTCACTGGATGGCCGTGTAGTCAAGAATGAGCCAGGGCTGCGCACTTCTGATGATCCATTGCATCTATATAATCTTGTACATGGGATGCTCAAGGGAGAGAGAGTAGCTAGGAACAAAGAAGTAAGACACTAACTCAAGTCCGTTGTAATCTTAAGTCGGTAGGTGTCTTTAAAGGTGTGTTCCTTGTATTCTTGGTGAGCTATGTACGAGAATATATAAGTGTGTATGTTCTTGGTGTATTTCTTGCTCTTGTGTCCACGAGTTCGTGTTTGATCCTTGAGCTAGTTCCAACAATTGGTATCAGAGCGAGGTTGTGAGTTGCATGCCCAAGTGTTCATACCGCGGCGTCATGTCGATCGTGGAGCGGGCGGCGGCGGTGAAGGAGGGATTCGTCTCCCTCCAGTACCCGATGTTGTCGAGCACCAACTACTCCGCTTGGGCAATCAAGATGGAGGTGTTCATGGAGGCTCAAGGCATTTGGGATGCCGTTGAACCCGCGGAAGGAGAAGCCGTGGACAAGAAGAAGGACAAGATGGCGATGGCGGCCATTATCCAGGCGATCCCTGAACAAACTTTATTGCAGGTTGGTGGGAAGAAGACGGCGAAGGAGACATGGAATACCTTGAAGACCATGTACCTCGGCGCCGATCGTGTCAAGAAAGCGCGTGTGATGTCTTTGAAGTGTGACTTTCAGGCCATGCGCATGAAGGAGACCGAGTCCGTGGATGAGTTCGCAGGGAAATTGACTTCCCTTGTGAATGAAATCCGTGGATTGGGTGAAACATTTGAGGATGCGGTCGTCGTCAAGAAGCTTCTTCTGTCTATCCCAGATAGGTTCCTGCAAGTCGTGGCGGCAATTGAATAGTTTGCCGACTTGGAGACCATGCCGATCGAGGAGATGATCGGGCGCCTCAAAGTGTACGAGGGAAGGATCCGCAAACGCCATGGCGAGGAGGGTGACACACACTTGTTGCTCACCAATGGTGAAGAGGGTGTGTCCAACCGTCATGATAAGAAGAAGTTCGACAAAACAAAGGTACGGTGTTTCAACTGCAATGAGTTGGGACACTTCAAGTCAGAATGTACCAAGCCTAAGAAAAAAGAGTGGAGGGAGCTGAATCTCGCCGACGTGGATGAGGAACCGGCTCTCCTGTGAGTGTGGTCATAGTAGACAACAAGATTAAAGGGGTGATAAACAAACTGTATTGTAATGTCGAATCAGCTCTCTGGTTCGTACATCTGAGTAATATGGATTCTGTTGATGGCGTTTCAAGTATCATAAGCCCAGGTACGAAAATGATGCCAGATATAGAAGTGGATTTTCGTATACCCGTCATTGAAATGATCCATTCTTGATTGTCAAGGGCTTCGCTTTGCTGGCACGAGTTACATCCTGTTAAGTATATTTATTTACAAGGAATGCAACAGAAATATACTATAATTTAGATTTTACTATCAAATATACTATAATTTACTGGTTACATCTTTAGATTTTATTGCCGAAACTCACCGTGGCGTATTATAGTCATGCGATATATTTAATCCAAAGTTATTGTCAAATACACTCCAATTTACTCTCCGTATATATAGATTTTACTATCATATCAGAGGGTTCAGCAGCCTATGCAGTCTGTGCAGTAGTAAAATCTATACATACGGTTAGTATATTGGTGTTCATTTGATAGTAAAATCTATATATTTTAGTACAAATAAGAAAACATATTTACTAGGTGGTCGCAAATGAGCTGGCTTGGTGTGTTTGTTGTACCGGTGAACATGCATTTTGTCGGCGAAGCAAAATGTTAGGCGTCCATCTTAACCGATAGATAGCTGCTATGACTAGATCGGGATCCTCCAGCTCCTACAGGTTGAGCCATATGTTGAGATATTATTATTGTTTACTGAGAGAGAGATTCTTTTACCAGCTACTTGATGAACTAGTGCACCTCTCTTGTCTGCACCTCAGTGTTTTCAATCGTTCAGGTCCCTATTGGTTAAAAGACTTGCTCTGTTACGTCAAATTATATATGGAGAACAGGAGATATAGTCCTGATCCGAATGACAAGATGCTTGACTAGATATAAAGTTACATGTCGAGTATATATCCATTAGCTGCACCGCCCTATGAGCAAACCGAGCACAAATTCTAGCTCTCCCACTCATCTATATAGAGTTTACTATCTATGTATTGTAATAATTTACTACTCCTGCATGATAGTAAAATTTATGTATAAGGACAGTAAAATCTATCTATATGAATAGTAAAATATGTCATCAGTAAGCTACTAGTGAAAACCGATCATGAATTGGAGCTGTGAATAAAAAGCTATAGCTAAAACAAATAAAAGAAAGGTTCACGTACAAATAATGAACCACATTTATTAGTTGGTTAGTGGGATGCATGGCTCAGTCAACTGGAGCAGTTCAATGCGCTGATTAGTGTGTTGCATGACTCGGGCGGATTGGATTAAATGACTGGAGAGTAGAATAGGCTATTCTACATGCAGTTGTTGAATAACATTTCTATATATATATCACATGTATATATATACATAGGACGGCAAAATGGGGCACTATGGGGCCTGGACAGCATGATTTTAAATGCATGAATTCAAGCTAAATTCAGGTATATTTTTCGAAACTTTCAGTTTTAGGATATATACCCATTTATAACAATTCAAATGAACACATACCTTTGAAAAAATATACTCGAATTCAAAGATTTGAACGAATTTTAGATCACATGCTTTGCTGATTTATATATAAAATCAGCACATACCTACAATCAAACTATCATTAAAAAAGGAAACTCTAGTTTGAATTTCAGTTCAAACTTGTTTGAACTAGTTAGTAAACAGGTTAAACTCAACATTCTGTAATTTTTAAAAAAATTCGCATGCAAATACATAGGGAAATACCTGTTTTGGATCATGGTGCCCCCAATAATTGTACTATATACATACATATATATATATATATATATATATATATATATATATATCACATGTACATATATACATATACATATATATACACACACACATATATATATACATATGTGCATATGTATACATACATATATACATATTTGTATATAGGCATATACATATATATACATATACGTATATACTTATATATATACATATATGCATATACGTGTATATGTATATATACGTATATATAGGTATATACGTATATATGCCAACAAAATCTAGCCATACATGTGTAAATCAATGGTCTTGAGCCACAGCGGCCGCTATTGCAGCTACACACTAACAACTATAGCGATCCACTAAATCCGTTATAGCGGTTGTAGTTGTGTTAGCGCCCTTACCCAGCTTAGCCTAGCGTTTGGGTGCCCAACAACGCTATAGTCCGCTATTTTAATCACTAGGCAACATAATTGTGCCTCAATCATCAAATATTTGACTTCGGTCTACTTCTAATCCATAACATAGCTTAAGCAATGCCAAATAAATTTTCACAAAAATTAGATACAACACACAAACCACAATATCCATGCAATGGCTTTAGTTTCAAGTTTAAGATTCATAATCATGATGGTAGAAATTCTTGTAAGTATAATAAATGCATTAAAACCAAAGTTAGATACAACAATACGAAGACCAGCCAAAAAGATGTATTGTAAACCTTAGTAGGTAGTAATTATATCAATCAAACCTTTTGCCATCTAATATCATATGGTTTGAATGATCAATTTTTAAATGGCTAAACAAAAATACTAAGTTCACTGAACATTGGAAGAATATAAAATGAAGAAAACCAAGCATGAAAGTGTTTTTACTTTGAACAACCTATAGCAACACCTATGATGTCATATGACAAGATATACTAGCAAAACTTGTGTTCAAACTTAGGATCAGACTAATAGAACCTCATCAAATCATGACGATACTTTCATTTTGAGCCATCTCGATACCAATAGTCAATGGTCAACTAAAATTAAGTGGCAATAGAGATTGAAATCCTTATTGTATCACATTGTGCATAGCTCAAGTAACAAATCATGAGCTTCTTTTGTGATTTTAGATTTCAGACGAGATATAAGCTCCTATTGTCGCCGACTTGTAAAAATGCATTCCCCAAGAATGCATCTACTAGTTTGTCTTTATATAATGTGACCATATTTCATATGCATCTCTACTGTAGAACCTTCCATAGTAGTAGGAAAGCATGCCTACGATAGTCTTACTCCCTACGAACTTGCTCAATAGACTAAATTTTTTACCAAAAAGTAGACTGATTGCATTTCTTTTTCGATCCATCATTTATGTTTTTTTTCTGTTATTAGACACAAATCTATGCTAATATAATCTATTATATGAATATATGATTCTGAAGACCTCTTTTATATAAGGATTAAGTCATTAGAAAGATTTCCGCACTTATGGTGTGACTTGTTTGATTTTGTGCTAATCACACATGTCGCTGATAGTTGCAAAATGTATGGCTCACTATCCATTTTATGTTAGTATTATGTGTCATATGGGCGAAATGTATTTGGCACCCACATTGTTTGGGAGAAACTTTTCATGTTTGCTTTCTATGTACTAAAAGTATATCTAGTTTACCCAAGGGCGTTCATTGAATTCTTGCAAAAGCATAGTTGGTTAATCAATTATTGCAGATACACCCAGGTAATGAAAACATTTCTTATGGTTGATCTCTTCATTAATGAATGGCGATGGATTTGTGTTTCTTTTCTTGATTTGCGTTCAAATATTTATTTATTTACATTGTTTAATTGTATCTATTGTAACATTCCAAAATTTACCCATAAATTAAATGTTGAGTTACCAAATTACTCTTCTACATTTACCATGAATTTTTAGAACTTTTCTATCTTTTCTATAATTTTTTGCATTTAAGAAAATGCCTTTTTGACTTTCTAGTTGCTATATTTTAATTTAAAAAATGTATTCAAAACTATACAAGGTCTAAAAATAATTTATTTAGGTCCTAAATAATCTAAAGTACCTCTCCAAAAAGTTTAATGAGTTTTGGAGTTATGTTGCTATTTTTACAAAAGCAAATAGTGCATCTTGCATTAAAAACAATAGCCATTTAAGAATTTTTTAGGATAATCCAAGACAAATAAAATTCTGGAAAATTTATACAAGCATGAGTGCTATGTCAGGTGCATTTATAAAAAAAAATTCGTAATTTTTGGAGCCCTCTAGCTATGCCTAAAAATTCAAGCAAGATTTATGTCCAAAACAAATATTTCAAATCCCCTCTCTTCTCTCATTGATAGCTTGGGCCCATGTGTCAGCCCTATCCATCTTGCTAACATGTCGACCCTCCTATCAACTGCCGTCATCTCTCAAAGTCATTTTTGCTTTTCGATTCTCCCGAGCGAAGGCGTCATTTCATCGATACGCCTTCCCTCTCCCCTTCGCTGACAACCTAGGCCCACTAGTAGGTCGTCGTCTCCACAAAGCTCTTGGCCATGGTTGTGCATAGCTTTTTGTCACCTACTTTACTTGGTCACATCGTGTGTTCGCCTAGTCAACCCATCCCATCGCCTCGAGCACCCTGCCCGATGCCACCATCGCGCTGCCTGTGAGGCGCTGCCATGCGGAAGAAATCTGGGAATCCAGAGCTCGGTCGAGAGGAAGACGATGAGGAGAATCACTGCCCCCCTATTTAAACCCCCTTGCTTTGCCCTTTAGCTCCATCGTACAACGTTGTATCCATTTTGCCCGGTTACATACCTTCTTCTTCACCGAGCCACCCGAAATGTCTTCGTCGTCCCATGCTTTGGTGCGCACACTCTGTCGTGCTCCACCGAAGCAAAGTTCTTTCTTGGTGAGCTCTGGCCTTGAAACCCGCGTCATCAGATGCCATTTTCCATCCTATTCAAAATCCATAAGATTATGTGCCTATTGTGCAGTGTAACACTAGAACCAAGTAAACTTCTTCATCTCCAACCTCCACCTTCTCCAAAGCATACCTTCCTCTTTAGTGAGTTTCAGCTTTTAACATGGTCATTTCTAGCATCCCCGTGACGCCCTAAACCCTTTGTCGTGCTCCTTTTCAATTAACTCCCCCTGAACATGGCTGTCACCGTGAAGCTTGCTAGCGCTACCACTATTATCAGGTGACCCACAACTACAAGTCTTCTCCATTGTCACCAAGCCTTCCTATGTGACCATGGTAAGTACCTAGTGCTGGTGCACCCCTCGGTTTGACCTTGGCAGTAGTCTTTTTGGGTCGTCATGGTGTCTTTGTTCCGCACCACCGCGTTTTAAGCCACTTGCTCACCTCCGGTGACTATTGGTCCTTACGCCAATGGCTTTAGCTTTGCCCAGACTCCAGCTAACAACGCAATGACCTGGCAACCTCTAATTGTTGACCCATGAATCCTCGCTGCTTAACACCATAGTATTGCTGCCTCCGTCAACCTCTCCAGCCACCGTCGTCTCCCAGAGCTTCGCCATGACCTCTTTCCGTCCCTTGCCTCACTCATGCCTTTCCATCGCTGCTTCACCGCTGGCCAGCTTGAGAATGAGCTCAGCCATGGTACTCAGCTCTCCCTCTGTTCAATCTCACTGACGAGTGGGTGGGTCCCCCTTGTCAGAAATGTCATTAAGATTAATTAAATTTAATTAAAACCTTTTTAAAATATATGAGTCTATGACATGTGGGCCTGATTAGGAAATAATGACTTAGTTTATAAGTCAAACTGATATTTAGATATGAGCTGCTGGCACGTGAACCCCACCTGTCAGTCCTTTTCAAAAAATAATAAAATCCTGACATGCAAGTCCCACCTATCAGTCTCTCTGAATGAATAACCATTTTATTGAAATGGAAAATGTGCTTTCAAACCAGTAGAGAATATGCTTCCTCTATTGGAAGATGTAATCTCTAAAAATACACCTTCGACGTCACCCCTTTGTTTTTCTTTTTAGGATTTTCCAGCCGATTTAAATTAAAATGCTCATAACTGTTGCATACAAACTGCAAATTGAATGAAACCAGTTTCTATTTTTTTTTCTAAAATGATGCTCTTTCTGAATCTGCAAAAAAATGAATTTGGTCTCTGTTTGTATTCATTTGGCTCTCATTATTTCTTTACGATATTATGCATGTAGATACCGACGCCCTAGAAACCTTCCTTGTCAAACTAGAGCAAGCCCAAGAATTTAAAGAGCAATGCAAGCACCTCCTTTGATCATATTGATCATATTATTTTACTTAATTTATATTTTTTCACAAATTTATGTATGCATGAGTGTACTTAAAATGGCTATATTGTGGGTATCAGTAGATAGTCTTACTTGTTGCATAGAACTTCCTTGATAAATACGTAACCGTACCATTGGAATCTGTAAGATAGGGGTAGATAATAACTGATGTCAACCTTAGGTATATTTGATTATACATACTTATGCTTAGCCTTAGGTTTGGAAAGAACAAACAAACAGATGAAATATTTGTTCAGAAATAGGAATTTTGACATGTTGGGTAGAGGGGGTACCTCTGTTATTTTGATATAAAATCAAAACTGGAAAACTAAGCTTTGATGCAGACAAGAAATTAATATAATCTGTGAAGTGCAAGGGATGGACTTGCATGTAGTGTAGGGGAAATTCTCGCTTGGGTCAATTAAGGACTGAACGTAGTGTCACAAATTTCAATGTAAAAAACTTGTGCTTGAAAAATGGTGGGTAGCCATGAGTAAAGACTATAGAAGTTATGACAGGTGTATGGCTGAAAGCAGATCGTTGATCACAATCATGGAGGATTGTGAATTGATCATATTTATGTTATATACTTGTTATTTACATACTTGTAAACCGCCCTTTTCAAATTCCATTTTTAATCTACTACTTGTTATTGTTGATTAAATCTCACTTTATGCAAAGAACATGGTAGGATAACCATTTCTTTGACATAGCTAAGCATATATTTATAGTTGTGATACACTATAAGTCTTGCTGAGTACAAATATACTCACCCTCGCTTGTTGATATTTAGAGGACAAAGAAATCACGGTCCTCGATGATGCATATTTCACCATAGGCTTCGAAGGATATGACAATGATCTTTTCTAGGGCTTAATCTAGCTGGTTGCCTGTAGATATTTTGGGTTGAGGCATACCGTTGGACCTTAATATTTCGTTACTCTTTCCGTTGCATTTTATTTGGCCAATGGCCCCTCTGTTGTAAGAACAATATACCTTTTGTATAAATATGACCTATGCTTTTATATCTATGTCATGTTGAGTATGGATGTGATGACAATATTAAATGTGTGAGCTAGCAATTGATTATAGGACTAGTACAGTATATACAAAATACCCTTGGGGCATTCCAATCCTAGATGAGGGTCTCGACAATCTATGCCAGTACAAAATCTATGCTAAGATAGTTTGTTGTATGAAGATGTGGTTGCAAGTTATTTCTTCTGATGGTTTAATTGCCAAAAAGATTTTATGAACTTATGGCCATTAGTTGATTTGTTGATTCTGGGTTCCGTTGCAGATGTATCCTATATCATATATAACTTTTTTTAAAATAATACATTTTTTTATTTAAATTGCAAAAATATATCTCGATCTCAAAAAATTACAAAAATATACCTCTGTCTCCCTCTAAATGGGCTATATTGGCACTTGTCGCTCTCTGAATGGGCGACATGTCCCCTTTCCTGTAGCCAGTTTGTAAAGAAAATCATAATTTTTTCATATGATCTCGGATGGAGATGAACTTTATATGAAAATTGTAGATCTCGATGAGATCTACAACTTTGGTATACAATTTTTTTTTCATTTGAATCCATTTATATGGCCAAAAATAGGATGTAAAATTCAGATCTAAAAATCAGATATAAACTAGATCTGAAACTTCTATCTCGTTTTTGGCTATCTAAATGGATTCAAATGAAAAAAAATTTGTATACCAAAGTTGTAGATCTCGTCGAGAACTACAATTTTCATATAAAGTTCATCTCCATCCGAGATCATATGAAAAAGTTATGATTTTCTTTACAAACTGGCTACAGGAAAGGAGACATGTCGCCCATTCAGAGGGCGACAAGTGCCAATATCGCCCATTCAGAGGGCGACAGAGGCCTCTGTAGCCCCTGTCGCCCATTCAAAGGGCGACGGAGGTATATTTTTGCAATTTTTTGAGATCGAGGTATATTTTTGCAATTTGAATAAAAAATATATTATTTTAAAAAAAAGTTCATATCCTATATATCTACACAATTGGTCTCCAATAACCGTAGTTAATTCTAATTTCTTGTCCTCTTGTGAAACCATATCATCTCAATTATTCTTGGCCTTTGGATAACTTTTGTGTGGCACAAATAGCTATTTGATGATTCATTTAGCTAAGCATAGCCTGCAAGGTCAGCCCAAAAAATCCACCAGCCCAAAAAGCCTACTTCATCTTGCAGCTTGCAATTAATTTTAATTTCCTGCCATCTTGTAAAGCCACATCATCTCAATTATTCTCAGCCTTTCGATGACTTTTGGGTGGTACAGATAGCTATTTGACGATTGTATTTCATTTACTTAAGCCTAGCCTAAAAGGTCAGCCCCAAAAAAGCCACCACCCAAAAAGGCCACTTTATCTTGCATCTATCGTACTGTACTTCTCCTTACTGTGTAAATTCAGCTCCTATATATTGCTAACAAGCCTACAAGGTTAGCCAAAAAAGCCACAACCCCAAAAGAACCCATTTCATCTTGTAGTTATCATATTGTACTTCTCCGTACTACACAAATTCAGCTCCTATATATTGCTAACAATTCCCACAGCAACGCACGGGATATCATTCGATTAATTAGGTTGTTGCTAAACCCATGGTTCCTTCCATTATATGTGGTTTCTATGTGGCGTGTGTATATATATTTAGGGATCTTTATGTTTTGCATTAGTTGCATTAAAGATATACCTATTTCATGTTTTAATGTCAATTAGATTTTCTTAAGTGTATTAGGTTTGCTATTTTGTAATGCAGATTCATCTAGGCAATAAATATTAGGTTCACGACATTGTATTGGGGATTTTTACGTTTTACATTGCATGCATTTATTTTTTCCTTGTGTATCTAAATTTGATTCTTTATTTGTGTCTTTTGTTTTTATCTATGCCGGTACTAAATTTGCGTGTAGATAGTATATCGTACTAAGGCACACTTGTAAATGACTTTTCTTTTTTAAGATTTATGCTACCAAAAAGATTTGTTTTTTCCTATGATGTGGTTTTGATTCACTTTTAGGATATAAGATTCTCACTCCTTAGTAGATGCAAAATGTATACTTCACCATTGCATCTTCTATGCGCCAGATGGGAAAGACGCTTCGCATTTGCATTGTGGGAGAGCCACATTTCATGTTTGCATTGCTTGTACTAAAAGTGTATCTACTTTGATTGTGTGCGTCAATTGAATTCTCACAAAATTAAATTGGCCAGGATGAGTAGGATTCTTTCTTATTTAGGCCATTTAGCCTAGGTCTACTTATTACTACTAGTATAGTACCCTGTCTTCCGGTTTCCTTTTCCCAGCACGTAATATATGATCTTTTCCTTTTCTAGAACGTTTGTTTCCTTTTCCTTAATTCCAGGATATTTGTTTCCTTTTCCTTGAGATGATGCTGGAGGTGGGGGGAGATCTGTTGTGGGCCACAGGGATGAGTTAGACACATTAAACAATGGCCATCGGATGTGGATGAGTAAAGCTAAGGAAAGATCTGAGAGGTTAATTTTGATGGAGGCAAGTTTCTGGGGACGTTTCGCTGGGTGCATAAAGGTTGGGCCATCTCTAGTGGGGTGCATTATTTGGGGTGGACGTAGAAAAGAATACTTAGGTGCATTATAAAGGGGTATAGATTTAGACCATTTAGCCTAGGTCTACTTATTACTATAAATAAGACCCACTTAGTACTATAACTAGAGCCCCTTAATACCTTGGTTAATCCTGCGATCATGGAGTAAAGGAAGTCTTATCCTTTTAATAAGGGCTGTTTGGGGTCAGACTTGATTGTGCTTGACTTTGGGCCAAAGCCCCCAAACAAAGATGGTCGCAAAGTAGTGTGAAGCTAAGCCACGTGAAGCACCCCAAAAGATGCAACACGAGGAGGAGATTTTCAGCTGTGGCTTCGCTTAACCGTCTCCCATCTCGCTCACTTCGCCTCCCCGACCTCCGCCACCCTGCCTCGCCACCTCCACGTCACCTCTCCACTCGTCCGCCGCTGTGCTTCGCTAGGTTACTGCCTCCCCGCTCGGTTGCCCCTAAAAGCTACAATTGCAGTGACTGGGTTTGCCAAACAAAGATAACATGAAAAGCCACGATCGCTACATACTACGGTTAAATTTCAACAAACTAAAAGCGACTTTTCAAATTTGACCACGACCACAAACAGACCCTAAATATAACTAGTCAACGATTAGTAATGACTAGTAACACCTAGTGACAACTAGCCACAATCACTCTACGACCAGTACCGTTTAGCTTCCTCAAGAGGAGTATAGCTTGTCGCAAGGTTTTAAATTGCGATTTTCGATGCAAGGTCCCAAAAAAAGCTACAGTAGCTATCATTAGCTATTGCGGAAACTATAATTCATCGTGTTTTCAGTATTAAAAGTTTTTTTAAAAAAAAATTAAATGTATATAATATAAGTTACCTTAAAAACATAAAAATATGGTACCGTAGAAGATACTAATATTTTTATAATAAGAATATGAGTCAAGTTCGAAATCAACAAACATACTAATACATGCCCAAAAGATCATAAATGATAACTATATCATAATGTTCTCAACAATGAGTACTTAATCACTGTGAAATATAGATGTTGGATTAATGAAAAAGAGCAAGATGAGGTCTTTTACTAGGTTTTCTCATAGTTGAGGCTTATAAGAGATTCATTTGGGCCTTTTAGTAACGTTGAATTTCAAAATAGGTCCAATATTTTGACCCATGGGTTCCTATGTAGGGTAGCGAAGCTATTGCTAACTATAAGCTACGTCAAATAGCGGAGCTATCGCTAACTATAGCGCTAGTAGCTAATATAGTGGAGCATTGGCCCATAGCTTCGCGTTTTGGGTCTAAAAAAGCTATAACACCTACACGTGAGAGCGAAAAAAAATCTCAGGCAACTTGCAATGGTTCAAGATACGTGCTTAAAGATAAGAAGCGTCTACTACAACATTACCTGCCATCCCTTAGATAGATATAAGTGAGTGGCTTGTGTGCCTAATTCAGTAGCAGCGAAATGATTCGTATTCTTGTATCACTCTTGAAAACTCTTTGTCCATAACAATAAAGTATTTGGGTGATTAGTGTTTTCCTGCAATTACATTTGTAAGTTCAATAGTAGGACCCTAAGTCTCGATCATCGACAGGTTACTCTATGTAACATAGTTTCACCCAACTAATACAAATGTGGTAATATTTGCATCCAAATCGGATACTTCATTTATATTGTTTGATTGTATCTATGGTAGCACCAAATTTATGCCAAGATAGTTTGTCACATGAGATGTAGGTGTAAATGTACTATTTTAAGGGTTTACTTGCTAGAAATATTTGTCAACTAATGTGCAATTTCATGGTTTATTTGATTCTAAGTGCATTGCATGTGTCCTAGTTGATGCCAAATTGCTAGTTCACCTATGTAGTTTCCACTTGTAATGAGTGCGTGTGTTGGAGGACAATCTTTTTACGTTTTTCATCCCTTGCTTTGTGTACATTTCGTTTTGTCTCCTTAAATAAAAGAAATGATTCATCACTTCATGTCGTTTGATTTTATCAATGTTAACACCAAATCTATGCAAAAATACTTGGTATGATTATTTTGAGGTTAACTTTGAACTAACAAATTTAGGGACACCCTTCTAGGATGCTATGTGTCATCTTCTCCATCCATCTCTCCCTTCTCTTTCCCCTACTCACTTCTCCCACCCCTTTCTTCCCTCTCTAACACAAAATTTAAAATTAAAACCACTTTGAAGTTTCAAATCAAAAAAGTTTCAACTCAGAAAGTTTGAACACGAAAAGTTTTTAATCGAAAAATTTCAACTCGAAAAGTTCCAACTCGAAAAATTTCAAATTGAAAAATTTTGACTCAGAAAACTTTCGATTCAAAAGCTTTCAGTTTGAAAAGTTTCGATAAAAAACTTTTGGTTCGAAAAGTTCCGATTTAAAATTCAAGTCAAAAATTTTTCAATAAAAAAATTCAAATCAGAAAGTATCAACTAAAAAAAAGTTAAGTTGAAATTTTCAAATTAGAAAGTTTCAACTCTAAAATATTTTAAATCGAAAAGTCCCAGCTCTAAAAATATTCAATTCAAAAACTTCCGTACCGAAAAGTTTCGATTCAACAAACTTTCGGCACGAAAAGTTTCTATTCAACAAACTTTCAGTTCGAAAAGTTCATTTAAAAACTTTGAAAGAGGTTAAAAATACTTATTTCAAAAATTTGAGGACAAATCTGAAATACAATAACTAATTTTTGTTTGAGGGAAAGGTAATGGAGGAGGAAAAAGGGATGAAACATGTGATGCTATTTGTCACAATGACATCACAACTAAAGAGCTCTTTGAGAAAAAAAAGGAAAAAGGGGAAGAAAAGTGGTGATGACACTTATCACAACTAAAGAGCTTTTGAAAGAGGTGCTGTTACTTATCATAAAAGAAAAAAGATGTCATCACCAATTCTTCGGTAACGATGCAAACGGTGGAAATAGAGCCCGGTTAGCCTCGGTGTCCGACTCTACCATATGTCATATGTCTTTTAAGTTACATTAAACTCCTGTATTACAACGTACCTCTAAAAGAGCTTTCGGATTGTTTCTCGTAAGATTTGCCCTTTTACGTCATCGATTTCTAGTTCCACCTCTGACACAGATTAACGGAATCAACGGATCCCCGCACGTTCACAAGATAGCGAGCCAAAGCCCCGCCCCGGACGCTCCCGAGTCCCGAGCCCGTGTGCTCTGCTCGCAGCCTCGCACGGTCGCACCACCAAGGCGACCCGCGCGACCCGCGTCCCAAAACAAAACCCCGCGCCCCCAAGGCCCAAAACCAAAACCCTCGACCCGATCGAGCCGCCTCCCCTCCACCCGCATCACCCGACACCTCTCTTCCCTCTCCGTCGACGCCATGAGCGCGGGCTGGAGGACGCTGCTGCTGCGCATCGGCGACAGGTGCCCCGAGTACGGGGGCTCCGCCGACCACAAGGAGCACATCGTAAGCGTCCGTCTCTCCTCCCTACTCGCACTTTTTTCCTCTAGCGCACCTTCTGTCTCCGAACCCTAGGTTATCGGCATGCGGATTTGGTCCGAAATGAGTTGGTTTGTGCTTGGGTCGCGTCTTGTTTGGTTGTCTGCGCTTTCGCTGGGAGTGGGTGGCAGCCGTGGTTGGGGGGCTCAAAACCCTAGCCGTCGGTTGCAGCCGCTCGTACGGACTCCCGAGCTCTTGGTACTGGGTATGGAGTGGAGCCGCGGCGGATTTATATGGAGACGGTGCTCAGCGTGCCAATTCGGCTGTGTCAGCGGAGATTGACCCCAGGAAGAGCACACAACACGGAGTGGTATCACTGAAGATGAGACGATTTGTAATTATTTAACCATAGTGATACACCCCCTTGCCTCCCACGCAGTGGTGGCGTGAGATCAAACTCAGTAGAAACAGAAAATGGAAGAAGAAGGCAAGAACAGAGAAGAACCAGAGAGAACGATTTCATTTCATATTTTGTCTCCCTTTCTCAACTCCTCAGTACAAAGGCTAAATAGCCTATCGCCAACTCAGCGGCAGAATGTTTAACCCGGCAAAACAGAAAACTCACCCAGCACTTCACTAATTTACCGACTCTCTCAGGATTACATTTGACAACTGAGTTACAGCTACAGTAATTAACGGCAACTCACTTCCTGCCTGAGCAGCCGTCCGATGCTCATAATCACTTCCCTCAACTAATCAACCCCGTTCATTACATCATCCCCCCTACAGAACTTGCTTGTCCCCAAGCAACTGCTGAAGGAAATCGGCTGAGCAGGACACTTAAATCTTCCCAGGTCGTCGTTTCTGCCGGCATCCCAGTCCATTTAATCAACCCTTGAGTTACAGCAGTGTTTCCTTTCTTAACCAAGCGCCTTTCCAAAATTTGCTCTGGTTCGGTTGACCTAATGTCCAACTCCAGTACCTTGGGCAGAGAAGAAAATACTGGAGAATAGTCTGGATTGAATGCTTTAAGTTGTGAAACGTGGAATACTGGATGTATCAAGCTCTCAGGTGGTAAATCCAACTTATAAGCAGCCTGTCCAATTCTTTCCACCACCTGATAAGGGCCATAAAACTTGTATGCTAATTTGGGAAATGGTCTGTTTACAATGGAAGTTTGAGCATAGGGCTGCAACTTCAGAAGTACCTTTTCTCCAACTTGGAACTGCCTTTCTTGACGATTTTTATCGGCTTGCATTTTCATTCTATTCTGTGCTCTAGCCAATTGTTGTTTGATCAGGTCATTATACGCCTCCCGGTTAGATAATATGTCCTTTACCTCTTCCGATCTCACCTCATCCATTCTGGGCATCATACCATAATTTGGTTCCATGCCATATAATGCTTTGAAAGGGGAACAACTGAGAGATGTATGAAAATTTGTATTGTACCAAAATTCAGCTAGGGCAAGCCACATCTTCCACTTTGCTGGAGAAGCATGGATCGCACACCTCAAATACATTTCCACACATTGATTCACACGTTCACTTTGCCCATCGGTTTGCGGGTGATAAGAAGTACTAAACTGCAACTTGGTATCCATAGCCTTGAACAACTCACGCCGCAACGAACTCGTGAAGATCCTGTCGCGATCCGATGTGATAGTATTTGGTACCCCGTGCAATCCGATGATCTGGTCTAAGAATACCCGGGCCACTTGTTGAGCTGTGAACGGATGCTTCATCGCAAGGAAGTGCGCGTATTTGGAGAAACGATCCACCACAACCATAATTACATTATAGCCTTCTGACTTGGGTAATCCTTCAATAAAGTCCATGGTGAGGTCCTGCCAAGCTGCTGCTGGAATGGGTAACGGCTGTAACAGCCCCACCGGTTTGGATCGTTCTCCTTTCACTAATTGACACACCTTGCACTGCTTGACAAAATCTTCCACACCTTGTTTCATTCTGGTCCAATAAAATAGCTTTTTTAGTCTTTGATATGTGGCCTGGATTCCAGAATGGCCCCCAATGGCACTAGAGTGCAATGCTGCAATTAATTTTGTTTGCAGTGCCGAGTTGTCCCCGATCCAAATTCTTCCCTGTTTACGGGTCAGTCCTTGGTATAACTCGTATCCTTCCTCATCAGGACTATAGATTGCCAATTGGGCCAATCGATCTTGAGCTGATTTGTCTGTGACGTATGAGTTAATTACCTCCTGTATCCATATGGGTTTCATGTCTGAAATTGCCTGTACCGACATGAACTGTCCAACATGAGACAAAGCGTCTGCTGCCACGTTCTCTTTCCCTTTTTTGTAGATAATCCGAAATTGAAGCCCCATCAACCGTGTCATCGCCTTTCTTTGCATTTTCGAGTGTAATTGTTGTTCGTCCAGATAACATAAACTCCTGTGATCTGTTTTAATCACAAATTCTTGCTGTTGTAGGTAAGATTTCCATCTTTCCACGGCTAACATCAGGGCTAGAAACTCTTTTTCATAAATTGAGAGACTTTGATGTACCAGCCCCAGAGCTTTACTGAAGAATGCTATTGGGTGGCCTTGCTGCATCAAAACCGCGCCCACCCCCAGGTCACACGCATCCGTTTCCACCTCAAACGGTAGCTCAAAATCTGGTAACTTCAATACCGGCGTTGTGGCCATAGCCTGCTTCAACTGAAGAAATGCCTTCTCCGCTTGATCATCCCAAACAAAAGCCTTTATCTTCAGCAGATTTGTTAATGGTTTTGCAATAATTCCATAACTCTTAACGAATTTCCTGTAATAACCGATTAATCCCAAAAACCCCCGTAATTCAGTGACACTCAGCGGTCTCGGCCAATCTAGCATAGCTTGAGTCTTGTGAGGATCTGTTGCAACTCCTTCCTCTGAAATAATATGCCCCAAATATTCCAGTCGACTTTGTGCAAAAGTGCATTTCGACCTTTTAACACACAATTGATTTGCTACCAACACTTGCAGTACCATGGCTAAATGTTCAGCATGCAATTTCAAGTCAGGGCTGAATATCAGAATATCTTCTATGAAGACGAGCACAAATTTCCTCAGATATGGTTTCAAAATTGAATTCATGACGCATTGGAAAGTTGCAGGTGCATTTGTTAAACCAAATGGCATCACTTTGAATTGATAGTGCCCATGATTTGTCTTGAATGCTGTTTTGACTTCATCCGTTTCTTTCATACGGATTTGATGATAACCTGCCCGCAGGTCCGGTTTTGAAAAATATTTGGTACCGGCAAGTTCATCAAGCAATTCATCTATCACTGACATCGGAAACTTATTCTTGATGGTTAGATCATTAAGAAGCCGATAATCAATGCAAAATCTCCATGTACCATTCTTTTTTTGTACTAATAACACCGGTGATGCAAATGGGCTAACACTCGGAGTAATTATCCCAGATGTCAACATATCATTCACTTGCCGTTCAATTTCATCCTTGTGTAAAGGAGAATAACGGTATGGTCTAGAATTGATGGGTGTTGCCCCAGGCATCAAAGGGATTGCATGATCATACTCTCTCTTTGGTGGTAGCCCTCTTGCTTCGGAAAACACTTCATTGTATTGCTCCAAGACTGACACGATTACTGCAGGAAGTTCCTCATCTGAGCCTTGTTTGTGCTGTTCAATTACTGCCATCGCCCATATACTATTGCCTTTCTCCCATTTGTCCAACTGATCCCACGTTACTGATTTCATCTCTTCTTTTTCTTCTGTTTTTATCCCCTGTAATTGAATTCTTTTGCCTTGATGGTCAAACTCAATTATTTTTTGTTTCCAGTAACATGTCATAAGACTATGATTTCTGAGCCAATCCATGCCAAAGATTGCATCATATGCTCCTAGATTCAAAACCCTTAAATCTGTTTGGAATGTATGTCCTTGTGACCACCATTGAAAATGTGGTACCCAACTGTTACATTCTAACAGCACGCCGTTGGCTACTCGCACATTGATTGGTTCTGCTGTGCTCGGAATACATCCAATTCTGTGTAGGAAGTTAGTGTTTATAAAACTGTGCGAACTTCCTGAGTCCACCAAAAATAGCATAGTTTGATTCTTGACTAACGCTAGAATTCTCATTGTTTCAATCTGTTCTGTACCAGACAGAGTATTCAATGAAAGGTTGTATGTCTCTTCCTGCTCAATTTCAGTTGTCTCTAATAAATCAAGCACAGAATCAGCAAGTACTTCACCCTGTTCAGTCACCGTGATCGCCTGAAGTTGAGCTTGTCCTATCTTTTTACACTGTATATGATGATTGGGGTCATATTTTTCACCACATTGATAGCAGAGTCCATTGGCACAACGATATTCACGCAACTGCCTTGCTTTCCATAAATCTCCCTGACCGATCTTCAGATTATTGTTTTGATTCTCTGTTTTATTTGCTCCTCCCAGCTCTCGACCAACTCCGGTTTTTTGCTTCCATAGTTTGCCACGATCGATTACATCCTGCTGTACCCGAGCCAGCAAAGCCGCTCGATCAACTGTCTCTGGAATCTTCCCTTGTACTGCTCCCCTTAGCTCCATTTTTAACCCTTTGACAAAATGAGAAACAAACATTTCTTCCCCATAATATGGATTATGCATTAGGATTTCAAACATTAACTCCTCAAATCGAGCCTTGTAATCTGCCACTGTACCCGTTTGTCGGATGTCCACCAACTCTTCCAATAACTTTCTGTGATCGAATGCTCCAAATTTAGCTTCTACTGCTTGCACAAACTAACTCCAATCCCCTAATCCATTTCGAGTCTTGTACACCTGTAACCACCGTGCTGCATTCCCATCCATATGCATCGTTGCAGCCTGTACCCAGAGTTCCTCCGGAATATTGAATATCCGAAAATAATCGATGCACTTATCTCGCCATAATCGCGGACTCCCACCGTCAAATCTTGGAAAAGATAGTTTAGGTAAAGGGTTCTTCATTTGTCCTCCTGCTTCTCTTGATTGACGTGAATTCCCCATTGATGTCTCCTGCTGAGCACTCATCGAACCCCTGATGTGCGAATTCCCCAAAATTGGTGAAGATTCCTTCTCCATTCTTACCCAGGGTTCCTACTGTTGTTGTGTCAATATTGCTTTCCCCGTCGCCGATGTCGACCCATCACCGTTCCGAATTGTCCCAAAAGCTTGCCCTGTAGTGATTCTAGCCACTGCTTGAGCTGTTGCTTCGAGTTGCTTCGCGAGCAGTTGTTGATCCTTGACGTTCTGCTCAACCGCTTTGGCTGTCAGTTCGGAATGCACCAACAACTGTTGTTGCGTTGTATCGATCATCCCCACTCGCGCAAAAAGAAGGTCTAGACTCTCTTTGATCGCCGCTAACCTCTCCACTGCTCGCGCCTCTTTTTCTTCCATCGCCTCAAAATGAATTGAGTCTTAGCAGATGGTTTTGGGGGCGCTGTGATGATCAATTCCAGCCAAGCCAACCAGTGTCCAAGGATTTCACAAGGATCAACCAAATCGGGATTCCCGATTCCGCGTTCCCCAACCGTCAACTGGGATTTCACAGCTCAAAGCCGGATCGATCTGAATCTGATACCATATGATACACTCCCTTGCCTCCCACGCAGTGGTGGCGTGAGATCAAACTCAGTAGAAACAGAAAATGGAAGAAAGGCAAGAACAGAGAAGAACCAGAGAACGATTTCATTTCATATTTTGTCCCCCTTTCTCAACTCAGTACAAAGGCTAAATAGCCTATCGCCAACTCAGCGGCAGAATGTTTTACTCGGCAAAACAGAAAGCTCACCCAACACTTCACTAATTTACCAACTCTCTCAGGATTACATTTGACAACTGAGTTACAGCTACAGTAATTAACGGCAACTCACTTCCCGCCTGAACAGCCGTCCGATGCTCATAATCACTTCCCTCAACTAATCAACCCCGTTCATTACACATAGTTGTCGGAAGGTTGCCTACATATAACGAACCGAGCCTTTGCTTTTGTTGTCTCTCAATTTAGTGTCGTGGCTCTTCCTAGTTGGGTTTGGTCGATATGCGGTTTGGTCTGCTTAGATTTTTTAATTTAGATATATGAAGTCAGGAACATGTTTTTATGTGAATGTTTCGTGACAGAGAGATCAAACTGGGACGCAAACTAGTGCCTTACTAACTTCTCCAACTGAAGTATTGCGCAGTAGTTGTCACAAGGCAATACATGGTTAAACATTGGAAACACATCAATCTATAATCTAGAATTACAAATTTGTGTTTTAATTATCTCGTGATAGTTTTTTAGGGCATCATCTCGTGATAGTTTCGGGGCTGTTATTACGTTAGGAACAGCAGATATGGTTTCTCCTGCCCTTAGTTGAATGTGCCCTTTTTAGTGAAATTGTGGCACTATTGGATAGCAGTATGGTATTATGAAGGTGAAGTTATATTGGTAAAATCCCAATCTTGTTATAGAATGCAGTTTTAGTTAAACGATTTTACTACTAACATGATGTAATTAGGGTGCCAGCTAAAGGAGTACAGCAAGTTCCTACACATTGTGCACGTTGTTCCTATGCTTTTTTGTTACATGTTTACACCATCATATGATATATTATTATATTTTCATATTGTTCTTATGCTTGGACAATGGTCTGAAGAGAATGGTATATGTTCATAGATTATTTCATGTTTCTTTTGCACTTGTTCTGACCAAGAATTTGCTTCATAGGAAACTTGTTACGGCGTGCTTTGTCGAGAATATGAACACTCCAAAGATGCTATGTTTGAGGTTGGTACCCAACATTCTATTATGTGCTTGTTCACATATTATTGTAGTTTCACTGTTCAATTTAGGTTATTTTTAGCAATCTATATTGTTTTAGTTTTATGAAGAAACATTACTACATAATTGGTTTGTTCGCAAGTGTAGTGCATTGGCCAAGCCAATTTAGTATTATTTAAAGAGTTTTAAAGGCAAGAGGATGATAACTAACTCCCATAGTCCTGCCTAATGTCACTGCCAACTAATATTTCCTGCCATTGAATCCTGAAGGCAGCAAGGAAAATAAGAATGCAGAGAGAATGCATCTTACATGCTTCATCTTGTAGCATTTTATTACTTTTCTAATACCTAGTAGTAGAAGTACCATCATCTTATGTCTGAATTAATTTGACGTGCTAACTGAACGTACTTTTTCGAGCAGTTTCTCCTTCAGTGTGCAGAACAATTGCCACACAAGATTCCTTTCATTGGAGTTCTGGTATGCAGCTATTTACTATTTTATGATGTCTTGTTTTTTTATAATATTATTTGTGAAGTATTTGAAGTTTTTATACAATGTCAATACAGTTTTGACTTGTTATTGTGCTTTTAATTGCCTTGTTGTCTCCATTGTTATCTCCAAAAGCTGGAGACAACAGGTAATACCAACATTATAAAAAAAATCAAGGATGTATACTTTTTACTTTTGAATTTATGAAGTCTTAGGGAGGTTAGATTTATGAAATTATGCCTCTGTACATTGCGAACAATTTGGTCACAAGCCACAATGGCACCACACAAGGTTATTAATTCGGTAAGTCGAGTCGAGCTGCCAAGGGACCAACTTGCCGACTATTCGACTAGTTGGTCGACTACTTGTTGACTTGCCAGCAAACCACCCATGGACGTTAGCAAATTAAACAAAGCATAAAATAAAAAAGACTTGAATAAATTTAGAGCATGTTACCTCATTTTCTACTACAACAGAGCAGAGCAGTTGCTACCACTTCATCTGCTACTCTGCTACTACTACCACTGATGCTCTGCTACTACTTGCTGGTTGCTGCTACTATACTACTACTAGTCTAGTAGTACTACATTGGTATTTAGTACATTACTACTTGCTGGCCGCTGCTGCTACTACTAGATCTATGAGAGGTTGAGTGTTAGAGCAAAATAGAGCAGATCAGCATTCAGAAAAACAGGGCAGCAAAGCGGATAGAAGGGAGCTCAGGAGAAAAAGGATCTAAGGGGAAAGAGATGAAGGAGGGAGACGAATCCGAAGGCCAAGGCGACGCTTGCTAGTTGCTAGGGTTTGGGTTCCAAGACCCTTTATCCTCTTCAGTTTTCAACCTAACGCTAGGCCACCCCAAATCACGTGCCAAGTCGCACAAAAAGCGTGCCAAGTCGCGTGCCCTCTCCCACAAGTCGCCCGACTTGTCTCTCCAAGTCGACTTGATCGACAGCAAGTCGGTCGACCAGTCAACAGCAAATCGCTCGACTTGCTCAACTGGTCGAGTCGGTTGCTCCAATCGAGCGCCGCCGGCCGACTGGACGACTAGTCGATGACTTAATAACACTGGCACCACATAACTCTGATCCAAAATGCTGGTTAACATGATTGTTGATGGAACTTTGTTAGAAGTCTTTGAAGTTCACATATGCTTTGGTTCATATTCTGTTGCGCTAGGTCTTATCGTGCTTGCACATGATGCTGTTTCACTTATGGGTAGGTTTTTCATTATTATCTGCTGCTTATAAAGATTGTTCATTCTATATCTTCTCTCCTCTGTGGAGCTTGTAATGTTAATGCTAAACATATTCTCTTTCCATTCTTTCCATGTGTGTTGTGGAACAAGCAAACATTCCAGTGGTATGTGCATTTGCATCTGTGCATGTACATACACAGGGATCAATCGTGCATCGCTGGATGATGATATTGAGCTGTTTGGTTAAATGAGTATGACAATGCTTTTATGGAGTATTATAATTTGTGTTGTGACAAACTGTGGCACTGATTTTTGGGTGCATATTTTCATGAGGGGAGAAAGCTATGTTGACTTGGATCAAATAATGATAAACAAGTTTGACGCACATTCTTTCTTGTATCTAAGCTGTTTTGTTCCCTAAACAGACTAGTATTTAGTCTATGGCGATGGATTTTCAAAACACCTTTTGTGCCTAACATTATCAATCTCACACTAAGTTTATTTTTACGTTATGTTGGTGTAAGAATAAGATGTAAATATGTAACCATACAATTGTTCTTATTTAATTGAACTAACTCTGTGATGGTTCTGCCTTGTTTTTTCTAATGTCAGATAGGTTTGATAAACTTAGAAAATGAAGATTTTGCCAAGGGTATTGTGGATACCACACAGGCCAACTTACAGGTATGCATCTTTATTTTTACATTACAGAGCATAGCAGTATCTATTAACCTTTTCTCCCCCTTGTTCCACTGGAGACAAGTTCTCTATGATAATATTCCTGCAATATTATGTCACTGCAGATGTTTTTTTGGCAAATACTGAATACTTGATCCATTCATGATTGGAAAACCAACTTTTGGTTCCTCTTTTTAAGCTTTAAGTAATGACCGCCATAATTGCAGGATGCCTTGCATAATGAAAATCGTGATAGAATCAGGATATTGCTGCGATTTCTCTGTGGCCTGGTAAGTCATGTTGTTGTTTTGGTTTCATTTTGTTGTTGCCATCATCCTTGTGCTCGCTGCTTTCCTCTGGGGCTACTTGTCATGCTTGAAGTTTGTATATCTGACATTTGTGGTGCTTGAAGTTTGTATACCTGACATACTGACATGTTTATCGACAACACATCTTCATGAATAATTGAATCTTAATGCTGAAGGCTTTTAGTTCTCTTCTTGTTTCCGAACTAACTTGGGTACTAAATGATTTGCTAAAAAAAGCCTGCGTAACAGTGCAACTGCACGATATTATGTTATGATTAATTCTAAAACTAAAAGTACACAACAATATCTAATAGAAAATCAGGGAGGCTAATTTACAAAAACTAATGTGCTCCAAGGGTGGCAGCTTGGCAGGGGTTCTCGGGGGGAAAAACTGTATTTATAGGGTTGCATGTATATTACGCCCGAGATTGATGCCCTACAGATCTAGAGGGTTTTTTTTTTTTAAAATGTTAGATATGTTTGCAGCTCCTAGTGAACAGTGTATGATTTATCATAATATGTATGATATATCACTGTATGATTAGTGATTGTAAAATTTGCATTTGGTCAACAGATTTTTTAGCGTAATATCATCTTTACATTAGGCTCTGATAGTCTAATATCTCCTGTTGCTACCTTGTATTGAGTTTATAGCAAGTTAAACGGTCAATGCTTTGACTCTCTTCTCCAAAAGAGTGGATGGATTTCTTTCTGCTCTCTTTATTTCATGGTAGAAAGTTTTTCTTGTATTGTGCACCATATGGATATGATTGATTGAGCCATTTGTGATATTTCTGTTCTTTTGCCTCTTATCGTAACTGTAGATTTTATGTTTGCCCTGTAGATGTGCAGCAAAGTTGTCCTTCCAAATTCTATTATTGAGACATATGAGACACTGTTATCAGCTGCTGCAACAATATTAGATGAGGAAACCGGAAATCCTTCTTGGCAACCACGTGCTGATTTTTATGTTTATTGTATTTTGGCTTCCTTTCCGTGGGGTGGTTCAGAATTGTTTGAGGTAACTTTGTCGAGCCATTGTGATATACTGCTTAACCTTCATCACCGTTAGTGTCCAACATAATTTATTTAGTCACACTCATGCTTTTAGTTCTCTGCTTGTACCTTCATCACCTTTATTGAACTATTGCGATTTACTTTCCGTTTTTCGAGTATGTGCACTTCAATCGTACCGCCTCTAAATGACCTGTTCTGGCACTGCTGTTTTGCATATAACTGTTCCTGCATTTGTTTAGTTTTGTTTTAGATCTCTTGACCGGGCAGCTAGAGGGAAAGTTAAAATAACGACACTTTGTTTAAACGTCTAAAATTGCATGAAAATATATTATTTCTCCAGTTTTCCACTTTAGTAAGGTATCTTGTTGTTTCCCCATGTCAATCCATAACTTGCTGTCGTCCTTTTTTAAAGCCACACTATAAGCATCTCCATTTATTCTTTCAAGTGAAATATGGGCACTGAGCCCCCTCTAGTGTGTGGTGTATGATGACCCAATACTTACCCCAAACATTCATGGTTGTAGGCGTGAAGTACATGTAATGTGATGAACATCCACAAAATTTAAAGGGTGTGGATAATACTGACCTTGAATTTTTGCTTGTGTCATTGTGTGCATAGGATAACATGCACATCATCCATGATGTTTTTTCTTCAATTTTTAGGGCAAAGCATCATGCACATTTTGTACTTTTGACTAAAAGGTAGCTAGTGCCCACCATATTTGCACTCTAATAAAAAACACTCCTATATTCCATTCTGAAATTGTGTACTAGAAAATTTTGTTGATAAGAATTCAACAGTATAATACACTGATGCATTCTAAAATGCAGCAAGTTCCTGATGACTTTGAGAGAGTTCTTGTTGGTATCCAGTCTTACATAAGCATCAGAAGGCATTTTGATGATATTGCTTTCTCAGTCTTTGAGACGGATGAAGGCAATTCTCCCAATAAAAAGGTACTGCCGATTCCTTCAATATGTGGACCCGACACTGGTTTATTTCCTGATTCATTTAAACTCCTGTTATGATATTTAGATCAGGACTATAAAGCTAATCCTTGCAGGATTTCATGGAAGATCTATGGGAGCGTATTCAAGTTCTTTCCCGTAATGGATGGAAGGTTAAAAGTGGTATGCGATATACAATCCACATGATTTTTTAATCAAAATAATGTTATTGACTTTCATTTGCAGTTGCATTTGATATTTTGAGAACTATTAGCAATTTATTTGAGAATACTTCTGAACTCTCAATAAACTCTGCATGCAATATTTAACTCTTGTGATAACCTTTCCTTCTTCCAAATAGGTATAATTGTATCCAAAATCATAAACATGTTTGTGCCTAATCTGTTTTTGCATTCTATTTAACTACTCCCTTGGCAGTTCCAAAACCTCACTTGTTGTTTGAAGCTCAGTTGGTAGCTGGAAAATCTCATCGTTTCCCCCCAATTAGTTGCCCACTGCCTACTCTCTCGCAATCATCTTCTGAAATATTAAAAGGGCAAGAGAAACATGAAGCCGATCTAAAGTATCCCCAAAGGCTTCGTAGGCTTCATATATTTCCAATAAATAAAGCTGAGGTAATTTGCAATTTATATTTAGTCCATGGATCACTATTACTTTTCATGTTTTGGTTGTTGTATTTTCTGTAATTTATGTAAACTGACATTGAATTTGCTACTACTTGGTTTTACATTACAAACTGTTATGAATAGCACTTGTATTCAACATGAGGCCAAAGGGCCAGTATATATACACGTACAAGAGGATATAGAAGGAAAGCCTATATAAGGCAATAACTATACAAGGCAAATAATCTCTATACAAGGCAACTAGCAATCTCGTATATAAGGTAACAAAGATACTATCTAACACCCCCCCTCAAACTCATGGTGGATCAACAACACTGAGTTTGGAGAGATAAAAGTCGTCTTTGAGCTCTAGTCTGTGTCTTCGTGAAAAATCGCTAATTGAAGCTCAAGGCACATCTTGAAGAGCCACAACCGATCCCTGCACTGTGTCCTCATGTAGGAAGCATCAACGCCAATATGCTTGGTGAGCTCATGCTTCACTGGATCTCGAGCAATGCTAATAGCTCTGTCTTGTCGGATAAAAGAGGAGTTGGTGTAAACGAAACACCAAAATCCTCAAGTAGCCACCGTAGCCAAGTAACCTCTCATGTCAAAAAGAGCCATCGCTTCATAACTCAAATTTCTAAGATGGAACGAAAGCTGCATGCCTTCTTAGTCTTCCAAGTAATAAGAGAACCACCAAGAAAAACACAATAAGCGTAAAGAGATCGGCGATCAGAGGGATCACTAGCCCAAGTAGCATCAGAGTATGTCTGAAGCTGGAGGGAGCTGGATCGAGGAAAGAAAAGACGGCGAGAGATAGTTCCACGAAGATATCGTAGAACACGAAGAAGATGACTATAGTGAAGCTGGGTGGGGGCGAAAACGAATCGACTCAAGATATGAATTGGATAGGAAATGTCGGGACGAGTGACACCAAGGTAAACAAGACTCCCAACAAGATGGCGATGGCGTAGTAGGATCATCAAGAGGTTCACCATCAGGAGGTCGAAGGTGAACATTGAGCTCCATAGGAGTCTCAGCAGTGCGCTGTTCAGTGAGAGAAGCATGATCAAGAAGATCCTGAATATACTTCTCTTGGGATAGAAAGAAACCCTCGGGTGTAGAATAGACTTCAATCCCGTAAAGTAACGAAGAGGACCTAGATCGGACACGAGAAGCGCTCATTGAGGCGTGCCTTCACAAAGGCAATATAATCGAGTATCATCGCCGAGAATGATCATGTCATCAACATAGAGAAGAAGAAGAGTCCGTCCACGAGGTGAAGTGTGAACAAAGAGCGCAGGATCATGAGTACTAGCGAAAAGCCAAAGAAGAATGACCACGTAAGAAAACGCTCAAACCGAGCACGAGGGCTTGCTTGAGGCCATAAAGAGAGCGGCGAAGGCGACAAACCATGCCCTCAGAAGAATACCCGGTGGTGGGTGCATAAAACCTCCTCACGTAGCTCACCATTAAGAAAGGCATTCTTAACATCAAGTCGAGAGATAGACCAGCGACGAGCAGACGCCATCGCAAGAAGAGTGCGAGCGGTGGTCATATGAGCCACCGAGCAAAAGTTTCGTCATAATCACGACCATGCTCCTGCTGAAAACCACGTACTACGAGGCGAGCCTTGTAGCGCTCAAGAGAACCATCGAGCGAGTCTTAACCTTATAGACCCACTTACATGTAATGGGACGGACACGCGTGGAGGAAGGGCACAAGATCCCACGTGCCGGTCGCTCAAGGGCGGCAATCTCCTCTGCCATCGCAAGTGCCATTCCCGATGAACAACAAAGACATGGCGGAAGAAGTCGGCTCGGCAAGAACAAAGACCGGCAAAGCCAAAGGCGCTTAGGAGGCGAATAGACCGGCGATCACGAAGAGCGAGCGAGGAGGCCCGTAAGAAAGTGACTCAACAGAGAAGAAAAGACATCGAAGAATCCTCAACTCGCGGATGGCGAGTGTAGTAGAGAGGATCTGAAGGAACAATGTCGAAGAAAATTACGGAGGAGACACGGAATGTGAAGACTCGTGTGGAAAATTTGGCGAAGAAGGAGACGCCAACTCGGAGAAGGAAAAGTGGCAACAGGAGTATCGGGAAAAGTAAGAAAAGAAAGTGGCTCGACAAGAGATCTTTGGAGTGGAAGAAGGACGAGGTAGAAGGGACGAGACTCATCAAAAGTAACATCCCGAGAAATCCGCGTTCGCCGGCCAACAGATCCCAACAACGATATCCCTTATGCTCAAGACTATAGCCCGTAAAAACGCACTCAACAGATCGGCGGTCACGGCAGTGCGTTCACGAGGTGCAAGAAGGACATAGCACACACACCCAAATAGGCGAAGACTAGAGTAATCGGGAAGCATGCCATAAAGGCGTTCCACCTAATCCCACCCTTAAGAGCGTAAGGTGAATATTAATCAAGTAAGTGGCGGTGGAAACGACCTCAAATTTAAATGAGGTGGAGCAATGGAAGCAAGTAAAAGGGCACGGTGTCTCAAGAAGATGACGATGCTTGCGCTCACCACACCATTCGAGCATGAGCACCGTGACAGAAAAGCGAGAAAGAGTGCCTGCGTAGCAAGAAAAGTAAAGAGCGCCGGGACGGATATTCCCTGCCGAGAGTGCGCGAAGAACTTCGAATGGGAGAGTCAAAGCGAGTACGGATCATAGTGGCAAAATTCTTATAGATGGACAAGGCCTCGCTACGAGAAGACATAAAGTATATCCAAGTGTGGCGAGAGAAATCATCTATAAAAGAATATAATATTTATGACCCTTTTGAAACAAAAGGAGCCGGACCCACACATCGAGTGAACAAGATCAAAAGGACGCTGGGATCTGACTCGCTAGAAGGATAGGGAGTTGTAGCTGTTTACCAAGCTTACAACCCGCACAATTTAAAGAGGTATCACGCATACAGATCCTAAAAGATCACGGCAATTAAAGAAGACAGACGTGACCACAAAGATGCCCTAGCGGTGATGCCATCGAGCAAGCGACCCGATGAGACGATGCAACGAGGCGAAGCAATGGAGAGGCGAGAGACCGGCAGAGGCGGAAGGAAGGCGAAGCCGACCAAGCTCCCAAAGGCCGAGAGTCACGGCGGCGAGGGCCAATACCAACCAGAGACCCGCCCTGCGATCTGAACACAAGAAGAGTGAGTCAAGGATAACACGGCGACCATGATCGATGAAGGCGGCGGATATAAGTCGCATGGTGAGTTTAGGAACATGAGAAAGCAAGAGGAACATGAAAAGAGGAAGACAAAGAGTGCCTCGTCCCCGCAATGTAAAGAGGGTACCATCTGCGATGCATGCGATAATAGGAGCAAGCAAGAGGACTAATGGAGTGGAGACTCGTTGGATCGGATGTCATATGAAAAGAAGCTCCAGTCAAGAATCCATGGTGTGATACGATGAGGAGGAAGATGGTCTCTCATTGGAAGGCGAGTAGCGAGCAATGAGAACGGACGGTGCGTAGTAGCCATGCGACGTAGCGACATCGTAATCTCCTTAGCGGGTCCGAACCGTGAAGCTGTTGAGGAGAGGCACCAAGAAGTCCGGTGCCCTTAGGAGGCGCCAGCTCGACGCAGCAAGATCCTTTTTCTTCCGATAGCAAAAGCGCTCCACATGCCCATCTTTGTTGCGATGGGTACAATGAAGCCTGCGCCCTTGGTAGTCGATCATGAAGGAGAAGGCGCCATCGATGGAATAGCACGAGGTGCCGGGATGAAGGAGATACTAGTAGGCCCGCACTACGAAGACGAGTCTCCTCGGTCACGAATAGCCGCAAGAGCCTCCAACAAGGTCACGGGGATGACGAGCAAGCGGTGAGCGAACCGCTCAAATTGATCAAGGCGTGTCGAAAGTCGAGATCTGGCGAAGCTCAAGTGAGAGTCTTGGCGTTATAAAGATCGACAGTCTTGACAAACCTCGGTCAGAGAATTAAGTTGACGCCATACCGAGGACAGTTGAGCATAAAACTCGTCGACAGAGAATCACCTCTTCAGAACGACCGCTCCCTGTCGACAACAAAGAAGGTACAAAGAATCCCGATGAGGCTCATAGCGATCGCGAAGATGTGCCCACATCGGTCGAAATAAGACAAACCAACAATATCACCAGTGAGATGCACCTCCATACTAGCAACCAGAATAGCAGAAGCACGAGCATCTTCATCAAGCCATATCTTGTATGCAGTAAGTTGAGTCTGAAAAGACTCCACAGCATCAGCATACTCATCGGAGGCCTACGCTGAGCGTGATGTCGACCTCTTTAGGAATAACAGCATGTCGGGAGCGGGGCGAGGCGGACATGATAGCTCGCCAAGAAGAAACTCCCACGCACAACGCCTCGCATGTGAAGCGCATGTGAAGAACCCAATCACGATAATTGAGACCATCAAAGATAACCGCAACGACGCGAGCACGGATCGGTGCGAAGAACTGCGCAGATGGCGACATTTTTTTTTTGGACCGGACCGGACCGGACTTAAGGCGATTTAAAGTCCGATCCAATCGCACTGAGAAGAACCGAAAGAGAGGAGGCACGAGGCGTCACGGTGACGGCGGCACAGTTGGCGACGGCGTCACGAGTGGCGGCGGCCGGTCGGCGGCGGCGTCGGCGTCGAGAAAAGCGCCGGGCGGAGCAAAGGCCAACCTCGAGCTCGTGGTTGAGAGGCGCCACGGTGACGGCGGCTGGTCGGTCGGCGGTGTCACGTGGTGGCGGCCGGGTCGGCTGACGGCGTCGGCGGCGGAGAGAAGCGCCGGCGAGCAAAGGCCGACCTCAAGCTCGAGTGCCGTAGCGCAAGGATGACGTCGGATAACCCGGATGGAGGATGGTGCGCGACGGTCGTAGATCCGGTGAGGCGCGGCTCCACTCAGAGATGGTGGCGAGAAAAACCGTGAAGGAAAGCCAGGAGAGGAGAGGTCGGGAGAGCGCAAGTGCAACGCCCGTAAGAAAACCCTAACCCTAACTTGGCTCTGATACCATGTTATGAATAGCACTTGTATTCAATATGAGGCCAAAGGGCCAGTATATATACACGTACAAGAGGATATAGAAGGAAAGCCTATATAAGGCAATAACTATACAAGGCAAATAATCTCTATACAAGGCAACTAGCAATCTCGTATATAAGGTAACAAAGATACTATCTAACACAAACTTCCTGTTTATATGCTTCAAATAACTGATCTTTTTTTTTCTAAAAAACCCAGATATTTTGTGATATTTTTCTCTGAGCTGCTGCCTCAATTGGTTGCCAGCTGGCTTGCTTTTGCTTGATGCTAGCCTGGTATGGCCACCAGCTGCCACCCACTCAGTATTGATCTAGAAGTTGAAGTTAAATTTTAGTATGTAGAGAGACACATAACCAAGATCAGTTGTCGGCGGCAAATTTTATTGAACATTTGCCCAATCTGTTCCTTTGATACCTGATTTTTACCACTAAATGTGAAGTAAAATAAAGTGACCTTGTCATTGACAACATGTATCATTAATATTAGCATGTAGTTTGGCCCGGCAAGAGTATTCCTTCTTGATACATAAGTCATAACATCGTATAAATTAACCTGAATTGCTTCTACATCCCGGGAACCGGTAAGGTACTTTGGGAGTTATATTTTGTAATTGCATTTTCGTGGCTTCATGTGTCTACACAAGTGACTTCTGCTGTGTGGACATGAAAGGGGGCATAGTTGTGATGGCGTCGCCTAGTCGACAACAAGGCGTCGAGTCGGCTGGCAGTGCCATGGTCATTCGCTTTGACTAGAAACTCCAGGATTCTAGATCCAGGTCAAATCAAGGGGCGTGGAGGGAGGGGAGCTGCAGGGGCAAACACTAGCCATCGTCACCATAGCTCCAATTAGCCCAGATGCAGCTCAACCCGCCACTTCTCTTGCCTTGTCTCGTTGCTCGCTTGCTTTTCTGTCCTCTCCCTCGCACCTTGCTCTTCTCTGCATCCCTCTGCTGTTTTGTGCATGCAAGGTTCAAGGAAGTAGAGGGGGAGGAAGGAGAAAAGGCTGCGCTGCAGCAAATCTAGCGAAGTGATGGAGAAAGAGCCTCCACGGGTGCTCCATTGGGGGAAGGAAGGGGAGAAGCAGAAGCTACATTTGCACCATGTTGTTATTACTTTTTTCTTTTTCTTCTTTTGAGGAGGCAAGGGTAGTGGTAGTTGTTGATGTTCAAGACATGAGGTCCCTTAATCGAACTTACGAAAATATAATCATGGGCTCCTAGTAAACAAGATGAGAAAATTGTGTATGGGAATTGCTTCTTTATTAGCCAAGCGGCTCTATAGAGTATACAAATTACAGATGAATGTCAAATTCTAGATGTCTAGATCAAGTGCTATGCGATGCTTGATTTAGATCAGATTCAGATGCTTCCAACAGCATGGATTGGCCCCCTATTTATCTTGGATGAAGAGGCGACAGTTTGCTCTCCAAAGGGACGTCGTGTAACCGAGAGGTGTCTTCCCACTAAATGGTGTCTTCTCGCCAAAGAGTATCTTTTCCAGAGATAACTTTCGGGTAGTTATGTATACCTGCCAGATAACTGTCTGCACGGAGACATGTGCGGGGGTAACCGCTTGTCCTCGACCAGTTAACTGGTCGGTGTGACTATTTCACTGGTCAGGGACGACCAATGTAACGCAAAGTTATTGACCACCTTGACTGAACTGGTCGGAGACTTAACCGTTCGGATAAAGATGGGCTTTGTTCTATATATTATGGGCTTTATGTATTGCAGGCCCATTAACAGAATATAGTCATGAATAATTGAGGGCCCAAATAAGTGATAGGCTTTTAATCCTCATCAGCTATCCCCCAAGTCTTGAGAAATAAGAATTTATTACTCAAGGCTTTTCGTCTTTTGTGACCTTATGGGGTTATGCGCCAATTATTTGATCGGTTTAAGTGCCAATAAATGAAAAATCTTTGCACTTCTCTTTCTCTCGTTAACTGAACCAGCGCTAATCGTCTTTAATGTGTAATGTATATAAAGGGGGACGAAGGCTTCCTTTGTATGCTTCATACCTTCAGACTTAAAAAAAAATTATTTTCTAAAACTTCATTTTAGTTGTTAAGCTTTTTATCATCCACCTTTTTTTCTTCTCATCAATTACGATGAAGAGTATGATCAAGGATGGGGGGTGAAAAGCTTAAATATCTAAAAGAAGTTTTGAGGATAACATCTCCGATTTCTTTGAACTCTATTTTTCAAGCCTTCTCGTGGCTCTTCAGACTTTTCATCTTCTGTCCATCTTTCTTCTCTCATCAGATATGATGGAGAATATGATCAAGGAAAGGAGGTGAAAAGCTTGAAGATCTAAAAGGAAGTTCGAGAACATCAATCTGGTGTTAGTTACTAACTATTAAAAAAGGCAGTTTTCATCCTTTCTTGGAAACCGAAATGGTGTCCGAAACTGACACAAGTTAGGCTATATAAGGGGGGTTAATTCTCTTTGATTCTTTACGCCTTTGCTGTTTTTTTAGTGTAGAAGCAAGTTCTTAAACCCTTTGCAACCTCTGAACTCTTGCCTTCAATCCTTTTCTTCTCCCCAACTAGTGTTATCACGGCGTCGCCTAGGCGTCTAGTCGCCGGGGCAGGACCGCCATGGGGGCTCCGCCTGGAGACGGCGAGTCGTCCGCCTGGCTGTGTCAGACGTCACCCAGGGCACTAGGTGTCGCTGCCGCAGCGTCCAATCGTGTGCCAGATGGAGATGAGCGCGTGGAGAGGAGATGACGAGGAAGGAGCTTTGCCCGTTCGCCTCCACCGTCGGCGACTAGATCCGGTAAGATCCCGTCGCTTAACTTGCCTCCACCTCCGTCGCCGCCTCTTCCATTGCCTCCACCGTCGCCCTGCGAATCCGGCAAGGGGGGTTCGATGTCGACAGTACGGAGTCGTCGACGGCGTGGAGGCGGATCTGGTTGACGTGGGGTTAGGAGGGGATCCGCCTCCACGCCGTCGCCTTAGGAATCCGGCTAGGGTAGCTCGATGTCGACGGCATGCTTCGGTGGAAGGAGGCGGCGTGTCCGCGGTGACCACCTGGGCAAGGTCGACTCCGATGTGCGTGCCGCGAATCAGAGGGAGGGGGCGATGCCGAATGGATGGGGGAGGAGAGAAAGAGAGAGGCTGGGGTGCTGGGCGCTCGGCTGGGCCGACGAGAGAGGGAGGCTAGGCCGGCTAGGTGGGCTGAGGGGATTTAATTAAATTTTTTGGTCGTCTAATCCTCGCCTAGACGCCCTGGAGGTGACTCGTCTCGCTGGGGCGTCGTGATAACATGTCCCCAACCAATGGCCATGGACAAGTCGATCCTTACCGAGGGGAGGGTTAAGGAACTTGAGGATCAAGGTTCGATCCCTCCCTGCGAATTGCTGCGATGGGATTCTAGCGGGGAGGATAGGATGCTAGTGCTTGAGGAGGGGCGTCTCGTCCTTTTCATTGCCTTGGTGAGGTTAGGGTTTCTCCTCCCTGAGAGTGGGTTCTTAGCCGATGTGTTAGATCACTAAGAGATTGAACTGCACCATCTTCCCCTAAATTCCATTCTGATTTTTAGTGTTTTCTCGCATCTCTGAGAAGCTTTCCTTGGCATTCCCCCTCTAGTTCGTCTTTTCCGCTACTTCTATCAGTACACTAGGAATAGTAAAAACTAAGATCTTTTTGGGAGCGTTTATTTTAAGCTTTAAGATAAGATGGCTTCTCAGTATCCTCCACTCTCGACCAAGGATACATGGCGTGATTATCGACGGGAGTGGTTTTTCTCGGAAATTCTGGGGGGTAGCCATCTCCGATTTATTGGGAAGGCGGCCCCGATATGGACAAGGGCCGAAGCGAAGGAGAAGGATTCATTGGTCCTTACTGATGAGGAACATGACATTGTTAAAGTCATTACTAAGTTGGTGAAGAGAGGCTTAACGGGGCAGAAGATCGTCTTCGATTTTTTGTATCACAAAGTGAGCCCCCTGAAGAGGCGGTTCAAATTCTCCTGGAGAAGGGAAGGCGGCCAAGATCTAATCAAGGATGAACCCGGAGGTAAGGAAACTCTCAATTACCGACCTCTTCCTTTCTTTATTAAGGGATTTCTTTTCTAATATTTATGGGTATTTTCTCCTATCGATTACATTGACCGAAGAGACTCGGTCAAGAATCGCGTATATCTTTGTGCGTTTCTTCCGACGGTCCGACACAGTTGCTTTGGATGATGACCATCCACTGATCGGGCAAAGTGATGAGTTCATTAATGAACGCATCATGGTAAGTACCGAAAAATTTCTTTTGGTTATTTTAACTAATTGCCTTTTGTGCTGACAATTGAACTTATTTCTTAGATGCATGGTCGAAAGCGAGCTACTGACCAGTCTGAGGTCTCAGCTTTGGCTCCACTGACCAAAAAGGCGAAGGTGGTGGATCCGACCACCGTCAGGACTAGTGCTGATTCGACAGCACTAGCCTAGCTCTAGTACTGTCAGGCGCTATGCGCTCTAAGCGTGTGCATGATCGGTCGCAGGTACAAGACAAGAGAGTTGCATTTGCTGCGGGGACGCAAACGAGGACCTCATCCTAGGTGCGCTACAAAAAATGGTTCAACTGCAATTTTGGGATCGTCCATATAGAAATCTTCGGACATTCCCCTTTGTCTAGGGTGAGAGTGAGGTTTCAGAGGATAATGTTCCTCTGATTATAAGGAGGAATAAGAAGGCTCCCGACCTAGATGTTGGGACATCACTTCCTCTAATATCCTGGGAAATAGACTCAGGATTTCATTGCAGATATGTACCTTTTTATGGAATTTTTTTATTTTTGAGTACTTGTCTTCAGAATCTAAGGACATCACTTCCTCTAATATCCTGGGAAATAGACTCAGGATTTCATTGCAGATATGTACCTTTTTATGGAATTTTTTTATTTTTGAGTACTTGTCTTCAGAATCTAAGAGAGCTTTTGTTGTTGTCTTTAGTCCCTAGGCAACTGCTCTTGATCCCTCTTTGGATCAGGGTGTGGCTACTCAGATTGGTGCTGAGGCCAATCCACTGGTCACACTGGCAACAACCAGTGTGGAACAAGCCCTAGCACCAATTGAGCTTACTGCTCAGGATGCCCCGACTAGTGGGCAAGAGAATCCATCCAGTGTTGAGGGTGAAAATCCCTTGACGGCTGGCGATGACCCACTAGTCTGTTGAGTTCCATTGACCACGGAGGAGGTTGGTCCCCCTCTTGTGACGACTGAGGTGGTTGGGAGCATGTGCAGGAGGTGTGCACAACAATAGAACTAGCTGGCCGGCCGGCCATATGGGCCCAAGGATAAGTTACAGCCAGCACACCCGAGTTTTGCAGCATCATCTTATCTCTATTTATTATTAGTTTGTTTTAGCCAATCTTATCTCTAAGTTAGTTTGTTAGCCAGTTTTGTTAGGGGCCGACTCATCCTATAAGATGGGCAACCACATGGTCATTTGCAATCAAGCAGTGGCCGACTCACCCTATAAGATGGGCAACCACGTGGTCATTTGCAATTAAGCAAAAATAATGAGCTAATCTAGTTTCTCATCCCAAGTCGTCTCCCTCATCTAGTCTCCTCTCATCCCAATCAAGCCATCAACGTCCAGCTGTCCTCCTGGCAGTATTTACCCCGTGATGATCAATAGCTGGATGCAGTTCTGCTAGAAACCAATTTGTGTATATTGGCTTAAGTTGTATAACTATGAAATTTAAACTTTTTTTATTTATTGTAAGTATCTTTTGCCAATAAGCTACTGTAACTGTATCTATCTTCCATGGCAACTGTACTCCATGTATTGCATGTCTAATCAGCTCTTGTTGGCTTACAGAGTATGCAACCTGTAGATCGTTTTGTTGTTGAAGAGTGCATATTGGATGTGCTGCTTTTCTTCAATGGATGGTCAGTTATTATCTTAATTGTTCCAGTATTATTAATACCTTTGGTACTTTAAAAAAAGCTGAGATTGGAGGATATCATACATCTGCTTATTAACATATGCATGACACGGCTGACAACATCTAGTAACTAGATTTGCTTGTCAGCCTTCTATGTCTGAGTGTTTTGTTTTCGCCCTCATGCTTTTGTCCATCATCTATTGTTAAGTCCTAGAGTTATAGCTCAGTTTTAGCCAATGAACCTTTCTCTGAGAGTAAGCTGTGGAGGGCTTGTACTTTTTTACTCTGCAGTTCTTTTTGTTCTGACCCTGTTAGGGTTTGGATCATATTTACATCATGCCACACTATTTGTTCATTTATTGAGCATCGTTGCTAGAGCTAAATGTTTTGTTTAACTTTACTGGTAGCAAGAGAGAATAGTTGTTTTCTATGCAATAATTATGGTTGACAGCATTTAGTATTGCTCATTTCGGGAACTTTTGTTTGTATTAATATCTTGGTACTGAACTATTGAATTTCAGCTTGCTTACTGATTCTATCTTGGTTATGTTTTTCTTTGAAAGATAGTCGCAAAGAATGTGCGTTTTATCTGGTCAGCCTGCCTGTGCCTTTTCGCTATGAATACCTGATGGCTGAGACCATATTTTCACAGGTATTCCTCAATCATCTGTATATTGACTTATTTGGTACCAGGGTTTGACGCTATTACCAGTCAATTTTGAGTACTAATTTAGGGACTGGACTGGGTTTTTAACTCTTAAAGGTCCTGCTTGGAACGCAGGAATTTCACGGGAAACAGCTCAATTTCCACAGGAACCAGATAAAATTCCGCGTTTCAAATGGGGACTAGGTTTTTTTTTAAAAAACTTTTGTAAACAGTTGCCAGTTTTCCACTGATGAAGTCTATATCATATTGTTCTTGCAACTTGACACATTATTTCACAATATTTGAAACAAAAGGAGATAGTAAATTTGAATATTTTTGGGTTTACTGAATTTGGTTGTAAACCATCAAAGTTGGAGTTTTTTTCCACTTGTTTTCTGCCTAGTAGCTGGTTTCCAAGATTCCTAGAACAGCTCCTCGACTGGTACCACATTGGCTATTTCTGGCTCCCATCTGGCTAATGGCTATTTCTTTATGGATTTAATTGTTTTGTACTGATATTTTGCAGCTACTATTGTTGCGGAATCCACCTTTTAGGCCAATTTACTATACCTTGGTTATCATCGACCTTTGCAAGGTAGTTCTTTCATGCTCTGAGACTTCTTAGTCTAATATTGTTTGTATGTTAGTCAGGAACCAATATATTGCTGAGACCGCTATGGAATGTGAGATTTTAGAATATGTACATCTTAATAAAGCACCTATAGCAGACTTAAAATATGCCTTGAATCTTGATTTGATTGTGCCCATGCAACTTATTTTAGTGCGTGGTGTGAAAAACTTTCAATTACATAATGGTGTGGCAGCTGCTATAATCATTGTGAGCACAGTTATGAAATGCCATACTTGGTCAATAGAGCCCTCATCTGCACTTATGATTCATTCATATCATCGCCCATGAGTCCACAACTGTTTACTCTTTATATTTCAAAGAATTCAATTATTGAGATCTATCTACATAGCAGATTCTCATTCTATAGTTGCTTAAGCTTTCATCTAGACTGCTATGCTTTTTATTTTTGGTATTGATGCTATAACCTTTTTTGGAAATGTGAATGTCAGTGTGCCCTAAATCTCTGAACCATATAGTTTGGTCACAGATGTGGATGCGAAATTGGGTGGTACCCTTAAAATTTATAAGTGTGATGTATTTACTTGTATGCAAGCAGGCTTCAATGAGCTAAGGTTATCAGGAAGTAATTAACCTTTTGTATGGTTGCAAAGCAAATTTGAGTCCTAATCAAATTTTATGAGCTGCCCACCAATCAGGCAGCTATTTAAACAACATAAGATATGGATGTGTGGAATGCATGCTGCCGTTTTCACGTACGCTGTTTTTTGTTGTATGAGATCTTGCTTCAGTGTGCTGTAATGTGTAAGTACAACACACCGTTACCAATTTTTATGTATGTCCATGTGCAATGGGTAGAGAATAAACAACATATAAGTTCATTTGCAATCTCCTGTAAAAATTTGGCAGTTTTATTTTCTTGGATTACTGGAATGAGTCTAATTATCTAAAGATCTCTCCCAGGCATTGCCAGCTGCATTTCCTGCAGTTGTGGTAGGAGCAGTGCATGCTCTTTTTGACAGAATTAGTAACATGGATATGGAGTGCCGCACCAGACTTATCCTATGGTTTTCACACCACTTGTAAGTTCATTGCCATTGTGATTTCTTTTATTCATTGGGGTAAGTTCATTGCCATTGTGATTTCTTTTATTCATTGGGGTTCGTGCTTATGTTATTTATTATTTGGCCTACTATACTATTTTTATGGAATTATTTCCTACAGCCCATTGCTTGATACATTCCTCTTGTAGATGTTCAAAACCCTAATGATGATCACCTCTGCTACTGCTTAATAAAAATAATATAACGCTATATACATTGCTAATACAGTTTTGAGGCAAATGGTAGCAGAACATAACTGATCTCCTATTAAGTTTGGTTCGCTTATTGCTCTCAACAGTTTGCAGTCTTGTACTGCTAAATTGTAATGGTATTCTTCTGCTTATGTAGGTCAAATTTTCAGTTCATTTGGCCTTGGCAGGAATGGGCCTATGTTAAGGGTCTCCCAAAATGGGCTCCGCAACGTGTTTTTGTCCAAGAAGTATTAGAAAGGGAAATTAGGTTGTCTTACTTTGAGAAAATCAAGCAGGTTCGTGACGCGCTATGAGACATTTCTTTTTAAATGAGGACACCTATTCTTTTTGGTTATTCACTTTTTTTTTTGTTAGGATTTTGTCTTGCTATTTTGATATCCCATGCTTCTAGCTAATGGTCTCTGTTGATGGAGCAATGGTTATTTAAATTGAATTTTGCTTTTATCTCCTTTGCAGAGTATTGAGGATGCTGCTGAGTTGGAAGAACTGTTACCCCCAAAAGCTGGGCCTAACTTTAGATATCATAGTGATGAAAGCAAAGAAAGCACTGAAGACCACAGACTATCGAAGGAACTTGTTGGCATGGTTAGAGGAAGGAAGACTACACGTGATATTATTTCGTGGGTTGAAGAACAAATAGTTCCTGCAAATGGTGCCAAATTCGCACTTGGTGTTGTTAGTCAGACACTTCTTGACATTGGTTCAAAAAGTTTCACCCATCTTATCACCGTTTTGGAGAGATATGGTCAAACAATCTCTAGATTATGTCCAGATGAGGAAATGCAGTTATTATTAATGGATGAAGTCAGTGCTTATTGGAAGAACAGTACCCAGATGACTGCTATAGGTATTGATAGAATGATGGGTTATCGCTTAATTTCCAATTTGGCTATAGTCAAATGGGTTTTTTCTCCTGCTAATGTTGATCAATTTCATGTTTCCGATCGTCCATGGGAGGTACATTCTTTATCCTTACATTTGTCCATGGTGATGCATTCTTTATCCTTGAATTTGCTTGTGTCTAAAAAACTGGTGATAAATACCAACCAGATCAAAACTATATTTTGAACAAACCTATAATTTTTGTTATGCATGTTAAATCGGTGGTACATACAAAGAGGTTTCTGCTTTATGCATGCATGTTTGGTGATATATTCATGCTATCAAGCCTTTCTTCTGCCAAATGCATCCCCAATTCATTTGTTACAACTTAACTCTTGATTGTTTTTGTTGAATCTGTCTGATTGACATGTCCTTACAGATTCTTAGAAATGCTGTTAGTAAAACATACAATCGGATCAGTGACCTTCGGAAGGAAATTCAAACGCTCAGGAAAAGTCTTCAAGTTGCTAAAGAGGTTAGCACAAAAGCCACCAAAGAGTTGGAGGAGGCTAAATCAGTACTTGAGATTGTAGAGAGCCAACCTGTGCCATCCGAAAGACCAGGTAGGCTAAGACGACTTCAAGGATATGCTGACAAAGCAAAAGAGGCAGAAGTATCTACTGAAGAATCACTAGAAGCGAAGGAAGCCCTTCTTGCTCGGGGTATTGAAGAAAGCAAGGCAAGCTATTTGCTTTTGTTATTGTCTTTGTTGTTTATTTGATTTTTGTGTGCCCTGGTATATCTGTTGATATAGATATTTTATAATTTTTCAATATTTCATGGTACTTGCTTTGCTACCATAAGAGTTCAGCATCCTTTCGCATCAACTTACCCATTAATTTGCCATGTGGTTTTACAGGATTTGCTTAGGTTACTATTCAAGAGCTTTGTTGATGTACTCACTGAACGCTTGCCACCTGTCTCTGCTGATGGAGATGTTCCTAATCTACGTGCCGGAGATCCGAATGTAAATTTTGCAGCCGGCGATCCTGAAGCGACAACTATGGAGATAGACAGTGAAAATGGAGCAGATAACAATAGGTCAGTTTATTATGCAATATGCAGTACTGTTATGACTTATGAGAACTGCTTTTGCAAATTTGGACTGACATTTTAGAGAACCAGCTAGTTTATGGTTTAGGCCCTTGGGTTTTCGTGGAGGTTCATTTTGAGTTGGGGCTTGTTATGAATAATTTGTGTGAACTCGTGGATTTTTGTGTTAGTGTTGCAAAATTCATTCTTTGAAATAATGGAGCAAAATTCATAACCAGTCAATAGAGATAGCCAGACACCAAAACAACCTTCTTTTCAACTGGTTCCTAGATAAATTAACACCTGCTGATCAGGATATTTGCAACAGCTTATTTGATTACACTGATATGCAAGGTACCAATACTTACTACGCAGTGATATATGGGCTTGTACTGGTTTTGGGAGCTTTAGCTGTCATTATCGTATTCTGGACTAACTTGTTTTCATGTTTTGACAGTGAACTGAATGGTCAAAATACAAAAGTTGGTTACAGTGTTGGAGAGCTTGAGCAATGGTGTCTTTGCACATTAGGCTATCTCAAGTCATTTTCTCGACAATATGCAACTGAGGTAAGTATTTGCTGTTGGAGCCATTCTGTTAATAGTTTGTTCCCTGAGCTGATGAATCCCGTAATCTGTGGGAAGTTATCATGCTTTAATGTGGATACCATGTTGCACCAAATTCTTGTTAAGGAAAAAAAAAGTTGGACCATGGATTTGTCCAGTTTTGGAAACTCTGGTAGCCAATTGTATCTTGTAAGTTGTAACCACTTCCTACATCTCCTGGTAAAACATCAACAGCCAGGGTAAGGTGTGGGGTGTACTAGAGCCAAAATATCACAGGATGCATATTGAAATTGTTCTTGGATAAAAAAGTACATTACTTCAACGCATCATTTCATGGGCTTAAGAACTGTATCAGTTTGTACAGTATCCATTGCTTCCATTGATCAGACGTACGTGATATTTTGCAGATTTGGTCTCACATTGCAATGTTGGATGAGGAGGTTTTCGTTGGGAATATCCACCCTCTTATCCAGAAAGCTGTTTTCTCTGGTTTGTGCAGATCAACTAGTGAAGGGTCTCACCATTGATTTTTGACCCTTACCTTCCAGAATGACTGTTGTAATTCAACTGTATCATACACAAGACATGCTTCACTAATTGGATGTGCCCCAGAACTACATCGCTAATGCGAAATCATGAATTTCCTTGCCCCCCCCCCCCCTCCCCCCCCCCCTCAAATTGTTGGTTAGTTTACCTGGAGTTATGTTTGAAAATACTGTTTTTCAATGTTAGTAGTATTGGGTGAATAATCCAGACTTGATTTGGCTTTCCTAACTCAGTTGCTTGTGAGTGGAAAAGGTCTGTTTATTGATCATTCCACAACAATTACAAGGGTAGAACTGTCATATTCCGGACACAACTTAGGAAATTGATTGTTGATATCCACCGTTTTTAACATGTACGTTGAAATGGACTGTCATAGTTGTGTCAAATGTGTTGCCTAGTCTAATGGTATAGGTTCTGTTAAAGTGTGTGCATAGTCTTGGTCCATGTAGCCCGTAATCCTATAAACAAGTGTATATATACCTCCTTTATAATCAATAAGATGTATAGCTGTGAATAACAAAAACAATTCTCTTCTGTTCATTTTAACTTGGTATTAGAGCAAGGTTAGAAAAGTTAGGGTTCCCACCTTTTGTGCCGTCACCGTTGTACTCGTCAGCATGCTCCGGTGATCTTAACCATTGTCGCCTTCGCCTGTAGTTTGATCCATGTTAATGTGCCTCCACCGTGGTTGACCGTGGTTGGGTCTGTGCTGCCGTGCCTATATCATCGTTGCCCATCGATGGATCCGTGCCTCCATCGTTGTCGCTTTTTGCTGGATCAGCGTCGCCGACCTCCTCTGCTTCAAGTCCATCAGCCTAGTCAGCTGATAGGCCTGAAGCCGTATCGGCTTCTTCTGCTTCAAGCTGGTCGATGTTGGGCTTCTCTGCTCCAGATCATCTTTTCTCGACTCTTGCTCAGTGAGGGAAGGAAGCAGAGGTGTATGAATTGTTCATCGAAATGGCCTGTAGATCTATTTTTTTTTGCAAATGTGGCCTTCGTGCGAAAAAATTGGAAAAGTAGCCCCTGATTGAGTGCGGAAGAGGTGGCAGGGGATATTTATGGTGATATTTATGGAACCACGGTAGGGCGCTACTATCGTGGCTGGGGCTCAGACCATGGCACCGCACGATCGGTGCGGGAAGAGGGGTCTTGCGGCGGTAGTAGCCTGCCGCACATATTTTTTATTTTTTTGGAACCGACTGGTTTATAAGGAAAATAATATTAGCTGAAGAGGGCAAGATGCAATATGAAATACGAACGCGTGACAATCACTTACGTGGATTACATAGCGCATAGAGTTTGGGTCGATACAAATGGTGATACAGACGAACCATGAACATAAAGTACAGCTAAAAAAATATATGTGCATCTTTTGCAATTGAAAACAAGGAGATGTATTCCACATTCTGGGCGTAGGCCCTTAAGGCTCAAATGTGTAACCGCCTAGCACCCACATAGAGTGTTGATCATCAGGACGACGTGGACACGACTGGTTGTCACGGTAGTGGCAAGCACAACTGTAGCTCAGATTGTCGCAACAACAGTAAATGTGATACTCGCTGCCGAGGTGGACCACCTCATCGTTCCTCTCCTTGAATTTTTGCCTCCGAAGGTCGTCGTTCCACTTCTAGAGCTCGTGCCGTTGGAGTTCTTCATTGTTGTTCCTTCGTGTGGAGCTCCTCTTGCATTTCGTCAAGGCGTCCTAGCACTTTGTCGATGTAAACTTAGGTATGTATGCGATATGGTGGGTCCACCCATTCAGTGAATTTGCAATCCGTGATCTGCAAGGAAGTGTAGGTGTTAGCGAGCGATATAGCGATACATGCGTGGAATCATATGTTAGAAATGAAGGAGTTACAATGAATAGAGGGCATAGGAAAAAACGACATCCTGTGTCCCAATAGTGTTCAAAAACATAGAGTACCACGTCGAGATTGTGCTTGCATTTTGGCCAATGCTTGGGGAGGTGTGCTTAGTCACACAGTGGATTTGCAGTGGTGTAGTAGTCTAGTGTTCTGAGGGGGAAGATTTGGGCTGGGGGATCTGAGTTTAGGGTATCGTGGATGGATGTGTCCTTGAGGTAAGGATCATGCCCTAGAAACCCTAATTGTTCTCATCTTCCCCTCCGACACCTTTAGCTGCCTGCTCTGTCCATCATACTGCACATGAAGTAGTTAGTTCGTTGGTGTATGGGGGTATTTATAGGATGAGAATGGCTGAGTAAAGCTAGTGTGACTTGTTAGGTCAGTAAGCAAAGCTGGTGGGACTTGTTAGGTAACTGAGTAAAGCTGGTGGGACTTGTAAAGTCATTGAGGAAATCTGCGGAGAGTTGTCAAATTATTGAGGAAAGCTGGTGCAACTTATCGTGTCACTGAGCAAATCTGGTTGGACTTGTGAAGTCACAGAGGAAAGTTGGCGGAGTTGTGAAGTCACTAAGGAAAGCAGGTGGCAGTGTATTGTCACATCTGATGTAAAATAAATGGCAGTGCGCTGTCAGCTCTATCGGGAAACAAATGCTACTAGTGTGCTGTTATCCATCATGGATAGTAATGAGTAGTGTGTTCGATATCACTTCTGTATCAGAAATGAGACAAAGTATGGAGAACGGACAAAAAGTAGAACACCATGATGTACAAAACGTTGGTAAGGAATCGCGTTACATAGCACACATATAATCGTGTTACATTGTAAGATCGAGGATGCCGACTAGAGGGGATGAATGGGCATTTTAAAAATTTATCTCTAAACGCTATTTGCCAAAACCTAGAATGAATGCGGAAGCGATAAACTAAGGTGACAATTTAAACCTAAATCAACTAGGCTTACTAAGTGCACTAGCTAATTATGTCTCTACTCAAGGATATACAATCCTAAAGACAATCAAGCAATTTAATTCTAGGAATGTAAATTGCAACACTGTAAATAGAGAATTGCAAGCAAACATAAAGATACACACCGATATTTTACCGTGGTGTTCGGACTTGCCGGTCTCTCCTAATCCACATTGAAGCAAGCCCAAACCACTTTGGACCGTCTCCACGAATTGAGCACCCGCCTCGATTCCACTAGTGGTAGCTCTTTCCCCCTTCGGGTAGGCGAGCTCCGACCTTCACAACTTTGTCGGGTCTTCTCATAATCTCCTTGAGAAGGTCAAGCGCACGACGCCTCCACACGCCATCTAGGTGTCGGTAAACACCAAGAGTAACAAACCAAGCCCTCTAACTTGAGCTCCACCAAGTACAACACATGTACAATGGTGATCACCGAGTGCAACACATGCACAAGGCTCCCCTCAAGTACAACACATGAACAAGAGGCTCTCAATCCTCTCCTAAATGCAACACATGCAAATAGGGCTCACTCTTAGCTCAAAAACCAAATGGAAGAGAGCAACACATGCACACAACTCCCACAAACCTTTCCCAAGGTCAGCAACAACCTAATGCCAGCCCCAAGGCTCCTTTTATAGCCTTCTCCAAGAAAACTAGCCGTTGGGGGGCAAAAACGGATAAAAAGTGTAGTAAACCCGGTGCTACCGCCCTACTAGGGCTGGTAGCACCGGCCTCTAGACCAATGGCTAGAAAAACTACCTGTTACTCAGAAAATCCAGTGCTACCGGGCTTTGGGCGGTAGCACTGGGCCTTTTTTCTTTTTCTCGAGCTAAAAACACGCGTTCTGGACTTTTTACACCGCCCTTTGTAGCGGTAGCGGTGCTACCGCCCATGTAGGGGCGGTGCTACCACTGTTTCAGTCACTAAAACACTCATAACTTTTTACTCCGAACTCCGATTTAGGTGATCTTTGATTCTATGTGAAGCTTATCACGAGGGCTACAATATTCACTCGTTTTTCAAGATTTAAGCAACCATAGATATTTTTAAATATCAAAATAATAAAGACTAATGTAGTCATTCAAGTCTAAAATCTGATTTCTCGAAATTCGTCACATAGACTTAATCAAGAGTATGACTACAAGCTAGAGAGAGTCAATAAGATAAAATATTGAGCCATGTGATGATCAACTCATGATCAAAATAATTTTGCAAAACACATTTTCAAATTCTAATCACATGCTCCAATATCAAATGCACGAACACCAATATTTTGCAAAACACATTTGCAAATATAAATCTTGCAAACAAGAGCAATCAAGATCATATCTTGGAGCCATGTGATGATCAACACATGATAAAACCAATTTGCAAACACATTTGCAAACTCTATTCACGTGCTCCAAGATAAGATTCAATTAAACCATATTTTGCATAAACTCATTTTGCAAACACAAATCATAAACCTATCTTAGCCTTTGTGACGATTAACACATGATCAAGTCATAAGCTAAGATTCTGATGCATGAGCTCTCTATTTGCAACACATGCAAATATCTAGCTCCATACAAACAACCACTTAAACCAACTTGCATAAGCTATCTCCCTTTATGCAACACATGCAAATCCATAACTCTATGCAAAAACCAAATCAAGGTTCAATAAGAAGCAAGCATGAACTCCTTTATTTGCAACATATGCAAATACTTAGCTCATGCAAGAACCAACCAAGAGAGTGAGTTAGAGTGAACCGGATTGAGTTCATCAACACATGATGAAACTCAAGCTAAAATACTTAACCCCTCTTAATAGTACGGCACCTAACTAGCAACCCGGTCTCCCATCAAAACACCGAGACCGGTAAAAGACTAGAAACACATCCTTAACCCTAGCTAGTTATACCTTTGCCTCTAGCTCATCCACTTGGAGCTTTTATGATTTCCATCATCTTCTCTCTGAGTCGGGATCTTCGTCTTGTTCATCAACACATGATGAACTCCTCTTGTCTTAGCTTTGGGATCCTCTCTTGATGCTCATCAACACATGATGATGTCCTTGTCCCGTTCATCCATCTCAACCTTGCACTTAACCTATCTCAAACTCATTGAAAGTGTTAGTCCAAAACACATAGTTGTCTCAATCATCAATGCACTCCATTAACACATAATGGATGCTCCCAAGATCCTTTGATGATTGACCACAACACAAAGACAAATTGATTGAAATATTAATTGTGTCTTGAGTATACTAATGCAACTAACGCTTCATATACTCAAGAACTTTCGATTCCCTAGGATCAACAAAGTGAATCATCAACACATGACTAGTTCTTTGTTGATTTAATGGCAACCTAACACAATTTAAATTGAATTTAAATTATCATGAGTATATATTAACTACACAAGTTTCATATACTCAATTCGATGGAATCTAAAAGTAATGATTCAATTTATATGGAGTGGTGGAAATGGATCAATACTCTTAAGACCATTAATTATAACTAAACTCCATTAGATGTGTGCATGCAAATAATTGAACTTGAATCAATATGCACATATTCAATTTTTGATTTCTTTGGAGTTTATCCTGTATTTCTATGAGTATACTACAATTTGAAGGACCGAGATGGCGAACAGAGGGGGGGGGGGGGTGAATGGTTGCAAATAAAAATTCCCCCAAAATACTCCAACAAAAACCTCGACAAGATCGCTCAAAGGAAATTGTGAAAAACCCGAAAAACTAGACAACTATGTGTACCCCAAGCTTGCATGGATAAGTACCATAAAATATGTGGGGATTTTTGAGTCACAATACTGGTTGTCTAGTGTCCAAGATAAAGAGGAATCAATTCAAACTCTTGCTTTTAGAAAGGACATCAATTCAAATCACAAAAGTCACTTTCAGAAAAGCAAAAGCAGAATTTCCAGAACTTGTCCTCAATTTGCACAGGAGGTTGGTGGGTTTCTGCAGCTCACAAAATTCTGAGAATTTTTCTCCCTATGATCATCAGAGTCGTGAAGAACTCCGCCAAATTTCTCCTCAAAAAGACTTACATAAAAAACAGGAAAAATCTAAGAACACAGTATGCTCAAGAACTTCGAGCAGAAAGTTTGGGGCTCGGTTTTCACCTCATGGCGCCCAAACGGTGCAACAAGTGAACTCCAAAATTTTTCTGCAGGTGTATATCAGAGTCCCGCACCTCCTCCAATAAGAATTACTCAAAAAGGATTTTTCTATATTTTTACAAAAATCAAACACTGACTGCTGCGCGAAGAACAAGTTCTGAACAAAGTTGGAACTTGAAAGAAAAGATGTCCTCTACTCAATCCAAGAGTGCAAAAGAGATGTAAAACCAAATGAACACACTCAAAACATCCAAGATCAGCAGCATTTAGAAGGAGGAGAGGCAAATCCAAATTACTTGAAAGTAAATTGCGGGAAAGTAAATGCTGAATTTAAATTGCGTAAAGTGAAGACATAATGTAAATGCGCAAAATAAATTCAGAGGTGGATGGATAAAACTTTCATTTCTGGAAGGGGAGGTTACAAAGCCTCACATTCATGTGGGCAAAGCTCAAATGAGCATCAAAAACCTCAACACCTTCAAGGGAAGGAGGCTACCCCTCCACCCCTATTTATACTACTCTTGGGCCACCTACCACCCTTGGATGAGTCCCTCAACCCTAGAGCACTCATCTAAGGGCTAGGATTAACCCACACACACAGCCATGCAAGGGCTAACCCAAAACCCACACATATACCGGGTTTTCTTGCAGTTTTCAAAGCATACTACCTAGACCCGCTAATCTATCAACTAGACCTCAATCCGACGGTCCTCATTGATCCACGCGCATCTAGCTAGCATCAACTCCTTTCCTTGTCTTCTTGACTTGCCCGGACTCCGTCTCCGATCATCTTCCGCGATCTCCCAACCGTCTGGACCTCCGACGCTCCTTGCCTAGTCCCGGTCATCCTTCGCCTCACCATGACCTAGCAAATCGCCTGCAACCATCAAAGACAAGGAAACTCCTCACATAGCAATGCCCACAAATATGTGCAATAAACCATCCAACTCATCACTACCGCGTCCATACGACTGCAGATCGCCACTCTGGCAGAGACAACTCAAATTGCTTCATTTTGAAAATCAATCCAAATCAAACTCAAACTTGAGCACACCTTGCTCAAATAAAGTCAAATACTCATCACAAACATGGATGGACCTCCACATGGTCCTTCAATCTCCCCCTTGATGAGTATATTGACAAACCACACAAAAGGTATAAATTTGAGTTTGAAGAAAATGAAGAAGAAAGCAATTTTTAGTTGCAAAGTCAAACTTGGTCCAAAGATAGAAATTAGAACCATGACCAAGTTGACGAAGAGGAATTCAGATTTTAGAGTTAAATTTAAGAAAGAGCAAGTTTTCAACAAAAACTCTAAAATCCAACTAAACATGTCAAATGTGATTATGAGATTATGATCCAACAGAAGTTGTAGCATAGTTTTACAAAGATCATAATAACCAAATAAGCATTCACATTTTTATCATTTTAGTGATGCCTTTTCTACGTTTTCTCCCCCTTTTGGCAATATAGGCATCAATTTTTTTTATGTATGCATGAAATGCAATCGAAAGAGCTTTGAAGATTATCCAATTGATCAAAATGGAAGGATATTACACCAAGCTTGTCAATTTCAGAAGATGACTAAACTAAGACATGTCCAAGTGCAAATACGAGCTTAGTTTTGAATATTTCATTTTTAGCAAGATTAGACAAGTGCAACACTTAGCTTTAGTTTCAAAATAGAAGAATAGCCACTCTAAGGATCAAAAGGAAAACCTAGAGTTCAACCTACTCAACACTTTGGGGAATCTAGAAGAGCATACAAGGTCCTTCGGGCTCATTTATCACTTAATGCAAATTTTGATTTATCATCATACAAGACATAGCGGGGTGCAAATGTTTGACATTATTTGCATTCTTTACCCACATATGTCTTTGTTTTTAATTTATTTGCATTTTCTTTTGACAACCAATTGACTCAAGCCGTATCGACCATCTCAAGATGAACTCTTAAGAGGATGGTCTAGGTCAAACACGATGTATTCCAAGTTCATCCCAAGTGCAATGGGAAGCGGTCTTGTGAATGCAAGGTGTTGAGTCATATGTGCACAAGAAGAGTCAATTTTGTTTAATTTTCATTTTTTTCACAATGATTCATGAGCAATTGAAGGACTCTAGCATGGATCAAACTAGTTTCACCCAAGTTGCTATAGGGACTCTAGAGAACTCCTAAATTTCTCAAATTATGGCACAAACCTCTAGAGAAGAAACCTAGCAAGTAAAAGCAACAAGTTTCATCAAGTTTTTCATTTAAGGTTTATTTCATTTTTAAGCTTAGCAAGTTAAATGAACTTGGACATACCTAAGCTAGTGATTTTCTTCAAATGATGTAGCATGGTGTATAGCATGAAGAAGAAATCAATTGCATAATAGACAAAGCTCATAAAACAGAAAATGCAGTCTAAATGCAATGCATGAACAGATTCCCAAACTCCCCCTCAACAAATGAATCAATTTTAAGCTCAAATCTGGTTAAAGTTGAGTTATTATCAAGATTAGGCATAAAGAAAACCCGAATGAACTCAATAACAACCAGAAAAACAGAATGAGGAGAAGAAGCCGAGAAACTACAAAACTGGATGGCTATTGAGTATAGATAAGATAGAAGAGACTCACTATGGCTCAGACTCGCTCTTATCTTCCCAAGGATGACATAGGAAGTCGACTCTAGATCCCAACTAAGGAGTGCACACAGCACCTCGTCTACCTAGGAGGCCCAATACCGCTAGACTTATAAGGCGTGAGGGAACTCAACCTAGAGAGAAGAGAGAACAGCTAATCACGCATGATAGCAACCTAAAGCACAAGATAAGAGGTCCATGGAAGGCATGCTAGAAGTCTAAGTGAGTGAACTCAACTCAAGAAAAACAAGCCCAAAGTCACCCGGAAGAAGAAAGAAAATCTGGAAGAAAATATATAGTACATAATATACAAACCAGCTCCCCTCAAGATAAGCCGTATGGGCTCACGACTCCAAGCTCAAATCCCCCTGAACACACTCTACTCCCCTTGAGGCACACTCTAAAACTCTCACCTCACAAGAGATAGGTAGAAAGCTAGAGGAGAAGAGATAAGATCTAAAACCATATGGTCTCTAAGGAGCAAGACGGCTCAAGGTAAGAAGCAACCTAACTATGCTAGAAGTCCAACCAAAAGACTTTAGACAAACATGACACAAGCTCTACCTACAAAAGAACCACAACCTCCTAAGAGACCCATCACTATCATCAACATTTTCAGAGGTACTTACCTCTGCAGTGTAGTGCAAGTAGTGGCAAATGACACAAGTGGATCCAAAAGCAGAGGAAGAAGACTTAGAGATATTCCTAGGATGATGGTCTCTCACCGAAAGCCTACACACATGCATCCAACAAATCTATGCTTTCAAATCGGGGTTAGCGGATCCGGTTCCTAGGCACGAATGGACAAGATACAGGAAAAGTGTGGCAAATGATCATCTAGAGCATGAACATGATGCAGAAGGTAATGTAAGATCATGATCACAACCAAGCTAAAGATAGAATCAAGATCCATATATCCATAGACAACAGTGAAAACATATCCATATGATAAACAACGAGAAGGTGCATCATAGCATCATCTTTGGCGAGAAGAAGCTAAGCAAGGTGCATGACAACAACAAAATGCTAGCAGGATCATGTGCAAGCCTAGAAATACACGGATCAAGATACTACCTAAACATGGCAATGAGCATGTAAATGAAGAAATACCACAATGAAGCATAACAACATGCTACTAGATATAACATGAGCAAGATGAATGAAGACAACCAAAGAGGATCATGCATAAAACAAACCAATTAGCAACATCAAGATCCATTTATCCATAGTCTCAATAACAATATTTACATGCTGCGAAAAAAGGCCCGTCAAAACAAGACCAAACAAAAGGTCATGAGGACACAGACAAAGATGAAAGTAAATGGTGACCATGGACACAAAGATGAGAAGCTACTTATGGCAACACTCTATGCATGATGACGAATACATGCCATGAATGTAGAACACAAGCTCATGCAAAATAGGTATGAAGCATATAAGCATGAAGGACAATAAAAGGTGATCATGAACAATATAAGTCATACAATGCAGACTAGATCATATGACCCTAATCTCATGAAAGGCACTCACATGTAGCACAAAGTCGACAAACAAAGTCTAAACAAAGCTAATCATGGATGTAATAGAAAATCGGGGTCATATAACCTAGATACTACTCATGACAAAATAAAGTAAATGATATATAGCACGTGCCCATAGTTAATACAAATGCTCATACCAAATGAACAATATCATGGACAGGATAAAAACAAGAGAATCACATCTTGGGAAAGAGCTCATGAATTTAGGATATAATACATGAAGTACAAAGATGGTTGGGGAAAACATGCTATAGCACAAAACAAGATAGACAAAACTAACAAGACCTAGCAAAGTACATATAATACACATGGGAGCAAGAGCAATCACAACATGTCATGGAAATGATGATCACAAGTATAGCCGACATGAGGGTATGAGATAGCTCACCATGAAAGTGGATGTCTCCAATGCTGTTATCATGAAGCTCAACACTTGTGGAGCGAAACACGAGGCAAACAAAGTTGAAAGTACATGCAGGTTAGCATGATGCTCATGATGGTCATGTAGGAAGATCCAATCCTCTAGAGACAAGCCGCAAAGGCCAACTCGGAATTCACATCGAGTGCCAACATTGAAAAGCGACAAACCGATCCTAGATGAGATTAGTAAAGATCAACATGACCAACATACTTACCTGCAACTCTTGCCGTGAGTGGGTATCTCAAGGAAAAACGAGGTCCACTACTTATGCACGGCGAAGATGATGCCTCAGGACAACTCATGGACTAAGAATCGAACTAAGAAAGGACAAGTCCACAAGATGACCCAAATCCACTCCACTAGGCAGTCATCACATCCTCAAGCTGGCCTCAAGCGACTCATGCCATGAGAAAGGCAAAAGGCACTCAAAAGCATCATCGCATAGACATGACACAAGGAATTGACACAAGAGGGAAAGATGACTCAGTACTGGGATAGAGTGAAGACTTAGGAACCCAATACTGAAGCATACGACACCTCAGAGTACCAGCCACAGAAGAAGACTGGACTCGAATGTCTCTCTGACGCTCAACTCTAACAAGATCAGTAGTAACTCTAGTAGATGATCTAGGAGCTGGAACTGGGTTAGCACGACGTGGTGCAAAAGCCGGACCATCCCAGTAAGGCTGCCTGGATCTCCTACCAGAAAACACCTCACGCCGCTGATATCTACCTCGATGGGAAAAACGAGGAATATCAAGAGGACGGCGGAAAGACTGACTACGAACAGCTTCAGGACTAAAACTTGAAGAACTAGCATGAAAACCAAGTCCTGGACGCTGCCCAAAAACAGGCGACTCTCTAACCTGTCTAGAAGCAGTGTGTGTCTTAGGAGCACTCAAAGTCTGGGGATGACCCTGAATACCCCTAAGAGCAGCAACATGCTCACGCCGAGTGATCTTGGCGCGCCTGAAGCAGAAATCTACTAGGTGACCATCCTTCTTACAGAAGGTGCATGTGTACTTCACCTTGCTAGAGGCGAAGCAATAGGAGTAACACCATTTCGATAAGAAGTCCTATGGACAACCCAACAGATCTAAACACGGTGGTACTCACTGGGAGCTACCACAATCTCACCACTCTTGGAGCCGCGCACAATGGTGGGAGGATGCGCCCGAGCGTGCTCCAAGGGATCAAATCCTAGACCTTGATTGAATCTACTAATCTTGGATTGGTCTAGAATAAGATTGAGCTTCTTCTTGCCTCCAACAAACTTCTCGAGAGTGCTCATAAGATACTGGCAATCTCGGAAGAAAGAAGCACAAGAAGAACAGGGGGAAGGAGAGGAAGAAGAAGAACCAGAAAGAGAAGATCTCTCAGCACGTGCTTTTTGTTCCCTTAGCACGGCTGCCTCAATAATGAGGGCCTCACAAGAAACGCAAGATGCATTTCTAATTCTATAGGCTTGGTCTTCTAATTTCTTCCTAAGCTCGACATGGATTTTATCCAAGTCCCCCTCAATCATAGAACATCGCAAGCAACTTTCTTGTGACTTATCTAGTAAGTCCTTAGCAAGATTAGCAGACTTGACATTTAAGGATTCATTGTCAAGTTTTAGTTGCCTCTGACCCTCACATGAGCCGATTGGTTCCTTAGAAGCATGCATTTCAAGTTCATCGTTTCTAGAAGAAAGCTTTCTAAAATGTTCGCTCATGGCATCAATTTCGGCAAGCAATTTAGGGCAATTAGCACATGATGGAGTGGAGTGAGCATGAAGAAAACTAGCCTCAACAGGAATAGCATGAACAGAACTAGTGCTAGCATTCTTCAACCTAAGACTATCAAGTTCAGCAAGCACACTATCATGTATGGTCCTTAGGTTCTCCAACTCCACAAGAACAGCATCACAGAGAACACAATCATCAGTGACTCGGGAGGGAGAAGATCTAAGTGAAGCTAACTCCCGAGTCAAGGTACCTACTTCCTTCTCTAACTCAGAACACCTCGACCTAGCCTTAGCATGAAACTTGCCTAATTTACAAAAGGCAGCATTTAACTCGTCGTAGGTGGGTACCTCATCCGTGTCGCTGTACAGCTCGGAGTCGCTGATACCGTTGGCGTCGGCCATGAAGCACATGCCGAAGAAGTCGTCGCCGCCCTTCTTCTCTTGCGGTTCATCCTCGTCCTCGTCGCTCCATGTCTCCGTGTCGGAGAGGTTGATATCGTCAAGCGCGGCGAGGACGCGGTGGAAGAGCTTCTTGTTCTTGGAGAAGTTGCGGTACTTCTTCTCACGCGTCGGCTCACGAACTGGAGGCTTGGTGGAATATTTGTCCGTCGCCATGGCTCTTGAGACCGGTCAAGATCTATGGAAGAGCAAAACCGGCTCTGATACCAATTGAAGGACCGAGATGGCGAACAGAGGGGGGGGTGAATGGTCGCAAATAAAAATTCCCCCAAAATACTCCAACAAAAACCTCGACAAGATCGCTCAAAGGAAATTGTGAAAAACCCGAAAAACTAGACAACTATGTGTACCCCAAGCTTGCATGGATAAGTACCATAAAATATGTGGGGATTTTTGAGTCACAATCCTGGTTGTCTAGTGTCCAAGATAAAGAGGAATCAATTCAAACTCTTGCTTTTAGAAAGGACATCAATTCAAATCACAAAAGTCACTCTCAGAAAAGCAAAAGCAGAATTTTCAGAACTTGTCCTCAATTTGCACAGGAGGTTGGTGGGTTTCTGCAGCTCACAAAATTCTGAGAATTTTTCTCCCTATGAGCATCAGAGTCGTGAATATCTCCACCAAATTTCTCCTCAAAAAGCCTTACATAAAAAACAGGAAAAATCTAAGAACACAGTATGCTCAAGAACTTCGAGCAGAAAGTTTGGGGCTCGGTTTTCACCACATGGCGCCCAAACGGTGAAACAAGTGAACACCAAAATTTTTATGCAGGTGTATATCAGAGTCCCTCACCTCCTCCAACAAGAATTACTCAAAAAGGAGTTTTCTATATTTTTACAAAAATCAAACACTGACTGCTGCGCGAAGAACAAGTTCTGAACAAAGTTGGAACTTGAAAGAAAAGATGTTCTCTACTCAATCCAAGAGTGCAAAAGAGATGTAAAACCATATGAACACACTCAAAACATCCAATATCAGTAGCATTTAGAAGGAGGGGAGGCAAATCTAAATTACTTGAAAGTAAATTGCGGGAAAGTAAATGCTGAATTTAAATTGCGTAAAGTGAAGACATAATGTAAATGCGCAAAATAAATTCAGAGGTGGATGGATAAAACTTTCATTTCTGGAAGGGGAGGTTACAAAGCCTCACATTCATGTGGGCAAAGCTCAAATGAACATTAAAAACCTCAACACCTTCAAGGGAAGGAGGCTACCCCTCCACCCCTATTTATACTACTCTTGGGCCACCTACCACCCTTGGATGAGTCCCTCAACCCTAGAGCACTCATCTAAGGGCTAGGATTAACCCACACACACAGCTATGTAAGGGCTAACCCAAAACCCACACATATACCGGGTTTTCTTGCACGGTTTTCAAAGCATACTACCTAGACCCGCTAATCTATCAACTAGACCTCAATCCGACGGCCCTCATTGATCCACGCGGCATCTAGCTAGCATAAACTCCTTTCCTTGTCTTCTTGACTTGCCCGGACTCCGTCTCCGATCATCTTCCGGCGATCTCCCAACCGTCTCGGACCTCCGACGCCTCGCCTAGTCCCGGTCATCCTTCGCCTCACCATGACCTAGCACCGTCGCCCTGCAACCATCAAAGACAAGGAAACTCCTCACATAGCAATGCCCACAAAGATGTGCAATAAACCATCCAACTCATCACTACCGCGTCCATACGACCGGTACTGCCACTCCTGGCAGAGACAACTAAAATTGCTTCATTTTGAAAATCAATCCAAATCAAATTCAAACTTGAGCACACCTTGCTCAAATAAAGTCAAATACTCATCACAAACATGGATGGACCTCCACATGGTCCTTCACAATTACACAAGTTAAATATACTCAAAGGGTTGTTTCAAAGTAATGATCCTTAATATAGAAAGATGGATTAGATCAATACTTTTGAAACTTCAAGATTAAGCATGAACTCCCCCTAAATGTGTGCATTCATGTATATATGGAGTTGGAAACAAAATGCACATATTAAGGTTAAAACAATGGTGGAGTTCACCTTTTGTCTTGAATCCAAGGAATGTATCTAGAAATAATAAAGTTGCATTGGATACATACCTTTTGGATTTCCATTTTTCTTTTTCATGAGACTTTGATATTTCCATCTTTTCATCCAAAAGAGACTAATGAGAGTTAAGCTTAACAAAAGAGTTAGTCTTATAAAAGATTTATCATTAATTAACAATTGAGACTAATCAATATTATGATTATCAAAAGAGTTAGTCTCAATATTATATCTGTCATTAACACCAAAACCAACTTAATTGAGCTTGAACTTTCATACATAGCATAATGTACAAATGGCTCAAAGAATAAAAAGCATCGAAACAAGATACGTAGACATGGAGAACACACGTAGTGTAGCAATCCGCATTAGACAACCTCAACTCTGATCTGATCGTCACTTCCTCTGTAACACCCTAATTTTTGCTCTAGTTTAAATTTTGAGAGTATTTTTGATTTTTGTGAATTCTTGAGAATTTATCGAAATTTATTTGGAATTACTCAAAACTAGCCTTCCTTGAAAACAATTAAATAATGTATAAGTTCTAGCAAAGTTTTATTGAAAATATTTTATTTGAGTTCCAAATATCTCAAGGTATTTTCCGAATTTTTCTAGAATTTTTACGCTATTTTAAAAGTCCCAAATGAATTAATGAATTTCTAGAATTATTTTTATTGAAAAGGTTTTAAAATGGCTATGAACAGTAATGGGCCGAGCCCATTACTGTGCGCGTCGCCACCCATCCGCGCCGAAACCCTAGCGCCGCCTCAGCTGAACCGTTCGATCTTGATCGAACGCTTGCGCGTGTGCCACGTCGTTTCGCGATGCGAGCCATCCGATCCAATCCGCGCGGACGTCCAGGATTGCGCCACGTCGGTCGCTCACGCGAGATCACCGAGCTAACGCCGCCGGCCGTTACCGCTTGTTTCGCCACCGTAGCGCGCACGCCGAGGCCCCTTAAAGTGCACCGGTAGCGCGCCCGCGTAACTCTTCGCCGCCGTCTTTTGACACCTTGCACGCACGCCAAGACCCTCTCTAGCGCCTGAACGAGCTCGCCGTAGTTGTTCCCCTGCACTGCCACTGTTCTCCGTCGTTTGCGTCGCCGCCGGTCCACTTCCGCCGTTGTTGAGGTCACCGGGGTACCGATCTCGTCGAGACGCGTCGAACGCGCCACTTCTTCACGTCGGAAACGCCCCGCAACGCCGCCGACGTCCTCGTCTTCCTCAGCTCCGGCGACCTGTTCCTTTCGCGCCGTCGTTGACCTCGCCAACTTCCGCCGCCGTCCGATCCTCATCGCCGGTTTTGGTGAGTCCACGATCCACTTCTCTGTTTACGTTTGGATTAAATTATAGACGTTAGATCCGTAATGTGCGCGAGATTAGATCTCGACATTAGGGCTATTAGTAGATCTTGACCGTTAGATCTGGGTTGAACGGTAGAGATTAGATCTAGTCTCTGTAACTTGGTTACATCTCAGCCGTTGGATCGTTAGTGTATGCATAGGATTGAGCCACGTCAAGCCGTGAATAGTAAATGACTCAGAACTCGAGCCGTCGGATCGGATATAAACGGTTGAGTTGGATCTGGTTTTGCCCTAGGATCCGCGCCGTCAGATTTGAACGCGCGGCGGTGGTAGCGCCGCACCTTCATCCAATCTCGCGCCGACGCGTGCGTGGTTGCTGACCGCAGCGCAGACCGATCCGCCGTTGCTTTGGGCGCGCCGCCGCGATCGTGCGCGCGTGGCTACGAGTAAATCGAGGCGCCGCGTCGGTCGCGGAATCCAACCGTTGGATTTAGGCCGACCACCGGATGTGCGACGCGCGGAGGCGTGGAGCGAGCGCCGCCGCTACCGGATGCGTGGTCGATCATTGGATGCGCGACGCGTGTCGCGCACGATCTCGGTCTTATTGCGGTGCGGCGTGATGGGATCGACCGTCGGTTTTAGCGAACGGTCGGATTTTGCCGCGTGTACGCAGACTGCTACGTGAACCAAGTCCACGCTAGACCGAGCCGAGCCGTGAACCCGGTCCATAGACAGAGCGACGTGGCGACCTGCGGGCGTGCCACGTGTCGTCCGACGTCATCGCCGACGCCATAAATATTTTCATATATAAAAATATTTCGACGGAAATTCATTTCGGTGCTGACGTCATCATGAGGCATGCTGACGTCATAAATGCGAATTTCAAGTATAAAAATAATTTGGAAAAATCTGATTTTCTAATTTCAGTATTCTCAGATTTTATTCAAAACTTCAAATGACTATAACTTTTGCATTTTAACTCGGATTTGAGTGATTCAAATTTCTAAAAATTCATAAAATTGTGATCTATTTAATGATGAATTTTATTTGAATTTTTGAGATTATCTAGTCGTCTGTATTAGCTATTTATTGCATATTTTATTTGAACGCGTGAGACGCAAATTTTAGGAAGGTTTCAAGAAGAATTGTCGCTCAAGACCAAGCTTGAACACGACCCGCAGCTCTTTGAAGGCAAGTGATGCTTTGATAATTTTGATCCCAGATTTTAAAATGTAATTTATGCTTTGAAACTATGCATGCTAATTATTTAAAATGAATTTAAATTAATTTGGGATAATGTAGTTAATCAACCCATTTTGTTATGCCACCTTGAATTATTAATTGTATGCCTAGATCATTGTCACCCTAAGTTTTGATTATATTAGTTGGATGTTAATATTGTGCCAACACGGAGGCTAGACCGTGAGTAGATGCTTAGCCTTGCAACGAATCATGAATGATCTTTGGAAAAATGCTACAATATTGATTAAAGACATATTGAATGTATTTTGAAAAGTGGTGTGATGATGCCACATGTTGAGATTGAGGTACAAAGAACTGTGTGGTTCCGCATCGATATTGAGTTATTGCCGCATGTGTTGCACAATAATCAACTGGGTGGAAAATGATTTAGATGGGGCAAGTGGCAAGAGGTCAGTGTGCCAGTGGGCTGTGTGGCATTGGGTTGTTGAGTGATGTGAGTCATGTGCTACATTGGGTGTGTGCCTTTGTTGAGTGTTGAAAGTCTTGCCTTGGTGATTAAGGACTTCACCTTGCAAGCCTTTGATCCGAGTCAACCGTACAACCACATGTCCGACATGGGACAGACCTAGTTGACTAGGGTTCGATATCTTTCCTCCGATACCTCGGGGTGACAAGACACGTGGGTGTATCTGTATGGGAGCGCGCACGCACGCTTGGTGCCCATCCAACGGTGATTGGCCGGTCCTATACTTGGCTCTGTGTGAGGGAAGTGATAGTGAAGGCAACACCGAGAGGTTCTTTGGTTAAGGTAGAAGTTCTGAAAAGCTTTGTTGCGGACAATCACTGTGTGGTGAGCGGTCAGATCTTGTGGGTAAAGTGTACAACCTCTGCAGAGTGTCAAAACTATTCGAATAGCCGTGCTCACGGTATTGAGCATTGCTCGGGATTACAATCAAGGGTAGTTTTTCATAAACAAAACATGGCAGGGTGGTGTGTGCGGTGTTGGAAATGAACCGATAAAGGTGTGCCGAGAATCTTCAAGAAAAACCATTTGAAATTAGTATTACTTATATACATTTCAACGCTTTAATCTAAACAAGATACTAGTTTAAAAATGTCGCTTGATGCAAAAAGAATCAATTAAGCCAATCCATTGGAATAAGCTTTGCATATAGTAATAGTGCCGCATTTCATGCATTACTTGTTGAGTGCCTTGTGTACTCACCCCACCTTGCTTATCAACCCCAACATCGGTGGAGGAGACTACACCAAGATGGGAGGAGGAGTACGCCGAGGACACGAGCAACTAGGGGCAAGCCCAGTCGGTTGCTCTGTGGCAAGATGGAGGCTTCCACGACTTTTTATGTTCCGCTATTTCTTTGTTTTGAATAATGTAAGCCTGCGTGGTCGACTTATCTGTAAGGAGACCATAAGGTTGTACAACTCGCTTTATATACATGTTTGCACTATTTATTCTTATATCCTTGTGAATGTCTGTGATGTGCAACCTCAGTATGATGTGTGTGCTAGCGTGATCTCGGATCGCATGTAATACAGAGGGTCCGGATTTGCGATTCGGGTCCCGACAGAGGTGGTATCAGAGCAGTCGATCGTAGGCCTTGACCTTAGTTTGGTTGTGCCTAGGAGGGTGAAAACTATTTTCTAAAGACCTAATCAACTTGAGCAAGAATGTCAAAGAAATCTCGACTTATCTCTTCTCCTTATTCATACCTATTTGAATTTTTATTATTCTCTATTTAATTTAAACAAGGTTTGTTTTGGCGGATGAGGATGATCCATACCTATGGAGAGCGACGGAGGATACGCCGCGGAGTTATGGCGATGATGCGCTTGCTTGGAGGTTTTGACCGACCACCGCATCGAGGAACGGTGGTACAGGCAGACTTGACGTCGCTCGACGCCAAGATCACGATGTATGCTCGGGAGAGGACGAGGCGAGTCGTCCCATCTACATCACCGCCGGAGGTCTTCTTCGAGGCCGGATTCGAGGAGACGTCGCGTCGAGCGATGCGGCGATTGCCCGCACTTACTCCGCAGAGTTAGAGGGCACCGTCTTCCGCCACCATCCGCCGAGACAATCGCTTGGACAGGATGGAGCTTGTGGAGGAGGACGCCACTATCACCCACTGGCAAGGTACGCCATCGCCAGAGGACGCCTTGGACGAGACGGTCCGGGAGTTGCAGAGGACCCGCGACGAGGTTATAGAGGCAAGAACCCAACACCGGAGAACTTAGCTCATGCCATACAGAAGATCCAGGAGTTGGAGATGGCTTTGTATGGACCCGAGCCCGAACCAGTCCTGGAGTTACATGATCCAGATCCGGAGGAGCCGGAGCAGGAGGCGCCAGTGCAGGAGCAGGCAGCCCCGGGACCAGCAGAGTCGATGGAGTCTTTTGCACCCGCCGCAGTAGGTCACCAGGACCAGTTCGCCCCAATGCCACAAAGACCGCGGTACGCCCGGGAAGCCGCAGCCGGGTTGGCTCGATGAGTGATCGAGTCTAGTAGAGTGTAGTGTCGAGACTCGAATATCCGAGTCGCGTCTTTGTTTTGAGTTACCCTTAGGTGTGAGTTGTCATGGATTCCTATATTTGCTTACTTGCTTTTGGTTGTGAGTGTCACGTATGTGTTGCATTGCCCTTAGGCACTTGTGAGCAACCATACCGCTTTATATTATATCAATAAAGTGGCTAAATAATTTAAGTTACACTGTTTCCCCACATAAGTTCTTTTACTTGTCTATGCTTTCTTCTTTTCTTAACCATTGAAGCTTGCAATGATGGTGAGGACTCGTGGAAATGTTGGAGCCAGTGAAGTGGAGCTAACGAGACGGACAACGTAATGAAGAGTCGATTCCTCAACCACCGCAGTCGATATGCGTAACACGGGAGCCTTTTGACAGCCTGACTCAACTCATGACCACGATGGTTCAAACCATGCGGCAGATATCCAATCAAGCTGCTGCGAATGTTCAACACGGGGCAACCATGGACCACACCCCTACTCCGCATTGCCGGAGTTTATGAGAACTCGCCCACCCACTTTCTCGTAACGCCAATCCACTTTGGAAGCGGACGATTGGCTAAGGACAATTGAAAGGGCGCACATTACCCAATGTGTAGGACATGAGAGGGTACTCTATGCCTCTCATCAACTCAAGGACCGCTGCAGAATGGTGGGAAAACTTCGCGCACTCATGAGGACCCGCAGAGTATCACATGGGAGGAATTCACCTCACCTTCCACAAGTACCATGTACCCGAGGGTATCATGGATCTTAAAAGGAGGAGTTCGAAGCCTCAAGCAAAGCGGCGATCGGTGGCGATTACGAACAAGTTCACCTAACCGCACGCTACGCACTGCAGGACGTGGCTACGGATAAGGCCGACATAATCCCGCTTCATGAAGGGATTGAATGCGTGGTTGCAGTGGGACCGATCACCCACACATTCCCCGACTTTCAAGAGTTAGTTAACAAAGCCACGATCTTAGAGGACAAGCGCCGAGAGTTGGATGACAACAGAAGCGCAGAATGGCGCAACAAGGAGGTCGCTGGGCAAGCAGAGGCAGAGGACGGCACCCCAACAGCTCATTCGGTACCAAACCTAGAGGCAATGATGAGGCACCACCGCAAGCAAATCGCCTGATGGGTCAAAATGTTCGACTCGGCCAGAACTATGGCATGATCGAGGAACCTCTCGTGCCGTGGGAAGACGTTGCTATCATTGCAATGAAATGGGGCATTTGCCAACAATCGCCCTAAGAAGGAGGTGTCACCCGGTTCGCTTTAACACGGGAACACACCGCAAGGACTCCCGCACCAATCATGAACGCGGGGCATCAACAGCGACTGACTCCATCCCAAGGGCGCACGAGGCGAGTCAACCACATCACGGCAGATGAAGTCCGAACGCCTCGGACGTTGTAATCGGTAAGTTCCTAGTAAACTCGCATCACCATCGCTTTATTTGATTCCGAGCTTCGATTCTTTTATTTCCGAGATTTTGCTGTTCAAAATGATATGGAAATAGTGAATCTTAAATGTGTGCTCATAGTCCAATCCTCGGATCGTAACTCCGATCTAAAGTAGGATGTTCGGGGTAGGAATAATAATTAATGGAGTTGAGTTCCTAGCGAACTTAATCGTCCTTAATACCCAAACCTTGGATGTTATCACGGGAATGGATTGGTTAATCGATCACAATGCGATATTGGATGCGGAAAAGAGTCATATCGGTCGAGAGCCCGGATGGAAAGAAAATTGAGTTTGAAGCGAAACGATGCGAGATGGACAATTGATGGTCAACAAAGATGAAGGCTGCCACTTAGAGGAAGTCTCCATAGTCAATGAATATCCGGATGTCTTCCCGTAAGATTTACCGAATGCCGCCAGATAGAGATATCGAGTTCGTGATAGAACTAGTCCTGTGGACAGCTCCAATAGCTAAGAGACCTTACAGGATGTCCACAGAGGAATTGGTGGAAATGAAGAAGCAAATTGAAGAACTATTTGAAAAGGGATTTATAAGACCTAGTTCATCGCCATGGGGAGCACTGCCTTATTCGTTAAGAAGAAGGACGGAAGTTTCAGGATGTGTATAGACTATCGTGCACTCAATGATGTGACGATAAAGAATAAGTATCCGCTACCCAGATCGATGATTTGTTTGACCAGCTTGAGAGGAGCAGAGTATTCTCCAAAATTGATCTTCGATCAGATACCATCACCAAGATCCGATCGGAGGATATTCAAGACCGCATTTTCGTCAAGATATGGACACTACGAGTTCTGATGATGCCTTTTGGTCCGACAAATGCACCAAAGATATTTCATGAACTTAATGAATAAGGTTTTATGGAAAACTTGGATAAGTTCGTCGTCAGATTCATAGATGACATCCTTATCTATTCCAAGACGAGAGAAGAGCACGCCGAGCACTTGAGGCTAGTCCTTGAAAAGTTGAGGGAACAACGGTTGTTTGCGAAATTTAGCAAATGTGATTTACGGAAAGATAAGGTGGAATTTCTTGGACACATAATGACAGCAGAAGGAGTTGTTTGTAGATCCAAAGAAAGTGGAAACGGTTTTACATTGGGAATGTACCAAGACGGTAACCCAAACCGTAGTTTCCTTGGAATGGCGGGTATTACCGTCGATTCATTGAAGGATTCTCTACGATTGCGAGACCTCTTACGCAATTGTTGAAAAAGAAAAGAAATTTTTATGGACACCGAGTGTGAGAAGAATTTTCAGAATTGAAAAGGAGGTTAACATCGGCACTGTATTAGTTTTACAGACGCTCACCAAGACTTTGACATCTATTGTGATGCATCGCGTCGAGGATTGGGATGCGTGTTGATGCAAAATAGGAAGGTAATTGCCTATGCATCGAGGCAATTGAGACCACATGAGGAGAACTATCCGACTCATGATTTAGAATTAGCTGCAGTAGTGCATGCACTAAAAATATGGCGTCATCATCTCATCGGAAATAGATGTGAAGTATATCTCGATCATAAAAGCCTTAAGTATATTTTCACACAAGTGACCTAAATATGAGGCAAAGAAGATGGTTAGAGTTAATCAAGGATTATAATGTGGGAATTCACTACCACCCGGGAAAGCCAACGTGGTGGCAGACGCCTTGAGCAGAAAGAACCACAGTGTAAATATGCTGTTGGAAACAAGTCAGGCAGAATTGTGTAAGGATTTTAAACTAGAATTGGAAATGGTACCAAAAGGATTCCTAGTAACCTTGAAGTAAGACCTACCTCCGAAGATCGATCGGGAAGGCGTAAAGATGATGATAAGATCAAAAGAATTAAGGGCAAAATGGATGAAGGCAAAGCAAAAGATTTTAAACTGGATGAACAAGGTACTATGTGGTTTAAAGGGCGCATTTGTGTGCCGAACAAAAAGGAGTTGAAGCAGTTAATTTTGGGAGAGGCCCATGACTCCAAGTACTCAATTCATCCAGGAAGTGCGAAAATGTATCAAGATTTGAACGAAAAATTTTGGTGGCCAAGCATGAAACGAGAAGTCGCGAACACGTTGCATTATGTGACATATGCCAAAGGGTCAAAGCTATGCACCAAAGGCCAGCAGGGCTATTACAACCCTTAAAGATACCTGAATGGAAATGGGAGGAAATTGGTATGGATTTTATAACCGGATTGCCCAGAACGCAAAGTGGATATGATTCCATATGGGTCATAGTAGATCGTTTAACTAAGGTGGCACATTTCATACCAAGAAGACCACTTATTAGGAGACCGTTAGCGTAACTTTATATGTCCGTAATTGTCTGCTTACATGGAGTGCCAAAAGATAGTGTCGGATGAGGTACCCAATTTACCTCCAGATTCGGAGTAAGCTTCATAAAGCAATGGGGACTCGCTTGAACTTCAAGACAAAGATACCATCCAGCATGATGGACAAACCGAGAGAGTCAATCGATATTGGAGGATATGTTGAGGGCATGTGCCTTAGCATATTCCACTTCATGGGACAAGTGTTTGCCTTATGCCGAGTTTAGTTACAACAACAATTATCAAGCGAGCTTACAAATGTCTCCATTTGAAGCTCAGATGGTAGGTCCTGTCGAACACCATTGAATTGGAATGAGACAAAGTGAACGACATGTTTTCGACCGGACATTCTTCAAGAAGCGGAAGTACGATCACCCCGGTCGTGGAAAGATTGAAGATTGCACAATCCAGTAAAAGAGTTATGCCGACAACCGCCGCAGGAACTAAGCTTTGAACCCAAGATTTTGTGTATCTTAGAGTAACACCACTCAAAGGAGTCGAAGGTTCCATGCAAAGGGAAGCTTACACCTGTGTATGTCTGACCATTCAAAATCTTGAGCCGCAAGGGTGAAGTTGCGTGACGCTTAGAGTTACCGCCGTCTTTGGCAGGAGTGCATGACGTATTCCATGTGTCTCAATCAAGAAGTGTCTTCGAGTACCTAAGAGCAAACACCGTTAGAGACAATTGAGTGCAAGAAGATCGACTTACAAAGAACATCCGATGAAGATTCGGACATAATGGGAGAGAGACAAGGAACAAGTCAACACGCTTCGCAGAGTTCAAAGGAGCAACCATTCGGAAAGTGAAGCGACGTGGGAACGTGAAGAAGATCTCAAGAAGGAGTTCCCTAACCTATTCTCAGATAACCCCGAATCTCGGGACGAGATTCATTAAGGGGGAGGTTTGTAACACCCTAATTTTTGCTCTAGTTTAAATTTTGAGAGTATTTTTGATTTTTGTGAATTCTTGAGAATTTATCAAATTTATTTGGAATTACTCAAAACTAGCCTTCCTTGAAAACAATTAAATAATGTATAAGTTCTAGCAAAGTTTTATTGAAAATATTTTATTTGAGTTCCAAATATCTCAAGGTATTTTCTCGAATTTTTCTAGAATTTTTCGCTATTTTAAAAGTCCCAAATGAATTAAATGAATTTCTAGAATTATTTTTATTGAAAAGGTTTTAAAATGGCTATGAGCGAATGGGCCGAGCCCATTCTTGGCGCTGCCGCCACCATCCGCCGAAACCCTAGCGCCGCTTCACCGAACCGCTCGATCTTGATCGAACGCTATGCGCGTGTGCCACGCCGTTTCGCGACGCGAGCCATCCGATCCAATCCGCGGGCGCCCGTGATTGCGCCACGTCGGATCGCTCACGCGAGATCACCGGAGCTAACGCCGCCGACCGCTACCGCTTGTTTCGCCACCGTAGCGCGCACGCCGAGGCCCCTTAAAGTGCACCGAGTAGCGCGCTCGCGTAACTCTTCGCCGCGTCTTTTGACACCTTGCACGCACGCCAAGACCCTCTCTAGCGCTCGAACGAGCTCGCCGTAGTTGTTCCCGCACCGCCATCGTTCTCCGTCGTTTGCGCCGCCGGTCCACTTCCGCCGTTGTTGAGGTCACCGGGTACCGATTCGCCGAGACGCGTCGAACGCGCCACTTCTTCACGCCGGAACGCCCGCAACGCCGCCGCGTCCTCGTCTTCCTCGCCCGGCGACTGTTCTTTCGCGCCGCCGCTGACCTCGCCAACTTCCGCCGCCGTCCGATCCTCATCGCTCGGTTTGGTGAGTCCACGATCCACTTCTCTGCTTACGTTTGATTAAATTATAGACGTTAGATGCGTAATGTGCGCGAGATTAGATCTCGACATTAGGCTATTAGTAGATCTTGACCGTTAGATCCGTTGAACGGTAGAGATTAGATCTAGTCTCTCGTAACTTGGTTACATCTCACCGTTGGATCGTTAGTGTATGCATAGGATTGAGCCACGTCAAGCGCGTGAATAGTAAACAGCCCGTGAACTCGAGCCGTCGGATCGGATATAAACGGTTGAGTTCAGATCTGGTTTTGCCCTAGGATCCGCGCCGTTCGATTTGAACGCGGCGCGTGGTAGCGCCGCACCTTCATCCAATCTCGCACGACGCTGCGTGGTTGCTTTGACCGAGCGCAGACCGATCCGCCGTTGCTTTCGGGCGCGCCGCGATCGCGCGCGTGGCTACGAGTAAATCGGCGGCGCCGCGTCGGCGCGGAATCCAACCGCTGGATTTAGGCCGACCACCGGATGTGCGACGCGCGTGAGGCGTGGAGCGAGCGCCGCCGCTACTGGATGCGTGGTCGATCACCGGATGCGCGCGACGCGTGTCGCACGCATCTCGGTCGCCGCGGTGCGGCGTGATGGGATCGACCGTCGGTTTTAGCGAACGGTCCGATTTTGCCGCGATGGTTCGCGACTGCTCGGAACCAAGTCCACGCTAGACCGAGCCGAGCCGTGAACCCACCCATAGACAGAGCGACGTGGCGCCTGCGGGCGTGCCACGCGGTCGTGGCCGACGCTATCGCCGACGCCATAAATATTTTCATATATAAAAATATTTCGACGGAAATTATTTCGTGCTGACGTCATCATGAGGCATGCTGACGTCATAAATGCGAATTTCAAGTATAAAAATAATTTGGAAAATCGGATTTTCTAATTTCAAGATTCTCGATTTTATTCAAAACTTCAAATGACTATAACTTTTGCATTTTAACTCGGATTTGAGTGATTCAAATTTCTAAAAATTCATAAAATTGTGATCTATTTAATGATGAATTTTATTTGAATTTTTGAGATTATCTAGTCGTCTGTATTAGCTATTTATTGCATATTTTATTTGAACAGTGAGACGCAAATTTAGGAAGGTTTCAAGAAGAATTGTCGCTCAAGACCAAGCTTTGAACACGACCGCAGCTCTTTGAAGGCAAGTGATGCTTTGATAATTTTGATCCCAGATTTTAAAATGTAATTTATGCTTTGAAACTATGCATGCTAATTATTTAAAATGAATTTAAATTAATTTGGGATAATGTAGTTAATCAACCCATTTTGTTATGCCACCTTGAATTATTAATTGTATGCCTAGATCATTGTCACCCTAAGTTTTGATTATATTAGTTGGATGTTAATATTGTGCCAACACGGAGGCTAGACCGTGAGTAGATGCTTAGCCTTGCAACGAATCATGAATGATCTTTCGGAAAAATGCTACAATATTGATTAAAGACATATTGAATGTATTTTGAAAAGTGGTGTGATGATGCCACATGTTGAGATTGAGGTACAGCAACCTGTGTGGTTCCGCATCGATATTGAGTTATTGCCGCATGTGTTGCACAATAATCAACTGGGTGGAAAATGATTTAGACTGGGGCAAGTGGCAAGAGGCTGGTGTGCCAGTGGGCCTGTGTGGCATTGGGTTGTTGAGTGATGTGAGTCTGTGTGCCACATTGGGCTGTGTGCCACTGTTGAGTGTTGAAAGTCTTGCCTTGGTCAGTTAAGGACTTCACCTTGCAAGCCTTTGATCCGAGTCAACCGCACAACCACATGTCCGACATGGGATGCACCTAGTTGACTAGGGTTCGATATCTTTCCTCCGATACCTCGGGGTGACAAGACATGTGGGTGTATCTGTATGGGGAGCGCACTGCTACGGCTTGGTGCCCATCCAACGGTGATTGGCCGGTCCTATACTTGGCTCTGTGTGAGGGAAGTGATAGTGAAGGCAACACCGAGAGGTTCTTTGGTTAAGGTAGAAGTTCTGAAAAGCTTTGTTGCGGACAATCACTGTGTGGTGAGCGGTCCGATCTTGTGGGTAAAGTGTACAACCTCCGCAGAGTGTCAAAACTATTCGAATAGCCGTGCTCACAGATTGAGCATTGCTCGGGATTACAATCAAGGGGTAGTTTTTCATAAACAAAACATGGCAGGGTGGTGTGTGCGTTGTTGGAAATGAACTGATAAGGTGTGCCGAGAATCTTCAAGAAAACCATTTGAAATTAGTATTACTTATATCTGCTTTCAATCGCTTTAATCTAAACAAGATACTAGTTTAAAAATGTCGCTTGATGCAAAAGAATCAATTAAGCCAATCCATTGGAATAAGCTTTGCATATAGTAATAGTGTCGCATTCTGCATTACTTGTTGAGTGCCTTGTGTACTCACCCCACCTTGCTTATCAACCCCAACATCGGTGGAGGAGACTACACCAAGATGGGAGGAGGAGTACGCCGAGGACACGAGCAACTAGGGGCAAGCTCAGTCGGTTGCCTCGTGGCAAGATGGAGGCTTCCACGACTTTTTATGTTCCGCCGCTATTTCTTTGTTTTGAATAATGTAAGCCTGCGTGGTCGACTTATCTGTAAGGAGACCATAAGGTTGTACAACTGCTTTATATACATGTTTGCACTATTTATTCTTATATCCTTGTGAATGTCTGTGATGTGCAACCCTGTATGACTGTGTGTGCTAGCGTGATCCTGGACTGGCACAGAATACACAGAGGGTCCGGATTTGCAGATTCGGGTCCCGACATCCTCACACGACAAAGGTGGTCTTATAAGAACGTGAATCGGTCAGGTGCATGCGTGGCGCTGCGCAAATCTAACTGGGTGTCTTGCATGACAGGAGGGGCCTCGGCAAGTTGGCTGGCCCCATGTGCTACTCGTTGAACATGTTGTCCACCTACGTGTGAGGCTACCTTGCAATTTACCGTTAGTGGTGTACAAACAGAAATCGCAATAAGAAACTAAAATTACATAAAGCACTTACCGATGTAGGTTGTGAGGTGGTGGAATACTGAGTCCATTGGCCGAACTCCTCCCTTGAAACCTGCGCACACATAGTGTTAGTTCAGTTTGACATGATGAAGTACTTTAATTGGACAATACATACCTGTCGTGGTTGCTGGCCAGATGATGAGCCTACACCATATTCATGGATGGTGTATGTCTGATCGAACTAAGCGTCCCATTGTTGCTGCTGTGGCAATCGTGCCGATGCGAACGTAACTGTTGGCGTCAAAAAACGTGAAGAGGTTTAATCAGCCACAACACACCTAATGAATACTGGGTTCACTTGATCAAGGCGTGCTAACCGATTTGATTCTTCAATCGGTAAGATAAATATATTATATGCTCAAAGCTGATCTATCACGAAACAATCGGCTTAGATCTAAATAGCTAAAAAGCCTATTAAATAAAAAAGGTAACGATAAGTCTAATTATCCGATTAAGGCTAATCAGATGGTAAAGTTAGATCTTTTTCGAAGAAGGCGGTGCGCAACAAAATCGGAGAAAATTCAAACCTGATGGCGTAATTGATGAAGATCAACAATCGGTGATGCACAACTTTATTGATCAAGATCGAATTACAAATATTCTAAATTACTAAAACTACTCCTAGTCGACGAGAAAATAAAAAAAATAAATACGATTTGTTAGGTTGATTGTGTTGTTGTTTTCTTGCTCACCCATGGCCATCTTTTATAGCTGTCGACCGATCGTGTCCTCCAATACGCTGCAAAATATGGTATGTATCGGCCTCAATCCGAATGGTTTCCCTGAAAACATCAATCATATCCATAATCTCGGATCTCTATATACTGAATATTGGCTACAATATCTCAATCTTTAGCCTGACAATTTTAACCGGCCTCTTCATGCTGCCAATTTGCGTCTGAACTGGCCATAGCAATGTGAGCCAATGTATCGGCTTGAACGATCTCAACATCATCTCCATTCCATTGAACGAGTAACTGATGCATAGTCGACGGAACGCAACAATTGGCATGAATATAGTCTCGCCCAAGCAACACACTGTAATTGTCTTTGGCATCGACTACAAAGAAGGCAGTCGGCAATGTTTTACTGTCGACAGTTAATTCTGTCACCATGACACCCCTAGCCTCAGTGGGATGGCCTGTGAAATCATTCAGAACCATGTAAGTTTCAATGAGATCCTCATCGAACTTACCCAATTTTTTACAGGTGGTGTATGGCATCAAGTTGACCATTGCCCTGCCGTCAACAAGTATCTTAGAAATCGGCTTGCCGTTAATATGCCCTTTCAAGTATAACGGCTTAAGATGCCGATGAGCGTCTTGGGTTTTTCAAAGACTGCACCTTGGGCCCCTGAACATAACTGAGTGAAGGTCTCCTTAGCCGATTCAGTCTTTATTTTAAACTCGGCTGGTAGGGTGAACACCATATTGATGTCCATCGGAGGAGTATCGTCTTGGATAATTGGAGAATCCAAGTCATCGGCGGAATCGAACTCATCCTCAACCGGTTTTTTCTTTCTCCACTTTTTTTAACAACTTTGATCGGCCGAAGTTCATTGAAAACTTGATCCCTCTGTTTTTCCTGCTCAACCTCTCTGATTTCCAGAGTTCTTAGCCTCTGTAACCGTCTACGCTGTGATCGACTAAGGCCAGGAGGGCACCACCTTGGCTTGGGCTCAATCGGCATTCGTATTTTACCAGCCAGATTGTCCTGGGTCGCAGAATTTGACCCTTCTGCTTTTGCCTTGGCCTGATTTGGTGCAAAGATTCACATCAGCCTTTTATAACTTCTATCGTGGTAATCTCGCACTGACCCAGATAATCTATCTTTAGCCGATTACCTTGGCCAATCATCCTGAGGGTAATGTTCTTCACGACGTGAGAGCGAGAAAGAGGATAACTAGCGCCACCTGAAGGAGACGATGATGAACATCGATTCCAACCAACAACGCTCTTGGATAACTAGCTACAAGCAGCCAAGATAACAGTGCAACCTGACGAACGCACTTGAAACCAACCACTGTCTCAATACAGCAACCTGAATCAGGTCATTCGCCCAACTAGACTGGGGGTTGTCAAACGACCGAGGTGGATAAGGATCCCTCCACACAGCCATTCCATGGAGAAGAAGACGCCATGGTGGCTGATTCTAAAAATTGTTCATAACATTTGTGGTTGAGTTAAGAGCACAATCTTGCGAGACAAAGCATCAGTTATCCTCATTCTCGCTCTCACGTTGTGAAGATCGAGCACTCCCCCCGTATCATTTGGTATCAGAGCTTCGATTACCACGGTGAGAGTTAGTAACTATTTAGTATGCTTGCGAGCTCAATATTTGGTTGTCGATTCCAGATTAGTGGTGATCTGATTTCAACAGTCATTTGATAGGGTTGGTTGAGATTCTGAACTTTTGTTCTCTCTTGAGTTCTATCCATTTGAGTGATTAGATTTTCATTTTTTTGGAGTTGTATCCTTATCTTGAGTTTTTTTTTGCATTTATCTACTTAGTACTATCGAGTCTGTAATTTTTGGTCGAGTCATTGATGATCACCATCCGCATCCACTACAACAACTAGCATGAGTCGAGGACGACTCATTTTTGAAGAAAGGGAGAATGATACAGATATTAGAAGCTACACCAGAATAAATCTCGATGATTTTAACATTCATATGCTATATAATTGGAAAGATATGGAAGTCTAGTTTTCAGCGCTTCAAACCATGCATCATTTCGACTTCCGAAGCAAAAGTTATGATCATTTAAGTGGAAGCTGCAATGGCTGTTTTGTGGCTGCGCGAAATTATCAGAAGACTCCTCAAATGCTCCACCAATATGACCTTCCACATACCTCCATGAGTACTTGCATTCACACCTAGCTAGGAGGGTTGTTCCTAGTATAAATACCCCATGTACTTCTCCATTGTAAGCATTGAAAAAGTGAAAGGTGAAAAATGTTATGAACAATTTTTAGAATCAGCCACCATGGCGTCTTCTTCTCCATGGAATGGCTGTATGGAGGGATCCTTATCCACCTCGGTCGTTTGACGACCCCCAGTGTAGTTGGGCGAATGATTTGATTCAAAGTTCTTTGTATTGAGACAAAGGGTTGGTTTCAAGCGCGTTAAATCGTCAAAGTTGCAATCGTTATCTTGGGTGCTTGCAGCTAGTTATCCAAGAGCGTTGTTGGTTGGAATCGATGTTCATCATCGTCTCCTTCAGGTGGCGCTAGTTATCCTCTTTCTCGCTCTCACGTCGTGAAGATAGGGCACTCCCCCGTATCATTTGGTATAGAGCTCCGGTTGCCACGGTTCTATCGGCTGTGTGATTAGATTTTCATTTTTTGGAGTTGTATCCTTATCTTGAATTTTTTTGTATTTATCTACTTAGTACTATCGAGTTTGTAATTTTTGGTCGAGTCAATGATGATCACCATCCGCATCCACTACAACAACTAGCAAGAGTCGAGGACGACTCATTTTTGAAGAAAGGGAGAATGATACGGATATTAGAAGCTACACCAGAATAAATCTCGATGATTTTAACATTCATATGCTATATAATTGGAAAGATATGGAAATCTAGTTTTCAGCGCTTCAAACCATGCATCATTTCGACTTCCGAAGCAAAAGTTATGATCATTTAAGTGGAAGCTGCAATGACTGTTTTGTGGCTGCGCGAAATTATCAGAAGACTCCTCAAATGCTCCACCAATATGACCTTCCACGTACCTCCATGAGTACTTGCGTTCACACCTAGCTAGGAGTGTTGTTCCTAGAATAAATACACCATGTACTTCTCCATTCTAAGCATTGAAAAAGTGAAAAGTGAAAAATGTTAGGAACAATTTTTAGAATCAGCCACCATGGCGTCTTCTTCTCCATGGAATGACTGTATGGAGGTATCCTTATCCACCTCGGTCGTTTGACGACCCCAAGTGTAGTTGGGTGAAAGACTTGATTTAGGTTGCTGTATTGAGACAGTGGTTGGTTTCTAGTGCGTTCGTCAGGTTGCACTGTTATCTTGGCTGCTTGCAGCTAGTTATGCAAGAGCGTTGTTGGTTGGAATCGATGTTTATCATCGTCTCCTTCAGGTGGCGCTAGTTATCCTCTTTCTCGCTCTCACGTCATGAAGATTGGGCACTCCGCCTTATCATTTGCCGATAGAACCTGAAGAGAGAGAAGAAAAGTTCAGAATCTCAGCCAACCCTATCAAATGATTGTTGAAATCAGATCACCACTAATCTGGAATCGACAACCAAATATTGAGCTCGCAAGGATACTAAATAGTAACTAACTCTCACGTCGTGAAGATATGGAAGTCTAGTTTTCAGCGCTTCAAACAATGTTCGCTCTCACGTCGTGAACATCGATTCCAACCAACAACGCTCTTGGATAACTAGCTGCAAGCAGTCAAGATAGCAGTGCAACCTGACGAACGCACTTGAAACCAACCACTGTCTCAATACAACAACCTGAATCAAGTCATTCGCCCAACTACACTGGGGGTCGTCAAACGACCGGAGTGGATAAGGATCCCCTCCATACAACTATTCCATGGTGGAGACGACGCCATGGTGGCTAATTCTAAAAATTGCTCATAACAACATTTTTCACTTTTCACTTTTTCAATGCTTACAATGGAGAAGTACATGGGGTATTTATACTAGGAACAACCCTCCTAGCTAGGTGTGAACGCAAGTACTCATGGAGGTATGTGGAAGGTCATATTGGTGGAGCATTTGAGGAGTCTTCTGATAATTTCGCGCAGCCACAAAACAGCCATTGCAGCTTCCACTTAAATGATCATAACTTTTGCTTCGGAAGTCGAAATGATGCATGGTTTGAAGCGCTGAAAACTAGACTTCCATATCTTTCCAATTATATAGCATATGAATGTTAAAATCATCGAGATTTATTCTGGTGTAGCTCTGATACCAAATGATACGAGGGGTGCCCGACCTTCATGGCGTAGAATCGAAGATACTCGTGAAACCTGACAAATCTTGTGCAGCCAACCGTTGCAAGTGCAACAACCTGCAGCATAGAGTTCGCCCAACCTCACGTTGTCCACTCAACCAAATCAAGCGGATTACAATCCTCGCTGCAATCATAAAGAGCTTGCAAGAATAACGGGAAGGAATGCACAATCTTAGAGATGTTTCAGCCGGTGGCATGAAAACCCAAGAACATGCATAGCATATCTATTTCAATATTCAGATTATCTACCCAAAACACAAAGGGGTGCCTCTCTATATATAGGAGAGGAGAGGAAGACAAAAGGTTGGCAAGGACCAAACTTAATGGTGGCGCAGCACCGAACACAAGAGGAGACCGTCACACGTTTTTCAATGTTGTGGCCAGCTCGAATGGAATTTAATTATGAGGCTGGATCCGTTGGAAAGGGCACGAAATTATCTTTCCATCAAGTACTCACACGCCCTAAACAGAGTCCGTTTGCATTCTCTAGGTCCATTTGAATTCAGACTTGTCATTGAAGGCCGAGTGAAGCTCTTTCGTGTTCCCACCTTGCATGGTAATTTGTCTTTGCTTCTCTTGATCTTCTCTTGGGTGTTCACACTTCCTTTCATCACGTTCATACCTGAGTTCACACTTACTTGTATCATGTTCATACCTGAGAGTAGTTAAAATAGTTGCATTAGGTAGCAGCTGACTCTCACAAGAAAAGTAGTTCTTATTAAGGAGCAAATTCACCTGTTGATTGATTTGTTTAGCACGGGCACGTGTTAATGGTCCTTGGAATTGTTTTAGATTATCTTGAACAATAGTAGGGGAAGGAAATGATGATGATGTTATGCTTCCCGTATCATCCTCCCCTTCTTGAAAAGGAGTCATCCTCGACTCTATTTCTTCTGGTCCAAAGAATGGTGACAAATCAGCAACATTGAATGTCGTACTCACATTGTAATCATCTCCAGGAAACTCGATCTTGTATGCCTTGTCATTGATCTTCTTGAGCACTTTGAATGGTCCATCAACGCGTGGCATCAGCTTGGACTTACACTTCTCCGGAAAGCGTTCTTTGCGGAGATGTACTCAAACCAGGTCACCTGGTTCAAATAACATTTTCTTCCTTGTCTTGTTTGCCTTTCCAGCGAAGTAGCATGTCTTCTTTTCAATTGCTTCTTTAGTTTTCACATGAATGGACTTGACGAATTCAGCTCGCTTTGCTGCCTCCATATTAGTTCGTTCTTGAAGTGGTAGCAAATCGAGTGGCGTGATTGATTTAAAGCCATACACCACCTCAAAACGGCAATATTGAGTTGTTGAGTGAACCGCCCGGTTGTATGCAAATTCAACATTAGGAAGACAATCCTCCCACTCCTTCAAGTTTTTCTTGATCATTGTTCGCAGCAACATGGAAAGTGTGCGGTTCACCACCTCTATTTGACCATCAGTTTGTGGGTGACAAGTTGTAGAAAACAACAACTTTGTCCCAAGCTTGGCCCATAATGTCTTCCAAAAATAGCTCATGAACTTGACGTCACAATCTGAAACAATAGTTCTTGGCATCCCATGCAATCTCACAATTTCCCTGAAAAACAAATCAGCTACATACAATGCATCGTCGCTCTTGTGACAAGGAATAAATTGTGCCATTTTAGAGAACCTATCCACAACCACAAATACGGAATCTCTCCCCCTCTTGGTCCTAGGTAATCCTAAAATAAAATCCATACTAATATCCTCCCAAGGTGCACTAGGAACAGGAAGAGGAGTGTACAAACCATGTGGATTAAGTTTGGATTTAGCTTTATGGCATGTCACACATCGTTGCACAAATCGTTCGACGTCTCGTCGCATTTTGGGCCAATAGAAGTGATCGGACAAAATGGCCAAGGTCTTTTCTCTCCCAAAATGTCCCATTAATCCGCTAGCATGGGATTCCTGCAATAATAGCAAACGTACGGACGAATCTGGAAACACATAGTTTGTTAGCACGAAACAAGAACCCATCATGAACATGGAGCTTTTCCCATCCTTTCCCATCAATGCATTTAGAATATGGTTCACCAAACTCATTATCTAAAATATATAACTCTTTTAAACTTTCCAAACCAGGGACCTTGATTTCAAGTTGAGTTAAGAGCACAATCTTGCGAGACAAAGCATTAGCTATCCTCATTCTCGCTCTCACGTCGTGAAGATCGGGCACTCCCCCGTATCATTTGCTATCAGAGCTACACCAGAATAAATCTCGATGATTTTAACATTCATATGCTATATAATTGGAAAGATATGGAAGTCTAGTTTTCAGTGCTTCAAACCATCAGTTATCCCCCGTATCATTTGGTATCAGAGCTCCGGTTGCCACAGTGAGAGTTAGTTACTATTTAGTATCCTTGCGAGCTCAATATTTGGTTGTTGATTCCAGATTAGTGGTGATCTGATTTCAACAGTCATTTGATAGGGTTGGTTGAGATTCTGAACTTTTGTTCTCTCTCTTCAGGTTCTATCGGCTGTGTGATTAGATTTTCATTTTTTGGAGTTGTATCCTTATCTTGAGTTTTTTTGTATTTATCTACTTAGTACTATCGAGTCTGTAATTTTTGGTCGAGTCATTGATGATCACCATCCGCATCCACTACAACAACTAGCATGAGTCGAGGACGACTCATTTTTGAAGGAAGGGAGAAAGATACGGATATTAGAAGCTACACCAGAATAAATCTCGATGATTTTAACATTCATATGCTATATAATTGGAAAGATATGGAAGTCTAGTTTTCAGCGCTTCAAACCATGCATCATTTCGACTTCCGAAGCAAAAGTTATGATCATTTAAGTGGAAGCTGCAATGGCTGTTTTGTGGTTGCACTAAATTATCAGAAGAATCCTCAAATGCTCCACCAATATGACCTTCCACATACCTCCATGAGTACTTGCGTTCACACCTAGCTAAGAGGGTTGTTCCTAGCATAAATACCCCATGTACTTCTCCATTGTAAGCATTGAAAAAGTGAAAAGTGAAAAATGTTATGAACAATTTTTAGAATCAGCCACCATGGCGTCTTCTTCTCCATGGAATGGCTGTATGGAGGGATCCTTATCCACCTCGGTCGTTTGACGACCCCCAGTGTAGTTGGGCGAATGACTTGATTCAGGTTGCTGTATTGAGACAGTGGTTGGTTTCAAGTGCGTTCGTCAGGTTGCACTGTTATCTTGGCTGCTTGCAGATAGTTATCCAAGAACGTTGTTGGTTGGAATCGATGCTTTTTCAATTGCTCTGATACCAAATGATACGGGGGAGTGCCCGATCTTCACGACGTGAGAGCGAGAAAGAGGATAACTGAAGGATCGAAAAAGGCGACTAGAGGTGGGGTGAATAGGAGCCAAATAAAATTTTCGAATAAACTCTCTCCTTAGATTTCAGACCACAAAAAGATCAGAAAGAAAGAACTGAACCATCGATCAAGCAATTTCATGAACAGAGGCTCCGACCAGTTAAGGTTGGGTGAGCGATAAAAGCGTGACCGTCGTAGCTCGTCGGATGAATAAGATCGCGAATCGGTCATCGATACTAGTCGGATGAACAATGCTCCCGACCTGCAGAGGTCGGATGAACAGTACTCGGGGTGAATAGTTTTTGGTGAACAGTACCCCCGACCAGCACTGATCGGATGAACAGTACTCCCGACTTGCAGAGGTCGGATGAACAGTGCTCGGAGTGAATAGTGTTCGATGAACAGTACTCCCGACCTACAGAGGGCGGATGAACAGTACTCCCCGACCTACAGAGGTCGGATAAACAGTACTCAGGGTGAAAATAGTGTCTGGGTGAACAGTAAAATCAGCACGATAACAAAAACAGAAATCGATGTAACTTTTGATCGGCTGATCCAAAAACAACGAAAATTGGTGTGCACCTCTCTAAGGATGTCAGGAACCTATTTCAAACATCAATTGAAGGAATTGATACCAAGGTTCCGTCCCTTTTCAGTTTAACAAATGCAACACCAAAAACAGAGTCACGAACACAGACCTCACCCCTAACTTGCTGGTGGAAGTTGATGGTCAGAAATCCTTGGATGACTCTCCACAAATCATAGCAAGTAAGTACACGAGGAAACAACCCTTCAAACAAATAGAAACACGATCTGAAGGCACTTTCTTCTACTACGCATAAAAATTGGTTTCTTGCAAAACTGAATAGAAGAGGTTGTAGATTGCCTAGATGATTGGGATATGATCTACAGAAGATTCATCCAGCAATCTTTCATCATTGGCAACAAGAACCAGAAGCCAATCAAGACTAAAGAAGCGCAAGTCACATGTTTACGCACTTTAAGAACACATGATTTACAACTTGCAACAAGAACGCAAGGATTGCCTAGATGATTGAAAGCATCGAATCCGAGAAGAGTTCATCAATCATGAATTTCAACAAAGACTCAATAGCATGTAGAAGGAGATGAGGCAAATCCAAATTACGTAAAGTAAATTGCAAGTAAGTAAATGCGTAAATCGGATAATGTAATTTAAGTGCGTAATGTAAATACGTAAGGAATTGAAACAAGAACATAAATGAAGAACATTTCATTTCGGAAGGAGGTTTACAAAGCCTCACAACAAAGTGGGCAAAACTCAAATGAGCAAAGAAAACCTCGAACCTTCACCGAGGGAGGCTGCCCTACCCTCTATTTATAGTGACTTGGGATCAATTCCCTCCTTTGGATGTCCTGCTTCAAACCTAAGCCAACATCCAAGAGCCAGGACTTGATCCTTACACTGTCACTCTCAACTACTCACGTACACTTTCCTCACCTGCTCAACCCCTACAGGGAGATACCCCTCTCCCTGCCTATTTATAGCAGGCTTGGACCACCTACCACCCTTGGATGAGCCTCTAAACCCTAGAGCACTCCATCAAGGGCTGAGATTTTACCCACTTACACAGCTATGCATGGGCTGACCCGAAACCCAACAACACAACGGGTTTTGCACGCTTTTCAAATCATACTAACTTGACCCGCTACTCTATCTTCCTGACCGCGATCCAACGGTCCTCCTTGATCAGAGCAGCTCCAAGTTAACATCTCATCCATTCCTTTGTCTTACTGGCTTGCGGCTACTCCCTGCCTCACCATCTTTGGCGACACCTTGATCATCCGGACCTCGGCTCTCTCCGGCCTAGTCCACGATCTCCTTCACCTCACCATGACCTAGCTCCAAAGTCCTGCAACCATCATAGACATGGAAACCACATCACATAGCAATGTCCAACAACACATATCCATCTCAACAGACAGATATACACTACGCTGACCAGCAAAACCCCAACCACACGTGGTCCGACCATGGTCTCCATCCCGACCACTCGAGGTTCTGTTCACTGGTCTCCGACTCAATCACTCGGAGTCTCAACCACTGAGTCGGACGACCCAACCACTCTGAGTCGGACGACCCAACCACTCGGGTCGGACGACCGGTCTCCAACCACCAAAGCCCGACCACTCGGTCGGACGACCCGACCACTCGGGGTCGGACGACTGGTCTCCGACCAGCCAAAGCCTCAAAGCCGGTAGACCAACACTCAAATTGCTTCAAATCCAAATCAATTTAAAACAACACAAGCTCAAAACTCATCAATTACTCATCATACACAAGGATAGACCTCCACATGGTCTTTCAATAACTAGCGCCACCTGAAGGAGATGATGATGAACATCGATTCCAACCAACAACGCTCTTGGATAACTAGCTGCAAGCAGCCAAGATAACAGTGCAACCTGACGAACGCACTTGAAACCAACCACTGTCTGAATACAGCAACTTGAATCAAGTTATTCGCCCAACTACACTTGGGGTCGTCAAACGACCGAGGTGGATAAGGATCCCTCCATACAGCCATTCCATGGAGAAGAAGACGCCATGGTGGCTGATTCTAAAAATTGTTCATAACATTTTTCACTTTTCACTTTTTCAATGCTTACAATGGAGAAGTACATGGGGTATTTATGCTAGGAACAACCCTCCTAGCTAGGTGTGAACGCAAGTACTCATGGAGGTATGTGGAAGGTCATATTGGTGGAGCATTTGAGGAGTCTTCTGATAATTTCGCGCAGCCACAAAACAGCCATTGCACCTTCCACTTAAATGATCATAACTTTTGCTTCGGAAGTCGAAATGATGCATTGTTTGAAGCGCTGAAAACTAGACTTCCATATCTTTCCAATTATATAGCATATGAATGTTAAAATCATCGAGATTTATTCTGGTGTAGCTTCTAATATCCGTATCCTCATCGGGCAAGTATAGGGTGATGGTAACGCTACCCCCTTCTACCAGCAAAACTGCCAGAAGGGACATCGTTGATGAGCCCTCTCCAAATTTTTGGACCAATACAGGTTATCTGGCTGACGCGTAGGATAGCGCGGCCTATTACTTCTTCTTTCATATTTCTCAAGCAGCTGAGAAAAAGTTGGCTTAGGCTTGATTATCGGCCGTTGTGGTGGCGATTTCTCCGCCTTATACCACTTACCACTTCGAAATCTCCCTTGGGCTTAACAGTCTTGGAATGTTTACCCTCACGGTTGGTTTCTATTTGTAATAAACTGACCGTAATCTTTAAGGTTTCTTTATCGCTTGAAGTTAACTGAATATCGACATGTCAAGCCCTTTTTGGTTGCTCATCTTGCATCGGCTCTTTTCCCTTTATCGAGCTCTGCACCATGTTTATTGGGAAGGGGTTGACATCCACCTGCATCGTCTGCTCTTCTGCGAATTTAAGCCGACCATCTTCTATAGCAGATTGTATCAGCTACCGAAAAATATTGCAATCATTAGTATTATGAGAAAAAGAATGGTGCCATTTGCAATACCTTCGTTTTTGTATTTCGTCGGCTGATGGTTAAACATGCCCCTCAGGTAACCGTATAATCTTTTCTTGTAATAATAGATCAAACATACGGTCACACATGGAAACATCAAATGTATATTTTACCTCCGACTTACTCTTAATCGGTTTGAGCCAAGAACAAACTAAGGACTTTTTAGATCCTTTCACCCATTCGGCTATGTTTATTTCCGCTTCCTCATCTTCAGAGGACTCACTCGAACAATATTCGACAAGGTTAACCTTAGCTTTATCCTTATCTTTATTAATGTTAAACTTATCCTTAAATCCTCTGTTATCAGTAAATCGGCTTTTTTGAGCCGACACCCTATGAAGAAGACGGCTTAAATCATTGGACTCTTGTCTGCCAAACTTCTCCCTAAGCGAAGGAATTAATCCCTGAAAGGCTAAATCAGCTAACTAGTTATCGGGTAAAGTGACACTAAAACACCGATTCCTAACCTCCCTAAACCTTTTTATATAATATGTTACTGATTCCCCAAACTTCTGGCGAACAGAGCTCAGATCAGAAATCCTGAGTTCCAGACTGACAGAGAAAAAGTACTCATGGAATCAGCTTTCCAAATCGTTCCAGAAGTGAACCGAATTTGGAGGTAAACTAGTGAACCAAGTAAAAGCAGCCCCTAATAACAATAATGGGAATAATCTAATTTTGAGTCCGTTGGACTAAGAAGCCTCGCCACATTGTGCTATGAATCGTCCGACATGTTCTAACGTAGTAACAGAATCATCCCTAGAAAACTTAGCGAAATCAGGAACTTAAAATTATTTGGGTAAGACACACGATCTATATAATCAGGATATGTCTTTCTATAGCCGATAACTTTACCCTTTGGCTGTATGCCGAATTGATCCCTCAACATGATAAAAATTTGGTCAGCCCAATTAGCATTGTTAGCCAGTGATATGTTAGGGTTTTGCCAATTGTGATCATAATTGGCATTCTGCCCCCGAGCTAAGCTCGGGTTGAAAATTATGCGAAGCTGATTGATATTGAGGGAATTGCTCGTATCCATTGTTCCTCCTATCGATCGGCTCCGGCATTGGGACAAAATGCTCCGAGTATGTCACAAACTTATATGGGGCTTGATTCCTACGTGGAATCGGCTTGGCGTATTTTGAATACCTATTGTTTTCAATCGGCTATGGAACCGATTGTGGAAACACGTAGAATGGAGCTGATGGTGGCAAATTAACCGATGCATCTAACTTGGCGGCATCGATGTACGCTTGATAATGCGCAACCCCACTCGGGCGAGAATCCCTCGGTAGTATAACAGTGGGTTGGGTCGGCATCATGGTCAACGGTTGAATTGTAGCCGACGGCTTTGGGTCGGCTACAGTGTTTTGAGTATTTTGCGCCACCAAGTAAACAAGATAATTCGACAGAGATTGCATCGAGTCGAGTAGGCTTCTAGATGATAGCAACTCTTGAGCAATTGTTTTGATACTATTGGCTATCATTGGCTTAAGAGTCGTATCTAGAGCCGACGATTGATTGAGTAAAGCATGATGCACATATTGATTAATCATAGCCAAAAGTTCAACCTGTGCAAGGATGTATTGACTCACCGGGCTATTCGTGACCCCTGCATCACTGAGGGCGTTAACCGTCGGCAATGCGGCCTTTTGAGTGACGTCGCGTTGGATTTTCTGATAGCATCCCAGCACCATCTCTTCTAGAGCAGCTTTTCGATCTTCAATTTCTTTGCGTTGTTCTGGTGCTAAATCATCTAATGTAAGGATGATTATGGCTTCGGCATTAAGATGGGACAACGGAATCGACTTGCCGGACAAAGACATCTTCTCTGTCCCACCGGGCGTGCCAAGAGTGTGTTGGCGCCAAAAAATGTGAAGAAGGTTAATCGACCACAATACACCTGACGAACACTGGGTTCACTTTATCAAGGCGTGCCAACCGATTTGATCCTGTAATTGGTAAGATAAATATATTATATGCTCAAAACCGATCTATCACGAAACAATCGGCTTAGATCTAAATAGCTAAAAAGCCGATTAAATCAAAAGGGTAGCGATAAGTCTAATTAGCCGATTAAGGCTAATCAGATGGTATAGGTAGATCTTTTCCGAAGAAGGCGATGCGCAACAAAATCAGAGAAAAATCAAACCTAATGGCGTAATTGATCAAGAGCAACAATCGGCGATGTGCATCTTTATTGATCAAGATCGAATTACAAAGATTCTAAATTACGGAAACTACTCCTAGTAGACAAGAAAATAAAAAAATAAATGCGATTGGTTGGGTTGATTGTGTTGTTGTTTTCTTGCTCACCCATGGCCACCTTTTATAGCTATCGGCCAATCGTGTCCTCCAATACGCTGCAAAACATGGTCCGTATCAGCCTCAATCCGGGACGGTTTCCCTTAAAACATCAATCACAACCATAATCTCAGATTTCTCTATACCGAATATCGGCTACAATTTCTCAATCTTTAGCCTGACAATTTTAACCGCCCTTGCCAAATTTTGGTGCAAACAGTACCCTAAGCCGAACTTGGCGCTACCAACTCGTCATCAGGTGAGTGTGTCAGAGTCTGTGTTGTCGTTAGTAATTGTAAGTGTCGACGATGGAGCAAGTTCCTATTGTTGACGCCTGGACGAGGACAGAAGGAGAGATTGATCCGTACGCATGAGCTATGAAAGGACAAGACATGTGAAAAAGGTTAGGGTGGTTCAACATTACAAAGTTAGACAAATCGATGTATGTTGCATACCAGGGACACCTAGGGGTTCTGCTGAGCGGACAACGAGCAAGCGAAGCTAGATCAAAATATCGACGCACTTGGACGCGACAACCTAAGAGATGAAGGACAGTGGCCTAGGGAAGCACCACAAACGATGATGTCGCCAGGATGACCACAAGTAACTATCTTGATAATGTCCTTGGTGTCGTCGAAGACGACATGCAGAACCCCTAGTAGGCCCGAGACAGTATTATGCTTCCCGTGCCACAGTGCAGTGGAAGCCTCCTTGGAAATACAGTGTGCATGCTCGTACTACAGTCAAAACATGAAAAATTGTTTAGTTACAGAAACATTACTTCAAACGTAATTGAAACCTGTACCGTGTCATCTTGGCATGTTGCGCGGTGTCGATCGTAGCCAAGGCCCAACCTATCGGCGTGCGTGACCATGGGCCACGTGGGAGTCAGTCCAGTAAGTCTACTATGCGTATGTGGCTCGTACCACTCCAAGTACGCGGCGTACGAGTCTAGGTCGCTTGATCAATCCTCCACCAAGACCTATACCGTCACACTATGCTCCCACACTGTGGTCCATGGTAGCTGTGTCGGGTGCTAGTCGTCGCTCTTCCTTTCCTTGTTTGCCTATTGGAACGCATCAATTCTGCACTATCATCGTAGAATGGACCTTCTTATGGGTTCGACTAAAAGGACACCCTAAAATATGGTCGCCTAACAGGAAAGTGCTCTTATGACCATATCTGTGCCAAGGTGTAGCACACCGCAAGACATGACTCCTCCCTAGTTGTCTTCATAGAAGTATCGCACAAACCTCGGTATGTTACGTGGAGCACAACTGATCCAAAACTGAACTGGGGCACCTGGTCAGGCTCAGTGTCAACCAAAGCCTCTGCAAGGGTGATATAGCTAGGGCACACCCAATCTCTTTGTGTAGTAGGGAACAACACTTAATCGAACAAGAAGAGCAAGTACACTACAAGGTGGGTCCTGACTACATACTCTGGCGTATTAGTGGGGCATCATCGCATGTAGTGTCATAGCCATGAATGTGGAACTCTGATCTATACTCCTCTCTACGCTGAAAGATATGCATCCTTCGTTGCGCTATGGGGATTATAGACTTTAATACTTCTATCACTTTGTTGATACGAATCATAAGTCCCAAATTTGTGTTGCAAATGGACCTTCTAGTCAGACCTCCTCGTTGGCGGAACCAATGGACTACCCCTGATAGGTAAACCGATAATCATAGCAACATCATAGAGGGTAATGATCATCTTTCCCCAATGAAAGTGGAACGTATGGGTCTCTGGCCTCTACCGATCAACGAACGCGACGACAATAGCACGTCCAAAGTAAAAGAGTGCCCTATGTGCATCATCCGTGTCAAGGGTAACAACCCTAAGTCCTGTAGAATCAGAACATATGGTTCGTCCAGAGGCCAATGCTCCCTTGGACCCCTAAGAACAAATGGCCATGGCCCAACACTAGTGAGCCACACACGGCTACGATGCTGCCCATCATAATATGGGTCCAACAAAGTCTACATGTCTCCACCTGCATGAATAGCCATTTCCTGCGAGATTTCACGAAAATTATTCATTCGCACACAAGTAAATACGATTTCATTACTACAACATGAAATAACATTCACACGATAACAATAAAATTACATACATATAGTACTTGCACATAGAAATTACATTGACATGATAACAATAACATTACATACACACACAAATTACATTGACATAGTCCCTACGAACGGGTTGATGAGCCCACTCTATTTGGGCAGTTCTTCATGGTGTGCCCCATTGTCTTGCATAGCTTGCATTTTTGTGGAGCTGGTTGGTCTCCACGCTAACTCGCATCCATGTTGCGGATTCGTCGTGACTGCCATCGTCCATGACTAGGGTTGAAAACGGATTGGATAGTTTTCGACCGATCCGGATAATTTTCGAATACGGATTCTGTCGGATCGGATATTTGTCGGATAGTATCGGATCGGATACGGATACTGATTTTTTTTGTCGAATACGGATACGATTCAGTAGCTCACTATCAGTCGGATACGGATTCAGATAATCCGGATATTGATAGGTCGGATATCCGGATATGCATATGGGCTGGGCCAAGGCTACTCTTTTGTCCCAATAAGGTTTCTTAATTTCAAAATCGTTTTCAAATTTAATTAATCCATAAAAAAAGTTTAAATTATGAAAATTAGCAAACCAACTCCAAAAATTACGATTTTTTTTGAGAAAATTCTAGACACAATATAACATTCAAAAAAATCATTTTTAATATTTTACCATATTTTAAATGTTCTAAAATATTCAAACACTACTATTCTTAATAGGAAAATATTTTAAATAAATAGGTAAAAATGGATAAAAACTCATAAATACATAATTTATTATTTTAAACATAATTCAACAAAGAATATAAATCTTGGGTCATTACATGTAAGTGTTATATAATTTTTCTAGAGACATGTTATCTAAGTATTATCAAACTTTTAGTGTGTTATGTGTTTGCTTCCATTTGTATCTCTGAGCAAGGATTACCTTCATTTTGTATTTTGATCTATGTGTATAATGAACTAATCGTATGTGTGTGATAAACTAAGTCTTATATAATTTTGTTTGCGACATGGTATCTAACTATTGTCTAAGTGAATGAAAATGCTTATATTTGTTCAATTTTCAATAATGTTTTGATCAAATCAACTAGTTATGTGTTTTCGTTGTTTTTTTATGTACAATCTAGGGGGTTATCATGTTCCGATAAATATTCGAAACCGTATCCGATTCGATTCGTATTCGATCCGTATCTGTATTCGACATTATCCGTATTCGTATCCGGACTATCCGTATCCGCATCCGGGAAAAAAATATGAAAACAAATATGGTAGAGCTATTATCCACCCGTATCTGATCCGTTTTCACCCCTATCCATGACTGCTCCTCTTCAACGTGTCATTTTGAAACCATATGACCTACCCCGGCCATAGTTAACTATAATGCATATTAAGGCCGTACGAGTTAAACTCCACACTCCTTGTACCGAAGAGATGGTTTGCGTTGTAGTACTGAGAGATGTACTGTGTGCAAGATTGATGGAGAACGATGCATGCTGCATATATGTTCAAGCATGACTTGTGCAATAGTTTGAGCTTGTTGCACGTGTATATCGCCACATCACCAATGGTGTATACTTGTTTGCAATACCCTTTGCTATGGCTATTGACGAACTTCACCCTTCGATGGATTTCAATCTTCCTCTTTACTCCATCCATTATGAAAGCAATGTGGGAGCGAGCCTTCTCTATTTTCTTGTCCACGTATGCCCGCATACGTTTGAAGAACTGCTTCTCCTCGTCTAAGTGCTTCCTTGCAATCATTCCCCTGTTCATGAAATATCAAACGGTTCGATTCCAGGTCTCCTCCACGATGGCACTGATTGGGAGGTACCAAACACCCTTCAACACACCATTGTAAACTTTGGACATGTTCGTTATCGTCATTCCATACCTTGCAACATCTGTGTCATGGAGCAACAACCATTTCTCCTGCTGGCGAGCATGCAATTCTATCCATTGTGAGAAGTTGTTCACTTAGCTAGAGGAACCTCTCCCTGCATGCATACCTTCATTGACCACCTCCTGAGCTTCTGTAGACTCCCTCATATGCTTTGAGGTCTCCTCGTCCAGCACTCTCTATATAGCCTTAAACTCCTGCCTCTAGTTTTGCGTGCACAACTTCTTGAATGTCTTCCTTAAATCCTTGTTATGGGACCTTCCATGAAAGTTTGTAATAAGATGCCTCATGCACCAATAGCTCACAACGTCGTTCCATTGGTACGATGGTTGTGTCCCTCCTTCATGGTGCTTATAGCCGACATTAACCCAATATTTTAGTCCATGATTAGGCATATGTCGGGCCCCGAATCTGCAAATCCGGACCCTCTATGTATTCTGTGCCAGTCCAGGATCACGCTAGCACACACAGGCATACAGGGTTGCACATCACAGACAAACACAAGGATATAAGAATAAATAGTGCAAACATGTATATAAACCGAGTTGTACGACCTTATGGTCTCCTTACAGATAAGTTAGCCACACAGGGCTTACATTAATCAAAGTAAAGAAATAGCAGCGGAACATAAGTAAAAGTCGTGGAAGCCTTCATCTTGCCACAGGCAACTGACTGGGCTTGCCCCCTAGTTCATCGTGTCCTCGATGTACTCCTCCTCCCAAGATGGTGTAGTCTCATCCACTGATGTTGGGGTTGATAAGCAAGGTGGGGTGAGTACACAAGGCACTCAACAAGTAATGCACAGAATGCAGCGCTATTACTATATGCAGAGCTTATTCCAAAGGATTGGCTTAAATGGTTCTTTTGCATCAAGCAGCATTTTTAACCAATATCTTAGTTAGATTAAAGCGATGGAGCAGTTATACGTAATAATAATTTCAAATGGTTTTTCCCGAGGATTCTCGCACACACCTTTAATAGTTCATTTTAACACTTGGCACACAGCCACCCCTTCCATGTTTTGTTTATGAAAATCTACCCCTTGATCAGTAATCCCGAGCAATGCTCAATACCGTGAGCACGGCTATTCAATAGTTTTGACACTCTGCAGAGGTTGTACACTTTACCCACAAGATCTGACCGCCACCACACAGTGATTTGTCCGCAACAAAGCTTTTCAGAACTTCTACCTTAACCAAAGAACCTCTCCCAGATTGCCTTCACTATCACATCCCTCACACAGAGCCAAGTATAGGACCGGCCAATCACCGTTGGATGGGCACCAAGCCGTAGTACAGTACGCTCCCCATACAGATACACCCCCGTGTATCGTCACCCCGAGGTATCGGAGGAAAGATATCGAACCCTAGTCAACTAGGTCTGTCCCATATCGGACATGTGGTTGTACGGGTGACTCGGATCAAAGGCTTGCAAGGTGAAGTCCTTAATCGACCAAGGCAAGGCTTCCAACACTCAACAATGGCACACGGCCCAATGTGGCACACAGACTCACATCACTCATCAACCCTTCGCCACACAGGCCCACCAGCACTGACCTCTTGCCACTTGCCCCAGTCTAAATCATTTCCCACCCGGTTGATTATTTGCAACACATGCGGCAATAACTCAACATCGATGCGGAACCACACAGTCGTTGTACCTCAATCTCATCATGTGGCATCATCACACCACTTTTCAAAATACATTCAATATGTCTTTAATCAATATTGTAGCATTTTTCCAAAGAACACTCATGATTCGTTGCAAGGCTAAGCATCTACTCACGGTCTAGCCTCCCGTGTTGGCACAATATTAACATCCAACTGTATAATCAAACTTAGGGTGACAATGATTTAGGGCATACAATTAATAATTCAAGGTGGCATAACAAAATGGGTTGATTAACTACATTATCCCAAATTAATTTAAATTCATTTTAAATAATTAGCATGCATAGTTTCAAAGCATAAATTACATTTTAAAATCTGGGATCAAAATGATCAAAGCATCACTTGCCTTCAAAGAGTTGCTGGTCGTGTTCCGAAGCTTGGTCTTGAGCGACGAATTCTTCCTCGAAACTTTACGCAAATTTGCGTCTCACGCTGTACAAACAAAATATGCAATAAATAGCTAATACAGAATACTAGATGACCTCAAAAATTCAAATAAAATTCACCATTAAATAGATCATAATTTTATGAATTTTTAGAAATTTGAATCACCCAAATCCGAGTTAAAATGCAAAAGTTATAGTCATTTGAAGTTCGAATAAAATCTGAAAATACAGAAATTAAGAAAATCCGATTTTTCTGAAATATTTTTATACTGGAAATTCGCATATATGACGTCAGCATCGCGTCATGATGACGTCAGCACAGAAATGAATTTCGGTCAAAAAATATTTTTATATAAAATATATTTATGACGCCGATAGCGTCGGCAAGACGACACGCGGCACGCCCGCAGGCGCCACGCCGCTCGGGTCTATGGATCGGGTTCACGGCTCGGCTCGGTCTACCGTGGACTCGGTTCACTGTAAACGCAGCCACGCGGCAAGATCCGAACCGTTCGTTGGATCAGCGGCAGATCTCCTCACGCGCGCCGCGCAAGACCGAGATGCGCGCGACACGCGTCGCGCATCCAACGGTCACCACGCATCCAACGCGGCGACGCTCGGCTCCGCGCCTCCACGCGCCGCACATCCAACGGCGCGCCAGATCCAACGGCCAAGACGCGCCGCCGCTCGCGACGTCTCGGTTCATGCGACGACACGCGGCGCAATCGCGACGGTGCACCGAAATCGACGGATCGGTCTCGTCTCCGATCAAAATGCCCACGTGTCAACACGTGATTTGGCGAGGGTACGGTGCCATCTCCGCCGCACGTTCAAATCTGAACGACGCGGATCCTTAGGGCAAAACCAGATCCAATCTCTACCGTTCAAATCCGATCCAACGGCTCAGGTTACCGGAGCTGTTTACTATTCATGGCGCGACGTGGCTCAATCCTACGCGTACACTAACGATCCAACAGCTGAGATGAAACTAAGATACAGAGACTAGATCTAATCTCTACCGTTCAATCCAGATCTAACGGTACAGATCTACTCTAGAAGAACACAAAGAAGGGTGACGTGGATGAACCAGAAGCGTGCGATGAAGATCGGACGGATGACGAAGCTCGGTGAAGGCGATGGCGGCGCAGAAGAAAAGGCTGCCGGAGTCGAGGAAGATGACGCGCCCACGGCGCTCTGAGGCTTCTCCGCGTGGAAGTGGCTCGTTCGACGCGGCGTGGCGGAAGGATTACTCCGGTGACCTTGGCGACGGCGAGAGAAACGGCGGCGAAGCAAACGACGTAAAACACTGACGGCACAAAGAAGCAACTACTGGCGAGCTCGTGACGGGCGCTAGAGGGAGTCTCGGCGCGTGCGAGGAGTCAAAGATGCGGAGTGAAAGCCTCGCACGACGCCTTCAACGGGACTTAAGGGCTGCCTCGACGTGCGCCAAAACGGCGGCGGAAGTCACGCCATCAACGCCCACGCCTCCGATGATCTCGCGGGGACGGCGACGTGGCGCGATCTCGTATGCGTTCGGCGGCGACGATCCGAAGGCTCACGCGCGCGGCGACGTGGCACACGACAGCGTGCGATCCGGATCGGATGGCTTAGGCTAAGCGGCGCTAGGGTTTTGGGGCGGCTGCGACACGCACAAGAATGGGCTCGGCCCATTATCGTTCATGTGATTATTAAAACATTTCACATTTAAAATAATTCCAGAAATTCAATTAAATCATTTGGGGCTTTTAAAATAGCAGAAAAATTCTAGAAAAATTCCAGAAATTACTTTGAGATATTTGGAACTCAATTAAAATATTTTCAATAAAACTTTGCAAAAACTTTCCATTATTCAATTTTTTTTTCAAGAAAAGCCCTATTTGAATAAATCCAATTAAATTTAAATAAATTTCCAAAATTTCTCAAAAATCAAAAATACTTCAAACTTTTAAATTAGAGCAAAAATTAGGGTGTTACAGCATACGTTTGGACAATCTTGAACAACCGTCTGCTTCACATTTGCTAGGAACCACAACCACCTCTCTGTGTTTTCACTTTTTACGATTGCATAAGCCACAGGGAGTAACCGATCGTTAGCATCCGTGGCGATCGCCATCAATATGGTGCACTTGTACTTGCCAGACATGATAGTGCCATCCATCGTCAACACAGACCGACAATACTTGAAGCTCTCTATGGTTGGTCCGAATGCCCAAAACATACGGTACAGGATGAAACAGTTCAGGCTCCTTGTGGGGTACGGGCTGTCCATTTTATTGATTTATGTCTCAGGATTTGCTTCAGCAATCTGGTGAAGCATTCATAGAACAAGGTTGAAGGCCTCTTAATATGTGCCGTACATCATGTCTACTACTTTCCTCTTTGCTCGTCATACCTTGCTGTAGCTAACTGGATATCCCACCAAATTAACCACATCTGCCATCAGCAGCTTTGGGGAAACCGTTACGTCCGCTATGACCAAGTGACTAATCAGGCTAGCTACATATGATGAGGTCACATTTCTATGCTTGTGTAGTGGCTCAGCAAACTCATAAGTATGACCCTTCATGATGGTTATCCTGAAGTCCATGCCCGTGCCCTTGAATTTATAGGCACGAATCTTGCCAGGACACTCAGGATCCATACACTTTACTATGTATGTCTCCTAGTTTGACCTGTATACTCAATATGTGCGGCTAATGTTCATCGTATATCTTGCAATGGCTTGTTAGGCAGCACTCTTCATAGGGAATCGTTGCCCTACCAGCAAAGTATCCTGATTGAAGGCCCATTCAAAACCATCTTCTTGTGGCAAAACAAGAGAAGTCATCGTTAGCTCATCTAGTCGTGATGACATATACTCAATGTAACATCCCGATTTTTGGCTTTATTTGAGTTTATTATGCATTTTATGATTTTTCTGAATTTATTGGATTTTTTTGCATTTATTAAATATTAAGTATTAAAGCCTTTTGTGAAAAACTATTTAATTATTGAGAAAGTTTAAATAAAGTTTAGTCAAAAATATTTTAATTGAGTCCTAAATATTTTAAAGTATTTTTGAGAATTTTTCTGTGATTTCTCTGATATTTTTATCGCTTTAACCGTATTTATTTATTTGTTGAAGTTGTTTTAAATAGAAAAGGTTTTGAAATTCCTTAAAACAGTAGTGGGCTGAAATCTATTGGGCTCGGACCTGTTTCCTAGCACCGGCCCGATCCACCACCGTAGCCCAGCCTATTTGCTAGGAACCCTAGATCGGCCACCGTTGCTTTCTCAAGAGATGGTCATGATTCGCCTAGAAACCCTAGAGTTGTTGGCCATCTGATCAAGTTCGCTTGGGTGGTGGAGATAGTGCCACTGCCGTCGCCATATTCGTCGAGGTTTTCTGCTCGAGCACGCCTTCCAAGGCTCTTTAAAACCCTGTGGTGCCTCTTGCTGTGTTCCCCTCTCCTCGCTGAGAGCATCTAGGCCCCCTATTTTTTTAGTTATGCTTATTATGCAGGTTTTGGTGTTGATAATCAAGAAGCATACTTAGTATAAGAAGACAATAGCTATATTTGAAGAACTAGGCTAAGGGGTTTATTTTTAGTTTTGGCTTGGAAGTTGATTCAAGCCATATAGCTAGAATAACCGTACTATTAAGAGGGATTATACACAAGTAATAATCTTGGTTCATATGCTAAAATCACTAAGATTACTTGGAGCATAGAACATTTCACATCTCTCACTCAAAAATCCAGATATCCCTTCACTTAACCAAAAAGAGTTCTTTTTCGGACTAACTTCATTTGGTCCGGCACTGAAAAATCAAGTTTCAAGTTCTAACCGAGTGCACTCCATGTACACCGGACCGTCTTTTTCAGTCCGGCACTAAGAACTCGCTTCTGATTTATTTCAACCGAGCGTACACCGTTCACGACGGACCGATTTGAATTCATCCTTATCTTCAAGTCCGGCGTATGTTGTCTTTTCACTCTGAATAAATTTCTAGTCTGGTGTTAAGAATTACTTTACTCAAATCTTAACCAAGAACATGCCGTTTGCTGCGGACCAAAATTCTGAGTGAACGCCAGACCAACTTTTTCGGTCCGGCGCAAACGTGATTCTCTCTGGTAAAAACCAGTGGCTTTCTCTTTTACGCCGAACCAACTTTTTCAGTCCGGCGCAAACATTATTTTGCTGGTTTCCAAATAGAACAAAGCATGTGTACACAGTACAAATTTTATCGGTCCGGCACAAACTTTCCTTTGCCAGTACATGTATACGACGGACCAGTTTTTTCGGTCTGGCGCAAATGGGTCACACTGGGTACAATAATACTTCTCCAATCTTATGTACCCCAGACTAACATTTTCAGTCCGGAGCGTGTATATATTCCGGCGCGTGTATATATTTTAACATATGGCTCATACACCTTAAAATACTTATAAAAGAGGCAGTAGTTGACCTGTCTCATCCATCCTGCCAACCCCAACAGGCAAATGGCAGGTACAACGGTTATTTCTGTTCAGGCTCTATATATACAGTGCTTGAGTTCACAAAAATAAGTAGGGCTTTGCACATACACATCCTTGACATTCTGAACACCATTGACATCTATCAAATCAATTACAACTCTTTGATTTTTAGCATTTCTGAGCTTTCATTCCATCAAAGAGTTTGAGCTTCAACTCATAAACCACAAACATTCATTCTGACCATTTAGAGTTCTTGCTCCAAGCTGAGTCTAGTTTGCATCTAGCTACTGAACCAAGAGACAGGGCTTGTGGATAGTCTATTTCTCTTAGAACTAGCTATTCCTAGACGGTTGGAGAAGTGGTTGGTGCGACCTATCCAAAAGGGATTGTGGAAGGCCACCATTGCTGTGAAAGGTTGAGACTCATCTCACCGGAGCGGTGGAAGAGTCAAGTTGAGTCAAGTTAGTGAAAGACGAAAAGCCATTGAGATTGGCTATTTGGTGGAGCAATACTTCTGAAGAAGTGCTCTAACGGGGACGTAAGAGATTGGTCTCTGAATCTCGGTGAAAAACCCTTGAATCATTCTGATATTGCTTTATCTCTGCGTGTTCATCTTATTGTCTGTAATCATTCAAGTTCTTCTTCAATTATGATCTTACTAAAACAGAGTTGTGCTGAATTTCTATTCAAACTCTTTTCTGTTGCTATTTTTATTGAGAAAAGTTTTTCTTAAGAATTAAAAGATTTTAAAGTTGCCTATTCAACCCCCTCTAGGCCAACTTGATCCTTTCAAGTGGTATTAGAGCTAAGTTACCCATTTTAAAAAGCTTAACCGCTTGGGTAAAATGGCCGAGGGAATAGGATCAGCTACAGTAAGTATAGGAAGGGTTCCTATTTTTGATGGCATAAATTATGCTTATCGGAAAATTAGAATGAGGTGCTATCTTGAAGCTGTAAGTTATGATGTGTGGAGAGTCACAGAAAGACCTTTGCCTCCACGTGTCATACCTGAAGGGCAACACTCTTCCTCAGAACCTACACCTGGGGAAATAAGAAATTTGCAATATGATGCTCAGGCTAGAAATGCTATCTTTTCTTGTCTCAGCATTGAATTTTTTGACAGAGTCAGCAATCTTTCAACTCCTTATGATATATGGACTACTCTTCAAGAGATTCATGAGTGTACCTCTGATGTAAAAGAGGAAAGATACTTTGTTGTCAGAGAAAAATTTGATCAGTTCAAAATGCTTCCTCAAGAAAATGCTAATGACATGTTTTCTAGACTAAATCCCATCATAAATGAGCTTAAAAGTCTAGGAACTAAAGTTGATGATGTTGAAGTATGCAGGAAGATGATCAGGGTTCTACCTTGAGCCTATCACAACCTGATCACTTACCTATCCAATAGTGGTGATCTGAAGAAGCTCACACCTACTGAACTATTCGGCAAAATCTCAGCTCATGAGCTTACCTTGGTTGATGAAATTGAGACCAAGAAGAAGTCTATTGCTCTCAAGGCCAAGGAAAAAGTTCAAGATTCCTCTGATGAAGAAAAAGAAGAAGATTCAAGCTATGAAGAGGATGAAGATGTAAGAAAACTGGCATTGCTCATGAGATCAGCAAATAAAATCATGTGAAGGGTAAATGCCAAAGGTAAGTCATCTAACTATTTCTCAAAAAGAAACCCTTTCTCTAACATTATCTGCTTTGAGTGCAATGAGAAATGACACATAGCTGCTCGTTGCCCAAATAAAAGTAACAAGAATGGCAAAAGCAAGAACAAGGATGACAATGATGAAGAGAAAGTTCAAGGAAGCTATAAGAAGAGTTACCACAAGAAGAGCTATTCCAAAAAACATTGGAGAAAAGGGAAAAAGGAGGCACACATTGGTGAATGGATCACTGATGAAGAAAGCTCAAGTGAAGAATCCTCCTCTTCCTCAGATGAAGAAGAGCCAAGGTCCAAAGGACTAGCTAGGCTCGCTCTGGATGAATCCACACCACCTTCACCTTCATCTTCACTACCACTATGCCTCATGGCCAGAAATGAAGACAAGGTGAGTGATTCTCCTTCTTATGAAGATCTAGTAGAGATCATTAAAGAACTTAATGATGCTTCATGTGTTAAAACTGCTAAAGATAAAGCTCTTAAGAAAAATGCTACTAGCTTGATGAATAAGAATGATCTGCTTATTGCTAAAGTTGAAACTCTTGAATCTGACATTAAGACCATGCAAGAAAACTATGATGTGCTAGGGATTAGTCAAAATGAGCTTATAGATGAACATGAAAAACTTTCACATGCTCATTCTGTACTAAATTCTGATCATGCTCTTCTTACTGATTCTCATGATTCTTTAAAAACCACACACATGCAACTTGTTAAATATCATGAGGAATTGCTTGATAAATACTATGAGCTAGAAATTGACAATGAGATGCAGATTAGCAAATCTAAAAGTATTTCATCTTGTAATGTTTCAATTAACTGTGATCTGCTTTCTGATGAAATGCTTATTCCTAGCTCATCTAGCATCTGTAGTAAAAACTGCAAAAATGCTTTGTATGCTAAAGAACTCATGACAGAAAACAGTGAGCTGAAATCCAAGGTAGCCAAATTTGACAAAGGACTAGAAAAATGCTTCCTTGGTAGTCTCACTCTTGATAAAATTCTTGGGGAACAAAAGATTGTTCTGGGTAAAAAGGGATTAGGTTATAAAATCAAATATGTGCCCAGAAAAAATGAACAGTCAAAACCTACGATAGATTTTATCAAGAGTAGGACTCAATGCTGTTACTGTCATAATGACAATCATACTTCTAAAAATTGCATCTTTGCTAGTGCTCCATATGCTAAGGTAAATAGAAGATGCATGATTGATGCTTATTACATGTTGCTTAATGAAGGACCGAGATGACGAACAGAGGGAGGGGGGGTGATGGTCGCAAATAAAATTTCCCCCAAAATACTCCAACAAAAACCTCGACAAGATCGCTCAAAGGAAATCGTAAAAAACCCGAAAAACTAGACAACTATGTGTACCCCAAGCTTGCATGGATAAGTACCATAAAATATGTGGGGATTTTTGAGTCACAATCCTGGTTGTCTAGTGTCCAAGATAAAGAGGAATCAATCCAACTCTTGCTTTTAGAAAGAACATCAATTCAAATCACAAAAGTCACTTTCAGAAAAGCAAAAGCAGAATTTCCAGAACTTGTCCTCAATTTGAATAGGAGGTTGGTGGGTTTCTGCAGCTCACAAAATTTTGATAATTTTTCTCCCTATGAGCATCAGAGTCGTGAAGAACTCCACCAAATTTATCCTCAAAAAGCCTTACATAAAAAACAAGAAAAATCGAAGAACACATTCAGTCAAGCACTTCGAGCAGAAAGTTTGGGGCTTGGTTTTCACCTCATGGCGCCCAAACCGTGCAACAAGCGAACTCCAAAATTTTTCTTCAAGTGGATATCAGAGTGCCGCACCTCCTCCAACAAGAATCACTTAAAAAGGATTTTTCTATATTTGTATAAAAATCAAATACTAAATGCTGCGCAAAGAACAAGTTCTGAACAAAGTTGGAACTTGAAAGAAAAGATGTTCTCTACTCAATCAAAGAGTGCAAAAGAGATGTAAAACCATATGAACACACTCAAAACATCCAAGATCAACAACATTTAGAAGGAGGGGAGGCAAATCCAAATTGCGTGAAAGTAAATTGCGAGAATGTAATTGCGGGAAAGTAAATGCTGAATTTAAATTGCGTAAAGTAAAGACATAATGTAAATGCGCAAAATAAATTCAGAGATAGATGGATCAAACTTTCATTTCTGGAAGGAGAGGTTACAAAGCCTCACTTTCATGTGGGCAAAGCTCAAAGGAGCATTCACAAACCTCAAAACCTTCAAGGGAAGGAGGCTACCCTCCACCCCTATTTATACTACTCTTGGGCCACCTACCACCCTTGGATGAGTCCCTCAACCCTAGAGCACTCATCTAAGGGCTAGAATTAACCCACACACACAGCCATGCAAGGGCTAACCCAAAGCCCACACACATACCGGGTTTTCTTGCACGGTTTTCAAAGCATACTACCTAGACCCGCTAACCTATCAACTAGACCTCAATCCGACGGCCCTCATTGATCCACGCGGCATCTAGCTAGCATCATCTCCTTTCCTTGTCTTCTTGACTTGCCCGGACTCCGTCTCCGATCATCTTCCGGCGATCTCCCAACCATCTGGACCTCCGACGCTCCTCGCCTAGTCCCGGTTATCCTCCGCCTCACCATGACCTAACACCGTCGCCCTGCAACCATCAAAGACAAGGAAAAACCTTTCACATAGCAATGCCCACAATGATATGCAATAAACCATCCAACTCATCACTACCACGTCCATACAGCCAGTACTGCCACTCCTGGCAGAGACAGCTCAAATTGCTTCATTTTGAAAATCAATCCAAATCAAACTCAAACTTGAGCACACCTTGCTCAAATAAAGTCAAATACTCATCACAAACATGGATGGACCTCCACATGGTCCTTCATTTAAAGATTTTAGGGGTAAAATGAATGTTAAATATGTTGGCCCCTCTAACCTGGATAAAAATCTTAAAGCTATTTGGGTGCTTAAGTCTTTACTTACTAATCCATTTGGCCCCAAAGTTGTTCAGACTAACACTAACGGACCCAAAAGTATTTGGGTACCTAAAATCAAGAAATGAACACTCTTTTTGGCGAACTACAAGAGTGGTGGCCGGCACTGGGTTATTGACAGTGGCTGCACACAGCACATGACCGGCACCTCAAGGATGTTCACCTTAGTTGAAAAAGAGAATGATCCAAGTCATAAAATCACATTTGGAGATAACAGTAAAAGAAAGGTATAGGGAAATGGTAAGATAGCTATCTCAAATGATCACTCTATTGAAAATGTATTACAAGTCGATTCTTTAAATTTTAATCTATTATCTGTTGCTCAACTTTGTGATTTAGGATTCTATTGTACCTTTTCTATTAATGGGGTAACAATACTTGACAAAGATGAAAAGCTTATTTTTAAAGGTTTCAGATTTCAAAATCTCTACCTTGTTGATTTTAATTCTAACTCCTCATGCATTTCAACTTGTCTGATTGCTAAAGTTTCACTTAGTTGGCTTTGGCACAGACGACTTGGGCATGTGGGTATGTCTAATCTCAAAAAGCTTTTCAAAAATGAGCTAGTAGTGGGCCTAAAGGATGTTAAATTTGAAAAGGATAAACTTTGCAGTGCTTGTCAAGCTGGCAAGCAAGTAGCTAACTCACATCATGCTAAAAATATCATCATGTCCACTACTAGGCCTCTAGAACTTTTGCATATGGATGTTTTTGGTCCTACCTCATATGCAAGTATAGGTGGCAACTCATACTGCCTTGTAATTGTGGATGATTTCTCTAGATTCAATTGTGTATTCTTTTTCCAAATAAAAGTGAAGTTGGAAAAATATTTAAAACTTTCGCAAAAAGGGCTCAAAATAAATTTGACTGCCCTATTAAGAAGATTAGAAGTGACAATGGATCTGAATTTGTCAATACTAACATTGTTGAATACTGTGATGAGTTAGGTATAAAGCATGAATTTTCAGCCACATACACTACTCAACAAAATGGTGTGGTTGAAAGGAAAAATAGAACTCTCATAAAAATAGCAAGGACAATGTTGGATGAGTATAACACTTTTGATGTTTTCTGGGTTGAAGTCATCAACACTGCATGTCATGTGATCAACCGGCTTTATCTTCATCGACTTCTCAGGAAGACCTCATATGAGATTCTGGTAGGACGAAAACCTAATATCACATATTTTCGTGTGTTCGGATATAAGGTATACATCTATATAGGGGTGAAAACGAAAACGGAATTTCCGACCATTCCGGAGAAAAATGGAAACGGAAGTCTTTTTTCAGAAACAGAATCGGAAAATGTCGGTACGGAAACGGAAACGGAATTTTTTTTGTCGGAAACGGAAACACAAACGGGAGAACCATTTCCGTCGGAAACGGAAACAGAATCGGAAATTCCGTATAAGTGAAACCATAAATTCCATCGGAAACTTGGCCCATTTGGCCCAAAAAGGATAATGGAGAATTTACATTTATTTTCGAATTAAAATAATTTCATAAATACAAATGACTTTATAGAAAATATCAAATAGAGTTCAAAAATTCCGAAAAAATTATCAAAAATACTTTGGAACATTTTGAACCTAATAAAATTATTTCTAGCATATTTTTGGTTTCATTTTTCATGAATAAATTAATTATATAAATCTAAAAAAATAGTAAAATGGCATTTATAAATTCCAGAAAATCCAGGATAAATCTCAGAAAATCATAAATGAATAATGAACAATAATATACAAATTTTAGGGCATTACATCTTTATAGTTGGAGGAGCAAGAGGATGTCGATGATAATGATATGGAGGAGGATATGATGGTTTGATCTGGGGGGCAAATAGCGAGCCTTCAAATAAAACTTTCTAGTGATACCGGTGAATATAACATTGTTCTTGTATCCACCTTTGTGATGGAACGTGTTATATTGTTTTTTTAGTCATGTATATTGTGATCATGTATTACGTTATTGTGGAATTTTCCACTTTCGTTTTCGTATCCGCTCTGCTCCGTTCCGCATCCGTTTCGACTATTATTCGTTTTCTTATCCGTTTTTGGGGTTTTCGATTCCGTTTCTGTTACCGGTAAAATATGTGGAAACGAAAACGGAATGACCATTTACCGACCGTTTCCGTTCCGTTTTCATCTCTACATCTATAAAAAGAACACACTTGGGTAAATTTCAAAAGAGGTGTGATACAGGTATCATGCTAGGTTACTCTTCTAAATCCAAAGCTTATAGAATTTTCAATAATTCAACTGGTTTAGTAGAGGAAACATATGATGTTAAGTTTGTTGAATCTAATGGCTCACAAGGTGAGCATGAGAATCTAGCTGATGTAGGAGAAGAAGCTCTAAGAGAATCTATGAAGAAAATGGAAATTGGTGAGATCGAGCCTAAAGAAGACCAAGATGATCTACCAACAATGTCCATAGCTCCTCAAGATGGATCACAACTCGAAGAGGATGAAAAGAAGGATGGAGGACCAAGTTTCATAAAAAGCCATCACACCATTACAAAGGATCACCTTGTAGATCAAATCATTGGTGAATTTAGTAAGGGTGTTCAAACTCGTTCTAAACAAGCTTCTTTTTGTGAATATTACTCCTTTGTTTCATGTGTTGAGCCCAGAACAATAGATGAAGCTTTGAAGGATACTGACTGGATTATGGCAATGGAAGAAGAGCTCAATAACTTTGAAAGAAACAAAGTTTGGAACTTGGTGGAAAGACCTACAGATCATAATGTCATTGGAACAAAGTGGGTCTTCAGAAATAAACAAGATGAAAATGGTGTGGTCACACGCAATAAAGCAATGCTGGTAACTCAAGGATACACTCAAGTTGAAGGCTTGGACTATGGAGAAACTTATGCACCTGTAGCTCGACTTGAGGCCATACGGTTCCTTCTAGCCTTTGCATGTCATTTCAATATTACTTTGTTTCAAATAGATATTAAAAGTGCTTTTCTTAATGGAATCATTGAAGAAACTGTATATGTTGAACAACCTCCTGGTTTTGAAGATATAAAATTTCCCAGTCATGTATATAAGTTATCCAAGGCACTATATGGTTTAAAACAAGCCCCCAGGGCATGGTATGAGTGCCTTAGATACTCTCTACTAGAAAAGAATTTCAAAATTGGGAAGGTTGATCCAACACTGTTTCTAAAAGACTTCAATGACACATTAATGATTTCCCAAATTTATGTTGATGATATTATCTTTGGAAATACTAATCTCTCTATGCAAGGAATTTAGTAATCAAATGGCTAAAGAATTTGAAATGTCAATGATGGGAGAGCTTACATTCTTTTTCGGATTTCAAGTCAAGCGATTGAAGGAAGGGACTTTCATTTCACAAGAAAAGTATACTAAAGACCTTCTCAAGCGCTTTAATCTGGAAGAATGCAAGCCTCTCAAAACTCCTATGGCATCCAATGCACATCTTGATCAAGATATGGGAGGTAAGTCTGTTGACCAAAAATTATTTAGATCTATGATAGGCTCCTTACTCTAGGCCAGACATCATGCTTAGTGTATGTATGTGTGCTAGATTTCAAGCTGCACCTAAAGAAGTGCATTTTAGTGCAATAAAAAGGATTTTCAGATACTTAAAGCATACTCCATGTTTTGGCTTGAGGTACCCAAAAGGTGCTTCTTTTGAACTTCTAGGCTATTCAGATTCTGATTATGCCAGTAGTAAGATTGATCGAAAAAGCACCTCTGGGGGTTGTCACTTACTTGGAAGATCTTTAGTATCTTGGTGTTCAAAGAATCAAAATTCAGTAGCACTTTCAACTGTTGAAGTTGAATATGTTGCTGCAAGCAGTTGTTGTGCTCAAATTCTTTTTATTAAACAAACCTTTTTGGATTATGGTATTATGTTTGAAAATGTGCCTCTGTTGTGTGATAATGAAAGTACAGTGAAAATAGCCAACAGCCCAGTCCAGCATTCTAGAACTAAGCATATTGAAATTAGGCATCACTTCATACGTGATCATGTTGCTAAAGGTGATATTATGCTTAGTCACGTCAGGACTGAGGATCAATTGGCTGATATTTTCACTAAACCACTTGATGAGGCCAGATTTTCAAAATTGAGAAATGAACTGAACATTCTTGATTTTTCAAATATTGCCTAATTCGTTGGAATGACACACTAAGGGGGAGTCAAGTCTGCTTGCCATGCATATCTTGCTACCTTTAAGTGAACAAAGTAATTACCAGTGCTGAAGTAATAAAAATAGGACTATATTCTAAATGAAAAGCTTACTTGAAAACTAATAGTCATAAAATTGCTGCCGAAAACCTTCTCTTTCTCTATTACTATATTATACTTTCCTAAAACACAGTGATTAGGTTAAGTAAGCTTCAGAAGAAAAATACTTATACAAAATTTTGAAAACTTAAAATTATTCAGCACGTGAGTATTTTCTTTGAGCTTAAGTTTATCATACTCATGCTCTTATGAAAACTAGGGCTCAAATATTTCCTTTTTGACTCCAACGTCTCCTGAGTTTATTGGTTGATTGTTCTTGATCGTAATATTATTCTAAGATCTCTCTACCAATTTATGTGTGTTGTTCTTAAAAGGGGATCTTTCAAAATCTTTAAATTTAGTTATATATGTATTTTTCCAATTCAGAAAAGCTGTCCATGTACCACGGATTAGTATTTTAACTGTAAACAGAGAGGTTTCCAACTACGGCAGACCAAGTATTCCGTATACGGACTCGATCTGGCGTAGATGGAAGGTTATCTGTTGTAACTGAAAAACAGTCCGGGGGCATGTACGACAATAGTTTTTTATCTCAGTACTTATCTTTTTCAAACCGTGTTCCTCCCGATCTTCAAAAGGCACTTATCCTTGCAAATCTTGTCAAAATCTCATCTTTTCTTAGGACTTCTCCTGCTAAACCTATCTAAATCGGTAACCATATTTCTTGGATTCCCTGGTTTCCAACTGCCCTGCCATAAAGAGACCTCCTCAAAATAAGGCAGTTGCAGTCCGTTTTCATCTACCACAGTAATTTCCTAATTTTACTCTTGGGAACTTGTGCTATTTATACCTCCATCTCCTTCAGAAATTTCTCAAGTTTTCTTGCACCTCATCTATTCTCTCGCAAATTTTCTCTTGAGCACAAGCTCTTCTCTTCACTGAAGCACATTCTGATCGGGTGATTGGTAACGGTGCTCCTGATTGCTCAAGATATTGCTCCTAGCATCTGGCTGTTCTTCAGTTGCTGTCATCAAGGTCAGTTCAATCTTTTTGCTTGAGAAGAAATTTTAGTCAAGACGAGGTCAAAGAATCCAGATAAAAGAGGTCTTCTTGAGAAAATTGCTGATAAAGTTAAAGGAAAAAAGAAATCTAGAACTAATAGCTCGAGTCAGCCTCAACAACCAGTACACATAGAAGATACTCATCAACCTGGTAGAGTGCTGAACAAAGTAACTACCTCTAAACCTCCAAAAAGAGGAAAACAGCCAGTGCATTATGATTCCTCAACTTCTTCAGAAGACAGTGATTATGAGCCTAGTGCAAATATCTATTCTGAGGAAGAAATAGAGCTTAGTGATGAAGTTGACATGATAATTGGGCATGATCTAGCCACTTTGAGGGGAAAGAAACTAAGAGCTGCTAGATTGGTGCCAGAAAGGGTTTGGTTTCCTCTTTATAGACCTCCTCTGAATGAGCAATTCATCACTACATTTTAGAAAAACATCTTTATGGGTTATAAAAACAGGAAAAATAGAAGTGGAAAAACTCATCACTACAATGCAGACATCAGTATGTAGATTGGAACCAAATCAGCTCAATCCTTGTCTCAAATAGAATACTTGATTGTGTGCGTTCAACACCTAGTCTTGCTGCTCTAATGTCATCTGTTGGGCCAGCTTAGAATGAAAATAGGATTTTGGAATTCTATGCATCTCTTCTAGTGAATAAGAATAGGCACTATATTATGTTCACCATTGATGGAAAGAAAAGAAAAGTCAGGTCCCCTCAGTTTGAAGCTGCCATCAGTACCTCAAGCCCTTCCCTGAACAAAACCAGGATTCATGACAGAATGTTTCCTGGTAATAGATGGAGGCGGATTGGAGATATGCCAGATTTGCAAGTGACAGCACACATTTACAGAAATATATATGAGCCTGGTTTCAATGCAAATAGGGTAAATTGTTTATCTACTGAGGCCAAAGCTCTAAACTGATACTCAGGCACACTATTTACCCAAAATCTGGATATAAAGAGGGAGTAACACCATGTCTTGCTTGGTTGCTGCATCTGATCCTGTAAAGGCAACCTATTAATCTGATTGATTATATCTTTGGAGAGATGGAAGAAGCAATCTACAGAAAAATGGGCAGTCCTCTCCCTTTTGCTATGCAGATTACTCGATGTTGTTATTCAAGGATCATCTCCAAAGATGAGATGAACAGGGATTTTTATTGTAAACCTAAACAATATAAGATGCCCAAGCAAGTTAGACTTTTCACTCCTCCACCACTAGTAGTACATGAGCCAAGTGCTCAAGAAGACACTGAGGTCAATGATAGTTCAGACAGTGACAGTGGAGTCATGGACAATCTCCAAGTCTTCCTGCTCCAAGTCACAGCTATCATGATCAGGAACATTACTCTCCAGCTCATCTCTTTCCTGCCTATTCACATCATGATATATCTACAGTAGTTTTGGGCTACAGTTCTGAGCATCTGAGTCGGCAGAGATCTGGACAACCTGAAGGTACTGAAATTCTTGTCAGCTCAGAGTCTCATCCTGAAGATGAAGAAATTCACAAATTACAAGAATTGGCTACAGCAGCTAGGTTCATGGAGGCACAAAGATTTCCATCAGCAGCCCATGAACATGAAGCAGGTGGTTCTAGGCATCCTCAGGTCACTATGCCAGCTCTAGCTCAGCAATCCTTTGAGGATTCTCATCATTCTCACCACTCACAATTTGCTGAACCTGAGTCTACACATGATTATGGTCAGCAACCATCTTAGTGGGACTCTCAGCCAGCATGGTTCACCTCTTTTGAGCAAAAATATAGCTCTGATCTCAGACATGCTCAAGAAGGTTTTGAAGAAGAAAGAAGATTGGCAGCCCAGAGACACAATGAGCAAATGACAGCCATTCAACAACAGCAAGAAATGCTGCAAAAGATCTATCAAGACCAAGCAAATTTTAGGGATGAAACCTACAAAAGGTTTGATATGATCAGAGGAAACCAATGGGATCTGAGGAAATGGATCGGAGAACTTAAAACTGAACAGTTGGTGGTCTAGGACAGATTATATGATATCAACAAAAAGCAGAATGCCCAAGTGCCAAAATTGACAACTTTGCTCAGATTGTGTACAAGAACTTTGAGAAAACAGGTAGCTGTTTGGATTGGCAAGGGGACGAACTAGAATACCTTAAGGGCTTCTCTGAAGATGCTAGAAACAACTTAGTCTCCAATCAAGAGCAAATAGCATAGCTTTTTCTTGACCAGTCTAATTACACTCAAGAACTGATCAGAGATGTCCAGCATGACTTCAATGAGCTAACCTTCAATCCTCAGCCCGGTGATCCTGATTATCCCAGTTGGCATGATCAAGCAATGGCTGCTCCACATTTTGAATCTGACCAAGAGCAAGCACCTTCCTCTCCTCCAAGAAGAAGTACAAGTTCCAGAATGACAAGCATGCTGAAGAGAACCTTTTTCAAACGCAAGAAGTAACCTTTTTGGCTATTGAAGCCAAAGGGGGAGAAGAATAGTTAAGAATAGTGACATAAGTCTCTTAGTATCTTAGTAGTCTATAGTGAAATAGGACTCTTAGTAGTCTCTATGTCTATATTAATGATTTATGGATTTTTTGGACTACTTATTGATATCTGAATCTTTATGATCTATGAATTTTGCTTGAACTTGTTTATATTTGTTTGATCTTGCTTTACTTCTGAATTATGAATAAGTGAAATGTCTGAATCTTTAGACTTATTGATATTTGTTTGATTTTACTTCAAGTTAATCTGAACTTTCTGAAGAACCCTCTCTAAATGACTTTTGTATTGCTCTATGTTCTCAAACAAAATTCATCCTAGGCATTCATTCAGGGGGAGTATGAAATACTCTGTATCATATAAAAACATTATCTGTTCTATTAGACTAACTTTTGTCTGCAGGAAAAGAAATAAGTAATTCTTCTTTAGCTCTCTAAGTATAAAATAAAAGATATTGTCATCAATCACCAAAAAGGGGGAGATTGAGAGCATTTAGGCCCCCTATTTTTTTAGTTATGCTTATTATGCAGGTTTTGGTGTTGATGATCAAGAAGCATACTTAGTATAAGATGACAATAGCTATATTTGAAGAACTAGGCTAAGGTGTTTATTTTTAATTTTGGCTTGGGAGTTGATTCAAGCCATATAGCTAGAATAACCATACTATTAAGAGGGATTATACACAAGTAATAATCTTGGTTCATATGCTAAAATCACTAAGATTACTTGGAGCATAGGACATTTCACATCTCTCACTCAAAAATCCAGATATCCCTTCACTTAGCCAAAAAGAGTTCTTTTCCGGACTAACTTCATTTAGTCCGGCGCTGAAAAATCAAGTTTCAAGTTCTAACCGAGCACACTCCATGTACGCCGAACCTACTTTTTCAGTCCGACGCTAAGAACTCTCTTCTGATTTATTTCAACCTAGCGTACACCATTCACGATGGACCGATCTGAATTCATCCTTATCTTCAGTCCGGCGTATGTTGTCTTTTCACTCTGAACAAATTTCTAGTTCGGTGTTAAGAATTACTTTACTCAAATCTTAACCGAGAACATGCCGTTTGCTGCGGACCAAAATTCTGAGTGTACGCCGGACCAACTTTTTTGGTCTGGTGCAAACGTGATTCTCTCTGGTAAAAACCAGCGGCTTTCTCTTTTACGCCGGACCAACTTTTTCTGTCCGTCGCAAACATTATTTTGCTGGATCCAAATAGAACAAAGCATGTGTACACCGTACCAATTTTGTCGGTCCGGCACAAACTTTCCTTTACCAGTACATGTATACGATGGACCGGTTTTTTCGGTTCGGCGCAAATGGGTCACACTGGGTACAATAATACTTCTCTAATCTTATGTACTCCGGACTAACATTTTCAGTCCGACGCGTGTATATATTTTAACATATGACTCATACACCTTAAAATACTTATAAAAGAGGCAGTAGTTGACCTGTCTCATCCATCCTGCCAACCCCAACGGGTAAATAGCAGGTACAACGGTTATTTCTGTTCAGGCTCTATATATACAGTGCTTGAGTTCACAAAAATAAGTAGAGCTTTGCACATACACATCCTTGGCATTCTGAACACCGTTGACATCTTTCAAATCAATTACAACTCTTTGATCTTTAGCATTTCTGAGCTTTCATTCCGTCAAAGAGTTTGAGCTTCAACTCATAAACCACAAACATTCATTATGAACATTTAGAGTTCTTGCTCCAAGCTGAGTCTAGTTTGCATCTAGCTACTGAACCAAGAGACAGGGCTTGTGGATAGTCTATTACTCTTGGAACTAGCTGTTCCTAGACGGTTGGAGAAGTGGTTGGTGCGACCTACCCAAAATGGATTGTGGAGGGCCACCATTGCTGTGAAAGGTTGAGACTCACCTCACCGGAGCGGTGGAAGAGTCAAGCTAGTGAAAGACCAAAAGCCATTGAGATTGGCTATTTGGTGGAGCAATACTTCTGAAGAAGTGCTCTAACGGGGACATAGGATATTGGTCTCTGAACCTCGGTGAAAAACCCTTGTCTTTCTGATATTGCTTTATATCTGTGTGTTCATCTTATTGTCTGTAATCATTCAAGTTCTTCTTCAATTCTGATCTTACTGAAAGAGAGTTGTGCTGAATTCCTATTCAAACTCTTTTCTATTGCTATTCTTATTGAGAAAAGTTTTTCTTAAGAATTAAAAGATTTTAAAGTTGCCTATTCACCCTCTCTAGGCCAAGTTGATCCTTTGACTCGCTACAGCTTTTCCCCAGAGATCACCGCCCGACATGGTCGCGTTTTGTAGGTCAAGCTCGTCGAAGAAGTCCGGTACGTCGCCGTGGTTGTTCGCACGTTTCCGCTATCGGCGAAGCTCTTTCGTGGAAAACTTCACTGGATTTGGATTCCTCGAATCAAGGCGCTTCGAACCCATGAGTTGCGTAGAGATCTACCGTCGTTTGCAAGAAGGGTCGTCGTCTTCCTCGGGTCCTACGAAGCGTTGCCGTCACGCTCGTCGCTACCACCGCGCCACATCTCAACCGTCAGATTTCCGCGCGTAAGACTCTGATAGCACCGCGTGTTGCCTGTCACCATTCGCCATGTGTTCCACCTTCGTCGCGCCGCGCGTTCACTGGCGTCACCCCTGACATCAGCGTCGATGACCGGTCAACCTTCTCATGAACCAAGTCCATGGTGGTGTTGCTTTGGTCTGTGGATCTGGTCCACAGACCAGGGCCCACCTGTCAGCGTAATAAGTAGTTTTTGAATTTACTTTTATTCCATTAATTAGATTAATGACATCAGTCGACGCAATAATTAGTATTTTTCAGTACAAAAATAATTCAAGTAATTCGGTATTTTTCTAATTTTCAGGTTTTTATGATTTCTAAATCTTCGTGATCCCGTTCTCCCTTATACGAGCTCTAATTGAGGTTATTCAAATTTCTAAAAATTTGCAAAATTAAGATATATTTAATGGTGAATTTTATTTGATTTTTGGAGTTTTGTTTATCTCTATTTTGGTGTTTATTTGGCTTCGTCTCTCGTTTCGCGTAGACGTTGAATTGCTCGACGCAACCGAGGAAGATCCATCGACTCAAGAGTAGGTTCTAGAGCAAGAACAAGACCTTTTCCAAGGCAAATTGTGTTTTGATCATGTCGAACCCTGTTTATAAAATCGCTATATTGTTTTTACATTATTGCATATTATTTCATGTATATAACTGTTTCAAATTAAATTGGGACTTAGCTAATCTACCTATTCGATCTATACCCTACCTTGTCATTTGTATGCCATGATATATTTGTCACCCTAGTTGGTTAATACTAAAATCAACATTGGTTGGTTAGACCGTATTAGTTACTTAGCCATGCTTCGTCATTACATGTACTTGGAATACCAATGTTTAATATTGACTAATGGAATATAGAACATGATTATGGATTGGTGTGTTTGTCACATGATGAAATTTTGTTGTAGTGGCGAGGGATGACACGCAACGTAATCATTTAGATTGGGGCAAATGGCAAGGGGCAGTGCACCAAGGTGGGCCCGAAGGGTAGAGGGTATGTGGAAGTCTTGCTCTAGTCATCCTAAGGACTTAACCTTGCAAGCCTTTGACCTAAGTCAGACATGCAACCACACGTCTGGAATGGGACAGCCTAGCTGATTAATTAGCAATGTTTTAGCTTTGGTACTACCAATGGTGGTGTGAGTCTCGAGTTCACAGATCAACTCACATGGTGCAAGAGGGGAGGCCTTGTTGTGGTGGTTTAACTCTTTAGTGTTGAAACCTCAGCGGGTAGTACTGGGTTAAGGTAGAGCTTTGTAAAGGTTTTGTCAAGATCTCTCTGTCGACACACCAAAGGAAGTGTGTTAATTGCATGGCAACAAGAGACGATCATGTTGTGTGGGTAAAGTGCATAACCTTTGTAGAGTGTATATCTATTCGGATAGCCGTGATCGCGGTATTGAGCAATGCTCGGAAATTACAGGTAAGGGTTAGAATTTGTAAAATGAAAACTTGGATGGAAGGTTGGATGCTGTTGAAAGGTTGAAACTTGACTTAGGGCTTGGATGCCATGTTTACTTGAAAAATGATGAAAGTTATTGCATACTGTTATTTGTTTTACCGTCTTTTCAATCTATTTATTGTATTCATTCTTAAATACCGTTTTACTACAAAATAGCCATGTTAACCATTCCTTTGGAATAAGTCTTGCATATAGTTATATAGAATTTCATTCTGTGCACAACTTGTTGAGTGCTTTAAGTACTCACCCTTGCCAACAACATCACCAGTTGAGGAGTCTACATCAGTGCTAGAGAAGTACCAGAGGAGACGAATGTTTAGGGTGTGAGCCTTGTCAGTTGTCTGTGGTATACTGAGGGGTTTATCTACATTTTCATTCCGATGCAGTTTAATTTGTTATTCAGCCTTGCGAGGCATATTCATGTAAGTTGACCATAAGGTCATTCAATAGGTATTATTTAATATATGAAGTCTTTCATAGTGTTTTCGCTGTATGGTTTTTATATTCATCTATGTTGAGCCTGTGTGCACTAGCGTGATCCTGGACTAATGCGATATACACAGAGGGTCCAGATTTGCATATTTGGATCCCGATAGAGGTGGTATCAGAGCCATACTGACTGTAGGTCTTGACCGTTGAAATCTTATCTAAGCTGTCTCAAATAGAAAACGACATACCACACCTTAGGAGAAGCATCGATTGCTTGCTGTCAACCCTGAAGATCATGAAGGAAGGAATTGTCGAGCTCAAGGATGGGTAGATCGATGAAGTGTTTCAAAAGCTAGAAGACCAAGTGCTTCGAGTAGCCGGTTGAGACTCATGTGTGGGAGTTGCATCTGCTTAAGACAGGATTCTCACCCATGTAAGCGGTAGTTTTGCGTGCTTAGGTTGAATTGGTTCTTTCATGATTGTTGAATGTGCAGTATGTGTTGCATAGCTCTTAGGCTTATGTAAGCAATCATACAAAGTTATTAATATTGTTTGCTTAAGTTGTTGGATTAAACATACCTCACCTGCATTAGGATCTCTGCTTCTTACCTATGCTATTTTCCTCTTCCCTAACCCTTATGAAGTGATCAAGCAGATGGTTCAAACTCATAGAAACAACGGATTCAGTGAAAGTGGTAGTCAACCCAGTGAGAATTTCAATGATGGATCAACTCCCCAACCGCCACTACAGATGGATATGCAGAGTTTTGGAGTGTTTTTGGCTGCTCAGACTCAGTTGATGCATGTAATGATGAAGCAAATGCAGAATATGACCAATCAAGCTAATGTTAATAAAGCGTCTCGCTGCTACCAATGATCTCTGTTTTACTTAAAGTTATCAGAATTCATAAGGACTTGTCTCCGATATTTTCTAGAAATGTTTCACCTTCGGAATTGGCGCAAGACCATTGAGAGAAAGTTACTCATTGCTCAATGTAAAGGTGACGAGAAGGTCCTGTATACTTCTTATCTGCTGGAAGGAATTGCTACTGAATGGTGGAAGAAGTACTGTGTTGTCCATGAAGCCCTGCAGAATTACTTCTTCTTATTGTCTCTGTTGTTATCCTCGTCGTCATCGAATATTACTGCATTCGCCAGGGCTTGTAGGTGCTCATGGCAGTCGTTGCGAGAGGCCCACCACTGCCCTACGCTTTCATTAGCCTCAAATTCGCCAGCATGCCTGTCTAGGTCTTCTTCATCCCCAATAGAGTCATGATGACTGCCTCCAGAAGATGCTTCCACTCCGACACCACCGCCCTCACGAAGACTTGAGGTCTCTCCTCTTTCCACAAAGCGCATGTACACCATCGGTCGATGGTGCATCGCAGCCTGAGGATTTATTACAATTTGCTTATACTCCACCCACATTGCGATGCCTATCACCTTATACAGCTCTCACGCATACTCGGATGACCCACCCACAACTCTTGCATTCGTAGCCTTGATTACAAGCTTCTTTCGTGTAATCTCCCTATCGAATACGCTCCTTATGCACCTATGGAGCTCAGCTATACTCATCTCCTTCATAGCCATCGCACGGATCACATTCTATTTGCAATTTGACAGGTCTACCCCATATGGCCCATCTTGGACAACACCATCACTGTAAAACAAACAAATATTGAATATCTGACATCACATGCATATCGTAACAAATCAGGCACGCTATCAAATACTACCATATTGTTTGTCAAATCTTTAATCACTATTGATACATCATATTAAAAAACAATTCAAAATTTTATTATGTCTACTTACGCTTATTTTTCCAAATCGGTATTACTATTGTAATATTTCACTGTACATGACATACTATAATGTATTTCTACTTTCACAACTTTTTTTGCACCACACTAATTTCACTAAATACACACGGTTAGTGCATGCATTTGTTGTACCTATTTTAAGTAATTTTTTAATGTACCAATTTTTCCTACTACTAATTACACTAATATTTAACTCTACGTAAGAATACCATCATTGTAACAACAATACTATTTTTGCACCTCACTAATTTCGCTACATACACATGGTTCATGCATGGATTTTTATGCCATCTTTACTAATTTTTCAGTGTGCCAATTTTATCAACTACTACTGATACTAGTTTTTCACACCTTTCCTCCGTTATTTACATATCAATACTACTTGTGCACCTATAATATATATTTTGCATACATTCCCATCGTTATTTTACTATTGTAATATTTCATTTTACGTAATGTCCTATAATGCATTTCTATTTTCAATACTATTATTATACCTCACTAATTTTGCTAAATACACACGCCCTGTGAGTGCATTTCTTATACTATTTTTAAGAATGTTCCAACTTTTCCTACTACTAATTATGCTAATAATTTACTCTACGTACTAATACCATCATTGTAATAACAATAGTAACCTTTGCACACCTTCCCATCATTTTTTATGCATCAATATTATTTGCGCACCCCACTAATTTTGCTAAATACTGTTGTTTACTAATTTTTGAATGTTCCAATTCTCTACTACTAATAATACTAATATTTAAATATTGTCATTATAATAAAAATAATTACTTTTCAACATATTCCCAACGTTATATATGCATCAATACGATTTGTCCACCTAGCTAATGTTGCGCATGTTTCAATGTTACTAATGTTGACATTATTGCAATAATAGCTAAAACATGCATATCACATGTCCATTAAAAATAAATAACACTACAAACATAATTGTTTTTACATTATTGACGTACTCACCACCGCTAACGACATACAATTGAACTAACAACGCTGCCTAAATAAGCATTACACTAATTACATGCTACCATTGCATTTTTTTACATCAAATGCAACATACAAACTAACCTTTATTGGAATACGAACACTGCAACTTGCTAAATCTGCAACTTTCTGTGAAATATGAATAAACGTCTTCAAAATCAGGATTCAAATTTTCCTCTCCTTTTCCCTCTCTTTTTCCTCTCTGCCTTCCTCCTCCTCACCCGACTGCTCTACATCCTTTCCTTGTCACCTGTTTGCTATTGCCGACGAGACAAGAGAGACGCGAACCTGTTTTATAGATGGGTATGGAGAGGGTTAGATTATGCACCCCTAGAGTGCGGCTGGCCTGGTCGGCTCTTTCAGTGCACTGACAGGACTCGCGTCACACCATGACTGGACATGACAGGCTACCGCGCACGTCGACTGCGAAAAGCTCCTGACACGACTGCACGTGGCCCCGCACGCCTGAACAAACTGCTCCCTAGCTCCCTAGGCACGAAAGCATCTTTCCATGCTTCGGGAGTGCGGCACCGCTCATTGCCTTGTCAGGTCCCGCACCTGTCGCGCTGCCCGCTACCTTCTGCTCTATTGTGCTCGCATAGAGGGCCAGTTTTTTTCAAAAATGAGTGCACCTAAGCCACTATCGCAAAAAAATGGATGACAGGGCTACTATAGTAAAAAATTCGAGTCATTCTCGAGGAGGGTAGCGCTGGAGTGAAACTTGGTGAGGCTATCTTGGAGGTGGGAAGGAAGCGGAGAGAATAGGGGAGTAGTATCTTGCTACTGCTCTTGCTGTTATGTTATGTTGTTAGGCTGCTGCTCTTGCTATTAGTCTTCTGCTCTTGTTGTTGTGCTAAGTTGATACTGTTGAGGTAGATGGAAAAGTCTAACTCACTGTTTTGTGATAGTTCAATTCTCTTGCTCTCTGACATCAAGCTTGGTGGGCCGAATTGTCGATCATGGGCTTTCTCAGTCAAGACTGCTCTGAGGGGTTATGGTTTGGCTTCTCAGTTGACGGACAATCCTCCTGATCCAAAAAAGGTCATTGTTGAGGCCATAAAGACTTGCTAAAAAGAAGATGAATGTGTCATGACTGGCCTGGTTTTGAGTGTTGATGTTTCTTTGAGGGTGTCGAGTATCAATTTAAGCAAGCAAATGTGGTCATACTGAGAAGAGATACGTTCAGTCGAGTGGTGCTTTTCATTTCACATTGCTAAGAATCTCCATAATATTCAGCAGCAGGACATGTCGATAGAGGAGTATTATTGTGCTTTTATTAACATCATTGGCCCTCTAGTCTATGACATAGAAGGCTGCTACTACTTGCCAGTGTTGTGTTACCAAAAAGGAATATACTCGACAAATCACTTTTCTATCCCCAATTACCTTCTTTTTTGCAAATATAGCCCCCACCTGAGCGAAATTACAGATTTAGCTCCCTCCTAACTGTGGAAGGTACCTCCCGCGCTCATCAGCCGCGGCAGGCCCTCCCGCGCTCCCCTACCATGGGAGGCTGCCTCCCGCACCACTCGATCACATCACGCTGCTGCTCCCACGCTCGGCGTCCACGGTAGACCGGCCTTCTCCCATGCTCACCTGTGGCAGCCATGCTCGTCGACTACCACACCTTCTGTGGTGAGGAAGTGGGCTAGATTTGCAATTCTGTTGGGGAGGGGGCTAGTTTTGCAAAAAATGAGGTCACGAGGGATAGAAAAGTGATCACTTCGTAGACACTCATGTATCAATTTATGATGCGGCTTCGTTCAGAGTTTGAGCTTATTCATACTTAATTGCTCGACTATCCTACTCCAGCGACTTTGACTGAGGCACTCTCCAGTTTGATTGCAGAGTAGACTTGTCTTTGCTCACTTGTGCCTATCTCAGGATCATCACCACATATTGTTCTGGGTCTTTCACAGCGTCTGGATCCACTAGAGCTACATCCACGAGAGTGCTGTTTTGTTCTTATTGCAAGAGGACCGGTCATCTTATTGAAAAGTGCTTCAAGTTACATCCAGAACAGCTTGCTAATTATTGTGCTAGACATCCATTTGATCATCATCGTTGAGCACCTACTGGAGCAGGCACTACTGCCACAACTACTATGAAGATGGATTAGTGTCTGCTTTGACTTCAATTTCACCATCTGCTTGTAGTGCTACTCATTCTTGGCTTTTGGACTCGGGTGCCTCTTTTCATGTTAGATCAGATAGCTCTTAGCTTTTTGCTTGCAGGCCCGTGATTGATGGTGCATATGTCCACTTCTGATGGTACACCTTACTCTATTACCCATCAGGGCATTCTATCTACATCTTGCTTCTCAGTTCTTGATGTGTCTTTTGTTCCTCAGTTATATATGAATCTTCTTTCTGTTAGTCAACTTACCGATATGAACTGTTTTGTTGGATTTGATGATTCATCTTGTTTCATTTAGGATCGTCAGAGCAGAAGGCATTTTGGATTTCGCCATCGCTGTAAAGGCTCTCCTAGTTCTATGTCTTGGACTCCTTACATCTTCCTTTTATCAGTATGTCGGAGGCCTCAATGTCATCTGCTATGTCGTCATCTCATTCTCCTATTGGTTCTTCAGCAAGTGTCATCTTGATGTGGTCATTTGTGTGTAGCTCGTCTCACTACTTTAGTTTAGTAGGGTTCCTTAGGTCATATCACTATTGAGTCTTGTTTTCACTTTACTTGTTGTAAGCTACAGAAACAACTACCATATTCTAGTATTACCTCTCAGTCTTATTGTCCTTTTGATTTGGTTCATTATGATGTTTGGGGTCCTTCTCCTTTTGCTTCCAAGGGTGGTCACAATTATTATGTCATATTTGTCGATGATCACTCTCGATACACATGGATCTATTTTATGAAACATCGTTCTCAGTTGGTTTCTATTTACTAGTCTTTTGTTAAGATGGTTTATACTCAGTTTTCTTCTTCCATTCTTATATTTCATTCTGATTCTAGAGGAGAGTATCTTTCATTAGATTTTCATCAATTTCTTTTTTGTGAGGGTATACTTCCTCAACTCGTGCTCATGCTCAGAATGGTGTTGCTGAGCGAAAGCACCGTCATATCACTGAGACTACTCATAATCTTCTCATTTCATCCTTTATTCCCTCACATTTTTTTGGGGGGAAGCGGTTTCTATGATAGTCTATCTCATCAACCTTAAGCTTTCTTCCAAACTTCAGGGTAAGTGTCTTGGTGAGATTCCTTATGGAGCACCTCAATATGATCATATTCGTGTTTTTTGTTGCACCTGCTATGTTCTTTTGTCACCTTGTTAGTGTACAAAGCTTAGTGCTCAATCAGTTTAGTGTGTCTTTTTGGATTATAGTCTTAAACATATGGGTTATCGTTGCTTTGATCCTTCGGTATGCCGCATTCGCATCTCTCGTGATGTCACCTTTCTAAGGATCAACCATTCTTTTGTCATCCTTCTACTCACCCAACTTCTTCCATAGATTCCACATCTATTTTGTGTCTACCTCCTATTCCTTCACTAGATTTTCCTTCTTCTTCAGTTCGGTCACCAGATACACCTTCTCCACCAGTTTCACCTTCTAGTGTGTCTCCTCCACCGGCTCCACCAATTTCCCACACTTTCACTTTTCCCTTGCATTGTAGTCACCAACAAAGAGATCCTTATGATCCTTAGTCCTTCTTCACATGGTCCTCCTGCCAGTACCACGTACTCTGACGATCATTCTACTTCATCATGGTATGTCCTACTTGATCGCTCTTCTAATCAAGCATTAGAGAGATGAGGTTTTCCTCGTGGAGGTGCAGTATCTGAGCCGAGTACCTATTAAGAGGCAGTCAGTGTACCTGAGTGGCAGTTCACTATGGCTATGGAGCTTACAACATTAGAGTGTACATGCACTTGGGATCTTGTTCCGCTACCATCTGGAGTTGTTCCTACAACTTGTGTGTGTACAAGGTAAAGAACAAGCGAGATGGTTTAGTGGAGTGGTGCAAGGCTTGTCTTATTGCAAGAGGTTTTGAGCAGGCTTATGGTTGAGATTATGATTAGACTTTTGCTGCCGTTGCTATATGACTACAGTCCATACTCTCATTGCTATTATAGTGGTACACTCATCGACTATATTTCAGATGGATGTCAAGAATGCTTTTCTTCATGTGATCTACATGAGGTGTATATGCAGCCACCCCCTAAGTGTTAAGGCTCATACAGCTATGTTTGCAGTCTTCGGTGTGCTCTATGAGGTCTCCATCAGGGTCCTTGTGCTTGGTTTAAGTGTTTCAGTTATGTGATTACAGCTGCTGGCTTTTCTCTGAGTGAGCATGATCCTACCTTGTTCGTTCACACTTCTTAGCAGGGTTAAACTTTGCTTCTACTGTATGTGGATGATATGCTGATCACACAAGATGACATAAACTATGTGACATTTGTCAAGAAGAAATTGGGTGAATAGTTTGTGATGTCCGATTTGGGACTACTTAGCTACTTCTTGAGAATTGAGGTTTGTTTGGACGGTAATGGCTACTATGTCTCTCAGTAAGAACAATAAGATTTAACCATTCATGTCATCATTCTACCATACACTTGGCTTTTTACCCACCGAAAATGAAATGGCATGCGGTTGAAGCCAAACCCATAGTCACACCTCCTGCAGTAGGTAAACCTATATAAAAAATCATGCCATAATAGTACATATATCAAACACAATATCATTGCTCCTACGTACAACTTCGGACTTAACTTCGTCCTTCGTCGAACAGTTTACCCTTTGCTATCCCGGCGGTCGCAAGGACATAACTCCTAGCTCAGGAGCCCAAACATAATAAATCATATATGTTATGAAAACTACATAAGATTATCTATAATTTTCTAGCTATCCACAGTTCCCAATTAATTCACTTAGCCCCTCATTTCTAGCCCTGAAGACCGATCTGTTGTTTTATTGAACAACAGATTTCACAATGTTTTAACTATTTTTATACAACTTCAAACATAGCAAACCATAGCATCTCTGGAATATAAGGAAAATTGTTTAGCTTTCTCTAGTTAAGGACATAATTTAATTCGGCTATTATCTAGCACTAAACAATAGATTAACACGAATGCTCTCAGCAGCGACGGTTTCTGGACACCGAGCTTCTACGTACCATAACTTTCAAACCACTTAACCAAATTAATAAAATTGTATGTTCTAATCAAATTAAACTTTATATAAAAATATACATTTTTCATAACTTGCATAGGCCATGAAACTGACTGTAATTACTCTAAAACTCGACCTAAAAACATAACCCACTATTGAACGAATATCGATCTCTCTCAAAATCCATTCCAGTGCTTTCTAACCACCACATCTAACATCAACATAGCCATAATATTGCTCCACTACAGCGCCAATATACCCAACATTAATCTATGGTTTATACCTGTGTCCCGAATATTCGTCGGAACCGTCGGTGTCGACGATCCTCCTCGATCCCCTCGTGTTCTTCGCTCCTTCACGCTTTCCAAAACTCCTGCACCACATCATCTAAGATCCTCGTCACCTCCTACTCATGGTGAGGTGATTAGATTTCAGTTTGGGTGAACGATTTGATGGGGAACGCGAAAGGATGAAGAAGACGTCGTGGGGATGCGTCCAGAGTGTGGCCGACACGGGTTCGACTGACACAGTACAATGGCCCACCTAGGCGTCTAGGTGACGGCTAGTGACCGATGACGCGCAGGGCGATGCAGTCGTGAGGCACGCGGTCAGCACGAGGCTAGCGTGACGGTTGGGGTGGAAGCAACGCTGGGGAGGTTAGGGTTAGGGTTTGGCAACCCACCCCCTTGCCCTATATAGCCGGCGTGGGAATCGAGTCTAACCTAGCTATGGCACGCATGTCAAGGTTGGCTCGGCTCCACTGGCCAGGCCCATCTATTCCTCTCTCTCTCTCTTTATAATTTTGTGGTATTACATGTAGTATCCTTGGCTGACAGCCATATAGGTTAAGTACTTGGGGCGATACCACTTGAGTGAAGCTAGGGCTCGGGAGTCGAGAGCAGCAAAATCTCCTAGCAAGGTCTCGATTTTTTTTCTTTAATATTTATTTTTAATCTTTTTTTCGAAACAAGTCGTTAGGGAATGAAAATTGCAAAAAAGGGTGCCCATCGCCCGTATATGGGGCGATCGCCCCATATACGGGCGATAAGCACCAGGGATAACGCTCAATTAACGGCCCAGCCACCCCACCCACCTATCACCCCAAGCACGGGCGACGGGTGGGTTTTAAACCCCATTCGGCAGCCGAGCGAGCAGAAGCAGCCTAGAGAAGAAGAAAAAGAAGAGAAGAAGGGAAGAAGAAGAGAAGAAGAGAAGAAGAAAAAGAAGAAGAAGAAGAAGAAGAAGAAGAAGAAGAAAAAGAAGAAGAGAAGAAAAAGGAGAGGGGAAGAGAAAAGGGGAAGAAAAAAATCGATTCGTCATTTTTGTGGAGGTGAATTTAGGATTTTTTTAGGATTGTGTAGTATTTAGAAATTAAATGTAGCATTTATTATTTAGAAATTTTAGGATTGTGTAGTGTTTAGAAATTTTAGGATTGTCTAGTGTTTAGAAATTTTTTTAGGACTGTGTAGTATTTATAAATTTAATGTAGCATTTAATATTTAGAAATTTATTGTAGTGTTTAGAAATTTTAGGATTGTGTAGCGTTTAGAAATATTCGGATTGTGTAGCGTTTAGAAATTTAATGTAGCAGTTAATATTTAGAAATTTAATGTAGTATTTAGTTTTTAGAAATTTCAGGATTGTGTAGTATGTACAAATTTAATGTAGTATTCAATATCTAGAAATTGAATACAGTAGAAATATTACGCAATATTTAGAAATTTAATTTGGTAGAGTTAATGTAATGTGGTAGAAATTTAATATTAGGCCGTATGGTAGGCAAGTCGAATTACTTATTTATAGTCGAATGACTTATTTATAGTCGAATTTTTTAGTACGATCAATATACGTTTTGTATATTGTATTTTAGAGTAATATATTTTCATCGGATGTTGCAGCATGTCGGAGAAATTGTATTTCCAAATATTTTATGGAGATGGGGAGATAGCACAAAAGGCGGATGGGGTGGATTTATCATCATTTTCAAGAGTCGTACGGGGCATATGTAGACCGAGCGATAGGACATACAGGGGTTTGTTGGAGTGGATGTCTCGGGTGTTCAATTTGGATACCCAAATTGTTCGGTTGCGAGTCAGAGCAGTAGTAGGTCGTGCGCAAGACTGTTTTTATGGAGAGTTGATTCCTATTAATGCGACGTCAACATGGAGGAGCTATGTTGGTTTTGCTGTAGAGCGGGGTTGGCCGCTGATGTTGTTGGTACAGTGCTACCCGGTAGCTCCATCGGTGTCGCAAGTTCGTGATGTCGGGGTAGATATTACGGGGGAGGGGACGTCAAATATAGAAGGATGCGAAGATGAAGGTAGCAAGGAGCCCGGAGACGAGGAGCACGAGACTGGGGGTGGCTAGGGGATTGGGGGCCCGAGGAGACAGTGGTGGAGGCGTGAGGGGTGGTCGATGAGGGGGAGGAGGTGGAGGACATAGTTCACCTAATGGAGGAGGAGGACCGTGCGGATGAGGAAGTCCCTGATGGTGAACACTCCGACGAGGAGGACAATGCTCCTGAGGTGCCTATCCCTGGTGCGTGAACCAATTATAATTTCGAAGACCTAACAATGAATGAAGGGAACATTGATGCATGGGAGTATCATGAGAACGAGGTCACGCAGGGGGCCATATATAAAGACAAGGAGGCTGTGATGGATGCGGTGAAGTACTGGGCAATGTCTCTTCGGCGGCAATTCAGGGTAGTGAAGTCCAACAAAAAGGAGTACGACGTGAAGTGCGTAGTTGATTCGTGCCCATGGCGGGTGCATGCATACAAGGGGAAGTGGAAGGACTATTGGAAATGTTACATAGTGATAGGGCATAACTGCGAATATGAAGAAGCGGAGCAGGGACACCGCAATCTGTCGTCCACTTGGGTGGCAAATGTGTTTTATGGTCAGATCGTGGACAATCAACACCTCCAGCCTCGATCTATTATCACAGCCGTGGAGGAGAGGTTTCAGTACAAGATTAGCTACGGAAAGGCATGGAGAGCGAAAAGGACAGCTCTACAAACACGGTTCGGGACGTACGAGGCTTCCTACGAGAATATTCCCCACTTGCTCAGGGCAATAGCACGTAGGAATCCCGGTAATTCCATCTACCTTGCGGAGTTTCCTGCGGGTGGTGTGTGCGCGGGTAAGTGGGTCTTGCAACGTGCCTTCTTCTCCCTCGGCGCATGCATAAATTCTTTCCGGCACTGTCGCCCGGTCATTTGCATGGACGGCACATTCCTCACGGGGAAGTACAAGGACTAGATTCTAACTGCGATCGCGGTGGACGCCAACAACCAGGTTCTACCGGTTGCATTGGCCTTCGTGGAGGGGGAAAACATGGAGAGCTGATACTGGTTCCTTGAAAGAGTGAAGCTGGTAGTTGTTCTGGACAGGCCTGATGTTTGTGTCATCCATGACCGACATGCAGGGCTGCTAGGGGCGATCGTGGATATGCAACAAGGGTCCGACGTCGTTGGAACAACAAAGTGGCCAGACCTGAAGAGCAGGTGGTGCATGAGGCATATGGGTGCCAATTCTTTTCGTCAGTTCAGGAACAGGGAGCTTATGAACATGTTCAAGCGGCTGTGCAAACAGAACCAACGAAGGAAGTTCGACGCACTTTGGAGCACATTGGATGAACTAATGAAGAAGCAATCAATGAATCCAAGAGATACTGCTAGTTCATCAAGGAACTCGATGGTCTACCACGAGCAAGGAGAGGACCCCACAGCCTTGTGTGCGCTCCCGACAGACGCCCCAAACATTCGGCGTAGGCCAGGGACCAGCATAAAGAGTTTCACCAACTGGATACGACACGAGCCTTTGGAGAAATGGTCGCAGAGGTGCCCATCGGGAGAGGATTTCCCATCTGTGCATACTCTGAGCAGCTGACTGTGAATGCTCCTGCCAGAAACCACGCCTGCTGCACTTGCAATGCTCGCACGTCATTGCCGCAGCGCCGAGACGCATCAATCATGTCGTCCGTACATCTCCCCCTACTACTACAAGCAAAGTGTTCTCAAGACGTGGCATCACGAGGTGTACGGATATCGAGTGGATGGATCGTTCACAACAGCCCCCCTCCGGACCATCGATGGGTACCGGACATCCGAATGTTGAAGCAGAAGGTCGGGCGTCGAAGGACATGGCGTATTCAGAACGATATGGACGAGTCCGAAGCGCGTCGCAGTTGCGGATAATGTAATTTTCAATATTGTTCCCATCATTTAATTTACGATGTACCAGTGAACTGTTGTTCCAATCATGTAATTTTTGATGTACCAATTAGTTGTTGTTTGCATCATGTAATTTTCGATATACCAGTGAACTGTTGTTCCAATCATGTAATTTTCGATGTACCAGTTAGTTGTTGTTCGCATCATGTAATTTTTGATGTACCAGTTAATTGCTATTTGGATAATGTAATTTTCGACGTTGTGTGCTTCATCGAACATATCTTCATTTTGTGTGCACATTTAATTACTGACAAATTTGTTGTATTTGCTTTGTAACAGGCGACGATGGTGCGACCTTGGCCTGAGCTGCTAGACGCGACCGTGGATGCGACCCACCGGTCTAGGTACTCCGCAGAGGAGAACCGACAGCTAGGGACACTCCGGTCTCGGGTGCCCAACGAGCTGCTTCGCATGGACCCACGCTGGGTTCCACGGTAAGATGCCAACGCTTGCACTCTTTCATATACATGTACTTACCTGTGAATGCAATTCTAACGACGCAATACACTACATGCAGGTTGCGAGCGGCTAGTTTACTTTCTCTCTGTAGGATGGTGGAGCAGGTCACTGCCCCGTTAGAGGGCAGGCAGGTCCCACGGTTCGGGTACGACCGATTCCTACTGGCCGCACTCGTGGACCGGTGGAGGCCAGAGATGCACACGTTCCACCTTCCCTGCGAAGAGATGGCTCCGACGCTGTAGGACATGTCCTACCTCCTAGGACTCCCCTGTGCGGGTCCTGCAGTTGTGCCGCACGACGCCTCCGTCACGTGGCACGCGGAGTTGTCCGCGCGGTTCGTCGAGGTGCAGCGACACCCCTGGGCAGCCCCCTACCAGCCCCTCAGGCAGGGTGAGCAGCACGGATCGACAAAGGCGTGGATACTTCAGTTCACGGTTAGTACCTCTTTCGTTGCAAGTTAACAGAGAAGCGCTAAGTTGCTGATAATGTTTGTGCCAAATGCTGCAGGCTGAGCTGCTCCACCCACACGCCGACGAGGAGGACGTGGCCCGCCATCTGGAGGCATACCTCCTGTTGCTGTTCTGTTGGGTGATGTTCCCGTCCTCCCACGGGAACACGGTGGACCCGCACCTGATCTAGTACGCCCAACACATCGCCGACACCCCGGAGGATGAGGTAAGACACTTTGTTGAAATCTCCTCTGTGCATGACACGTCTAACTTCCTCATTGTGAACAGATGGTGCAGTGGTCGTGGGCCTCTGCTGTGCTTGCGACGACGTATAGAGGTCTATGCGACACCGTCTCTCGAGCAGACCAGGACGCGACGATGTCGGGTTGCGTCCTACTGCTCCAGTTGTGGCCCTGGGAGTGCTTCTTCGTCAACAGGCATATTGTTGACACCGCGTCGTACCCGGAGGACCTGTATGGAGATGACCCGGTGGACTAGCCCACCATGGGCCACTACTGGCTCCGACGACCGGTACGCTCCCTCGTATCTTTTTCCCCACTTACGCACTTCCATAACATCTGCCATTTCTTATTTTCTCGCAGCGGACGTACGCGCACCGACAGGTGAGGAGGTCCTACCTCGAGTTCGTTCGGGAGTTCGACCACCTCCACGACGAGGACGTGCGGTGGACGCCATACAGCGCGTACGACGTCCACGCCCGAGCACCTTACGGGATCTCCGTGCTTTGCACGCGAGATGAGTCGTTCTGGCTCACCCGTAAGGTTCTCGTCTTCGACCTGTGTGTCGAGAAGTACTCGCCGCACTGAGTGCTGCAGCAGTTCGGCCTGTTGCAGTCTTTTCCCTTGCCGCCTCGTGACGTTGTCGCACGTGGCACTCACAGGTATGTCTCCTCAGCTGAGTACTCCGCATTTCTGTAGAATGAATGTTGTATTTATTTCCTGTTTTTGCATTGCAGGATGACCCGGATGGGTGCTGCAGCGGGCACTCAGTTCGCGCACCGCATGCAGCCATGGGCGGTGCAGTGGGACGCTGCACTCAACGAGAGGGTCACCAAGACCCGACCGTACGACCATGACATGTATGATGAGTACATGGAGTGGTTCGCCCCGCGGACTCGCCTCAGGGTGGGGTACACACTAGCACCGTATGTCACACGACAGGCATCGGTGACGGACATGTACCCTTCACAGATGTCCCAGAGGGACAGCTCCGAGGTGTCACAATTGAAGCTACAGGGGTACGTCTTTTTCATGTAAATTACTTAATACCAATCCGGCCTTACATGCAGGCACATCTCGCAGTGGAGGTGGACATGGAGGCTACGTCCATGTTGGCGCATGTCCGGGCGGGTATACAGATGACCACCGCTGAGATCGAGGCATCTTACGAGCGGATCGTCGATAGGGCGAGGCGGTTGGTTCGCCTGACCACCTGCCGGGGGCGCGGTGACATCGCCGGACGCAGCGCACCACGTCCCCGCGGGCCAGCACCTGGCCCTACCCCAGCGGTCTCTCGTTATGCTCCCACGCAGCAACAGTGGGGACGGTGGGCTGAGGAGGCTCCTTCGTCGTCTCGCTCTACCCCGGCGGTTCCTCGTTACGCTCCCACGCAGCAGCAGTGGGGACAGTGGGCTGAGGAGGCTCCCTCGTCGTCTCGCGCCCCACCAGGACCCCAGGGTGGTATAGACGACCCTGCGGACGTCAAGTTCGACCTGGAGCAGTACCTGTCGATCGACTACCTCGCCCCCTCTCAGCTCTCGGGAGCACCGCCCCAGGACTCGCCCGGGTCGCCGCCACACCACTCTACCCCTACGCCGCAGGGCCGGCCTAGGAGGGACGCCCATCCACCGTCGCCACTCACGTACCCCACGGGCCATATCAGGAAGCGTGGCCGTGATTGACTTGTTGTACAGATGTATTTTTGTAATGCCTTGACGTTCAGCACCATATTGTATAACTGTCTGAGTTAGTAACGTGAGTGCCTTATCACTTTAAATTGTGAACATCCACGTATGTTTTATTAATTGTGCTGTCATCGCTTTGATTTTCTCCCACGACGTGACAACACACCACCGACCATAACGGTTGGAGAGGTCAGCATTAACAGCCATTAACGGTTGGGTGCACCTATCGCCCTACATAGGGGCGATCGCTTCTAATTGGGGCGATCGTCCTAATATGGGGCGATCGCTCTATATCCTGGCGATATCTACCTTTTATAACATTCGTTCTCGCTCGCGGTCTCGCAAAGGCAACAGCGAAAGAGGAAGAAAGAATATAAGAGAGGAGGGAACGAGGGAGAAAAAAAATAAGTACAGGATCAATCGAAAATGCCGAGGCGTGCAAGTGGAAAGGGAAAGGGGAAAGCAAAGGAAGAAGGAAGTGAATGCCCGCGCAATTTAGCATACCAAGATCTCTTCCTACCTCGTGGAGCTGTAGCACCTATGTGTGTGTGCGGAGATCCTTGCAGGCTAGTCCGCTCTTCGAAAATTCCAATTTGGAAGAGGAGGTATTGGAAGTGTCGCAACTACGCCTTCGTTCCGCCGGAGAAGAGCCTGAAGGATCACCAGATGGTAACAATCGTACGTGTTACGTAATATTTATACATGAAACTTTGCTAATTTACATTTCATGCAGTTACCTCCGCCACTATGTGAATTTGAGCAGTGGTTTGATATGGAGATCAACGCCAAAGACCAAAGGCTCCTTGATCAAGCCAACCGACAGGAGGAGTTCACGAGGCAGCTTCAAGAGCAGCGTGATGCCGCACGTGAGGAGGCACGTAGGAAGGAAGCGGAGGAGAAGGATGTCGAGAGAGAGAGGAAACGAGAGAGGGCGCGGCGTGCCAGAGAAGCCCCACCGGAGGCATGGGTGAATGGTAAGTGGCCTCGAAGCACTCAGTAGACGTCTAGTTTTAACTATTATTTTCCTTGTTCGTGGTACTCCTTTCAGTTTTAAGCCGTACTAAAGAGTGTGGCCTACCTTATTTTCCGCAATCACTTCTGATTTGTCAATCGACCTCTCTCTAACCTCCCTCACCCTCGTTCTGCAATACTTAGGGTCATTGCACTAATACAATTTGGATGCAAAGCAAGGTGTAAATAAAATATTTTCCCACCATATGGTAGTGCATATATCAAAGAGAAAATTTGGCCCGTTCTCCCTAAAAATTACATTTAAACATGATATTTCACGGGCTGCCGAAAAGGCTTAAGCGTTTCATTGTTGCCTCGACCGTAATACTTAGGGTTATTGCACTGGTAAAATTAATATGCAAAGCAAGGTGTAAATAAAATATTTTCCCACCATATGGTAGTGCATATATCAAAGAGCAAATCTGACTCATTCTCCCTAAAAATTACATTTAAACATGATATTTCACGGGCTGCCGAAAAGGCTTAAGCATTTCATTGTTCCCTCAAGCGTAATACATAGGGTTATTGTACTGGTAGAATTAGTATGCAAAGCAAGGTGTAAATAAAATATTTTCCCACCATATGGTAGTGCATATATCAAAGAGCAAATCTGGCCCATTCTCCCTACAAATTACATTTAAACTTGATATTTCACGGGCTGCCGAAAAGGCTTAAGCGTTTCATTGTTCCCTCGACTGTAATACGTAGGGTTATTGCATTGGTAGAATTATTATGCAAAGCATGGTGTAAATAAAATATTTTCCCACCATATAGTAGTGCATATATCAAAGAGCAAATCTGGCCCATTCTTCCTACAAATTACATTTAAACATGATATTTCACGGGCTGCCGAAAAGGCTTAAGCGTTTCATTGTTACCTCGACCATAATACTTAGGATTATTGCACTGCTAGAATTAATATGCAAAGCAAGGTTTAAATAAAATATTTTCTGACCATATGGTAGTGCATATATCAAAGAGGAAATCTGGCCCGTTCTCCCTACAAATTACATTTAAACATGATATTTCACGGGCTGACGAAAAGGCTTAAGTGTGTCATGCAAGTGAGGCTACTTACAGTCATTTGGTCTATTCAATTGAGTTTATTCCTAAATGTTTTTGGAAAAATGGGACCCCTAACACCCTACGAATAAGACATATTTATTTCAAGATTTTTCGAGCCATGGTTTGTATAGTTTGTTCATAATTCACTAAATGGTCTTTAAGTAAAATTGATTTATACAATTTAAATTTGCACGGCACATAGTACTTTTCACAACATAATGTAAATCCTTATATATTAATAAATATTTTAAAATTTATCTTGTTCTAATTGGACCTTCCTAGTGATGCGACTGCCCCCTAATCTCCTGTTGTCGGTATCGACGACATTTAACGGTAGTTCCCGATATTTTAATAGCCCTAATATACCATGCGCGTGGGATCAGTGCGCGTCGCACGTTGGATGTAGTCGGGCGCGGTGGTAGCGTGTGTGTGACTGACGAGATAAATGTTCGCTTTTGACTTCCTACAAAAGATACGACTTCGAGTCACTTACATCTGAAATATGTAAGTAAATCAATACTAAGAGGTATCAAAAATTTAAAGAATAGTGCTTTTAACTTATGGTATTTTTTGGCCAATACATATAAAATATTACAGTAAATCAGTACTAAGAGGTATCACGTATTTAAAGATTAGTGTTTTTAACTTATGGCCATTTTCGTTAATATTTATTTTTAATCAATACTAAGAGGTATCAAGTATTTAAAGATATAAAATATTAAATAAATCAGTACTATGACCATTTTCGTTATTTTTTCCTATTGATTATTCTTGGAAAAAAGATTAGGAATTAACATTAAAAAAAAAACCAGTCGCCCTCGTATGGAGCGATTTCTTCCCCTCCGTTAACTGGCTGTTAGATCTGGCGCCAATCGCCCGTACATGGCGGGCGACGGGCACCCTTTTTTGCAATTTTCCTACCCTAACGACTAGTTTTGAAAAAAAAATTAAAAATAAATATTAAAGAAATAAAATTCGCAAGGTCTCAAAGGCTACTGTGCTTTCGACGTCTGTGCGAAGCGAGAAAGAGGTAGCTTGCGAAGCCCATTATGTCCAGCCCATACATTTTAGGAACCTCGGACCAAGCCAGAAACTCGAAGCCCATCTGAAACGCAACAATTTCACTGGAACTTCAAGCCCATGTCCAGCTAGTGGTTCTCTTTCATCTTACCCGTTGACTCTCATACAACACCTGTATGGCAAACATGACAAGAGCGACTTTCTGCATTTAGAACTCATGACTCAGATGTGTTACCAGCAGTATTTTCTCTCTCCATCTTCTCCATCGTATAAACAAGATTTGTTGCCTAGGATTAAGCCTCATACAACACCTGCTGCCTAGCATTTCCTCGTTAATGATCACGCAATTGTCACAAGGAAGCGCTCACATCCTTCATCCATGTACAGGTTTCGAGCTTGCCCCTCTGATTCCAGACCTACCTTATGACGTCAACTTAGGGCCCGTTCGGTAGAGCTTCGATTTCTGGATTCTCGTCTGAAGGAGCCAGAGCTATACCGAACGCCTCTGGCCCCCTCGTGCGGCTCTGAAAATCCCGGAGGAGCAATTCTCCTTTCTTGCCTGGGCGCGAGGAGCGCCCTTAGACCTATTCCCCACAAAGATCTCAGCTCCCCGCCTCACCGCGCCGCCTCCTCGCCTCCCCGACTCGATCGCACTGCCTCCTTGCCTCCCTGAGTCGCCTCCCCAACTCCTCGACATCGCCTACGCCGCCTCGACCTCGTCCCTACCTCCACCGTCGCCTCCCATCCTCGACCGTGTCTCCTCCCTACCTCGATAGCCGCCGATCTACCCCGCCTACGTCGCCTCGAGCCAACCGACCTGTCCCCGCTTGTGCCGCCAATTTTCTTGCACCATTCGTACGCATGAGCACAAAAGCTGGAGTCATAATTTTTTTTAGCATATAACATACTTGGACAGCATTACTACACATAGCAGCAAACATTGACACGCTCTCACTGAATTCCAAACCTCAACCGAGGATTATATGTGAAATATACCAGATCAATTTTGTTACTATCCTAGATTATCTTGTATAAAGATTGCTAGTATCTTGTATTGCCTTGCATAGATATTGTCTTATATAGGCTTTCCTTTTATACCTTCATGTACATGTATATATTCTACCTTATTAGCCTCATGATGAATACAAATGCTATTCATAACATGGTATCAGTACAAGGTTAGGGTTATGTTTTTTTACCGGTGTTGCATTTGTGCTATCCACCACCTTATTCTTGTTGGCTGGCCACCACCGCTCTTCCCGCAGCTCTTCCCGCTGCTAACCGTCGTTCTGCAATCTCGTCGTCGTACGAACTCTTCTTGTAATAGCAGAGGTTACTTGGCTACGGTGGTTACTTGAGGATTTTGGTGCTTCTGTTTCTACACCAACTCCTCTTTTATCTAACAATAGATGTGCTATTAGTATTGCTTGAGATCCGGTAAAGCATGAGCTCACCAAGCATATCGGTATTGATGCTCCTATATGCGGTCACAAGTGAAAGATCATATCGTGGCTCTTCAGTATATACCTTCAGAGTTTCAGTTAGTAGACTTCTTCACGAAGTCACAGACTCGAACTCACCATAGTGTTTATTTCTCAAAACTCAGTCTTATTAATCTACCATTAGTTTGAGAGAGGTGCTAAATACTATATTACTCCCTCCGTTGATAAATATAAGGCGTATTTTGACTGGCACAAGGATTAAGGTTGCGGTGAAATTGACGAAAATATGAGAGGAAATGACTTACATATCCCTCTTAATTGTCTTGGAAGATAAGAGATAATACTTTGTGTAGGTGGTAATAAATAAATGCATATAGTTGAGAGAGAATAAATAAAGGTATACGTGGAAAGACTCATTAAATCTACATGCACACCTTATATTTTTCAACAAGATCATTCAAACTATAGGCCTTATATTTATCAACGGAGGGAGTACCTTGTATAGAGATTGCTAGTATCTTAGATTGCTTTGTATAGAGATTGCTAGTATACTGTATTGTCTTGTATAGATAGTCTTGTATAAACTTTCCATGTATACATTCTGTCATATTAGTCTTATGATGAATACAAATGCTATTCATATCAAGGCTAGACACTGTAGATAGCTGCATTATTTCTCGTCAAAGCATTATTGGAACCAGTTTTGATCCGAACTTTGAGTTGTCCTCTGGTCACTACCATTAAAAGAGCTATCCAAAGAATCAGAACACGCAACAGAGCCCTCGTCACCATTTGTGCTTGAGCATCTTTCCATTTTACATAAATCAACAGACGAAGGTGCTGCAGACCCATTGTTTCGGGAAATGGATTTCACTGCCACAGTTGAAGGGTTCTGACCCATGCTCTGCATTTAGTAAATCATGACATCTTCAATACCACATGAATGTATATTCACCTAAACATGCGTTGCTTAAAAACGCATACCTCCGTAGTGTGGAAATACGCAGTTCCACTAAACGCACACGATGTATATATACTCATTCCTAATTTTATTTTGGATAAGGCTCGCGAGTCTGATCCTCGGGATCAAACTCGTGACTGGGAGCACACTGGCTCCCGAATCAACTGAGCAACTGCCCGTGCTCCACCTCAGCGGATTGTTGGTAAGGTGATCTTGCGGTGCTAACGTTTCGCACCTTGGGTGGGCTTCCGGTTTGAGGCAAAGGGGGAGGAGAACGCTGGTATGTGGGTAAAAATGAACCATATCCACCAAATTTCGACCCTGTCAAAGATTGTGCCCTGCTTAATCTTCTCTCAAACGCGTTGAAACAAAGCAACCTACAGCAGTTGCTCAGCTCTTTACCTAGCTTCTCTGCAGACACTCCTTCAAAGTCCTGAAAATGTCCTCGAACATGCTGAAGCTTTTCATCCTGAAGAAAAAAAAAGCATAGGAAGAAAACAATAAAGAGTTGAAGAAAAACAAATCTATGAGCATATATAGGTATAAACATACAGCATACAACTCAAAGTAAAGTTTCTAGATATCCATTAAATGAAGAACTGATGAACGAAGACCACAATTGCAGCGTACATGGATGCTCTGCTCTTCCTTTATTGTTCATATGACCAAACTGATGATGCTTGAATTCTGTTTCCTGCTGATTGTCCATTGGGTCGGTTAGTTCTTGGGACAAGAGTTCATATGCTGATATGCATCATGCATGTCAATCTCGTATCAATACAGTAAAGAGAAGATACCACTTCTTGCCTGGCAGTAGCTCGTAGAGAGTGCAAGGCCCTTGTTGGTCAAATTATAATTGAGATTATCTAGCAAATGAAGAGTGATTCGTAAAAAATGTGATTGAAATACTGAATGACATGTCTGATTTATCAATGCCTTACTTCTTATTGCTATTTTCAACCTAATCCTGCCTGCCATGCCATAGGCTAGTAATAAGCCATTATGACTAACTTCCTATGTTGCTCAGCTAGTGAATGGATAAAAGAGGAACACCTGTGCACATCACATCCCATAGGACCCATACCACATTTCCTCTCTCTCTGATCTCTTTTTGCTGCTGATGTATTGGTGCTGTCATTGTCACGAGTTGCTCGATCGCAGCCTTCCAGTTTTTTTCATTCCTGTACCATTCTCCATCCAAGTCATGCTTATCTTAAAGAAAACGTCTCTAACATGTAAATAATATGCACACACACACGCGCCTTAGTAGTTATTTAGTATCTTGAAGTAATTACCAACGCGCCGCTATGACTTATCGCGCGAATGCATAGCCTAGTTAAGTAGGATTGTCAAGAATTGGTTGAACAGACGTATCATTGATGCACGTCCGACTCTGATCCCACTTCGGTTAATTCTGCCTAAGGTGCATGCGGGTTAGGGTGCTCAAGCGCGTTTCCTGGTTACTTACTGTATTAGAAAGCAACAAACCCCGAGCTTAGCAACATAAATCAGAGTGGCGCAGCGGAAGCGTGGTGGGCCCATAACCCACAGGTCCCAGGATCGAAACCTGGCTCTGATAATCCGGTTTTTTTGGTTTGGCTACAGAACTCTTTTATTTTTTTTTTGCCATCTTTTTAGCCGCATGAGATCTTTAGTCTATGCATCTCCCAACTATTTTTCTGCTTTTCCTGAAACTTGCTATGTGCTCTATTCACATCAGGGATTATTTTGTGCCCTAGTGAAGTGATCTTTCTTGAGAGGATGAGATACGTAATTTGTGATCTTTTTTTTCCTAAACTACTGATATTGCTACCAGTACGTAGTACTAATTCATTGAATTTCACTGAGGGATGCTTCCGGATGCATTTGTCTGTCATGCCATTGCGGCGATGAGCCAATTAATTAAAAAAGGCAGATAGCGTAGTACCCATCAGACCAGTCTGTGGACAAATTAATCGCCAAAAAGCTAACAAACAGATCGAGATTGAAGACGAAACAACAATTGACGATGGAGTACATGGGCTTCATTGATTGGAGATACTAGAGGCGTGCATACATATAGCTATAGCAGTACATGCATCCGATTTCTCCAATCATGCATCGATCATCAGATCACAGCCCACACTATAGCTAATTAATCGAACTTAATTTAAAGAACACCCAACGCGCGCGTATACGACGTACAGTACCACACGTAAGGGACATACATATAGGCAGCTAATTAAATGCCAATGCACTATAGCTAGGCATGCATTCATCAGCTGCATATGCATGTCTCCTGCAGTACCGTGTTATGCCTCGCGCGCGATACATATGCATAGTAGTACAACTAATTAATCGATCGATCGAGCAGCAACAATTAGGTCAGTACGTAGACGTAGTCATCATGTGTTCCGTAGATATATAGAGACAGCCCTCCCTCTCACGCCACCTCCACGGCCGGCGTCCTCATCTCGGCCGGCGGCGCCGTCTCCTCTGGCGGCAGCGTGATGTCGACGACGACGCTCCTATTCCCTACGTTGTCGCTGCTCACTACCTCCATGCCGGCGTCGACGGTCGCCGCGACGTGCCCCGTCGCCTGCTGCTGCACCTGGTGGTCCTTCTCATCCACGACCTGCTGGATCTCCGACACGGCGCCGTTCTTCTTGGGGTTCTTGTACACGAAGTAGAGCACCATCTGGGCCAGACCGAACAGCAAGCCCAGCACGTTCGGCATCTGCCAACATTGTACGATTGGTTAGCTAGTAGTGGATGAGTTATGCTTAATTTACATGGCAAATTGGCAATAGTGCCGGCTTAATTTTAAATTAGACTACAAACTAATAAGCTAGCATCTCCTTAAATACGGGATTAGCACTTTAATTGGCTTTTTGGGCATGTAAGTACGAACTATCACTTAGCTTTTGCAAAGGCTAGTTGTGTATATTTATGTGTACTATAGCTTATGTGGTGGAGTGGTAGTATCTTTTTGTTAGGTTCTAGCCAGAAAACAGCTGGCTCGTGGGTCGTGACACTGTTTTCCTATGCGTGATTACGTGAAAAGTTCGTATATAAAACGAATTAACCGCACCTTAAGCTGGCAAGTTATAGCTAGCTTGCTTGCATGCATGGATGCTTGAAAAGTTATAAAAAGTGGGAGACTGAAAAAAATATATAAAAGAAAGGGAACTTAATATACCGCGACGAAGAAATCTTTCATGAGGAGGCCGTACAAGAACCAGACGACGGCGCTGATGGTCAGGAAGAAGGAGAGCCAGAACGGCATGAACTCAACGCTCTTGGTCCTTATCACTTGCCTCTGCATGCAAATATAGCAGCATGCATATATATATATAGTTAGTTAGATCAAAGTAGCTAGTAACGCGCGCGCATACGCATGTTCTTAATTAATTAGTTACGTAGTTACTAGCTAGGAGTAATTAACATCTGTTGTTATATATATGTTGCTGAGCTAGCTAAACAGGGAGGATCATATCGGAGAGAGACTGTTACTACTTACGATGATGGTGAGAGGGGCGACGAAGACGGCGAGGGCGAAGGAGGCGCCGATGCCGCCGGCGATGGCCACGCGGCGCTCGCCCTTCATGTAGAGCTGCAGGAAGGCGACCATGGCCCCGTAGAGCCCCAGGTTCATCGTGGACAACAACTTCACGGTGAAAGCCATGGCTTGCTTTGGCGCGTAGGCGAGGTAGATGGTGAGGTAGACGGACTCGATGACGCAGCCGATGGTGTTGATGGAAAGGAGGAGGACGTCCATGGTGAGCATCGCGTAGTAGAGCCACAGCATTGCGCTGAGGAGCGCCACCACGTACGGAACCGACTGGAACGACTCCGTCGACTTCTTCTTGTACACCCGGTAAAACGTCGGCCTATGTATATTAGCGCCGTTATAATTAGCATGCATGCAGCCAGCATGTACATGTCATGAGAGAGAAATTAAGCCCTGTACATGTACAAGTACTCACACTGGTGCAAGGATGACCAGGAATGATATGATGTTGCCTGCAATAGTTAAAACAAAAATTAAGTTAGTTTTCATGAATGCATACGTACTAGCGGTGGAGAGCACTAGTGTTGCATGCTGCTTATTATAGTATATAAATTGTGAAAACATATGGTATACCTAGGATTCCCACAGCAAAGACCAACGGGTGCTCAACGGTCGTAGCCATCTTGGAGTTAGCTAGGGTACTTAATTTGAGATTGATCTCCTGCTCTATAAACAAAGACTGCCTAAGTACTAGCTAGAGCATGGACCCCTCTTGGGAGCTAGCTAGACTTGTGTTGATTCTGGTCGATCTCTGCCACTTGACACAGGTTGCTTCCTGGGCCTGGGGTGGTATTTATAGGGCCGGGGAAGGAGGCATCTAGCCAGCCATTAGTAAATTGGAGGAGTGTTCATTGCTTATCGAGCTTTGCTGCCTTCCAGTGCATGCATACGTGTGGCCGGGCGCACTTGAACCCCTAATCCTGTTCATGTCTTTGGCTAGCTTATGTGTCAGTCATCGGCCATGACTTGGCAAGTTAAAGAGTCATTTCGATTGACACTTGGATATTTGCCTATTTACATGTGTCGATAATCATCCCATGCATGGTATTAACTATTAAGTACATCTTGAGCGCTGTGTCTTGTTGACACGAGTTTGCTCGATCTTATGAATCGATATAAACATTTCATGTTTCGATTTTGAGATAATTTTATGTGAGAAACCTGAGTTTACATGTAGGATATATAGAAGGTACGTAGCTAGGTAGCAATATTCCTCAGATGAACTGCATGTTTTGCTCGAATGTCCTCTTCATGGCATAGATATATTATTGAATCTTTTAAAATATACCTAGCAACTACAAAAAAATATTGTAACAAATAAACTCTTTAACCATGAGATATATATATATATATAGATTAAGGCTTCGCGTTGAACATGACAATTATATTGTTTTCTAGTGGTGGTGAATGGTGATCGAGAGTAGAATTGTTGGTCGTTAGATATTTTGAGCTTCGCACGAGATTGGTTGTAGCAAAAAAAGATGATTTGTTGTTGTCCAAAGCTCATGCTAATCAGCCAATTAATATTCTTATCTTCCAATTAGTAGCCATGCATATACAACCTTTATTTCTTTTTCTAGATGGACTAATTACTACTAGTAAGTTAGTTTCTTCTAAAAGAAATTAACTACTAATGATTACACAAATATGACCAAGAGGATTCCAATACTGCGTCTTTTTTTAGATCGAGAAAGCGACTAGCTAGAAGGGGTTGGATCATCCCCTTACAAACAAACGTTATTTGAAAATTTATTCCCTTTATTAAGAAGCCCACGGTTCTTCCACTCCAATAGCTATAAGGAGCTATGAAGAAATGAGCTTCACTACTCACAAAGGAAGCTACAAGAAAAACCGAGCAAAACAAGCCTTTATATGCTTGGTGGGGAGCAAACACAAAACAACCTTCAAGAACTTGCTATTAGGATGCCTAGATGGATGAGATCTGGCCTCTAAGAGATTCTTTCATCTCTTACACATCATTGGCACCAAGCAAGATCAATGGGAGAAGAAGATGTTGAAAAACTAGGTATTATTTGTGTTTTAGATTTGAAAATAAAGCTAATTTCCAAAAGGATTAAATACAACAGGCAAGATAAAACACACCACATATTACTGTAAAATAGATCGATCCACAGAGAAAAATAGGAGAATTCTTACGATGGGCTTGCTGACGAAAAGGAAGCAGCGCAGTAGCGATCGGCCGTAGAGGAAGTAGTCGACGTCGTTGATCGCAAGATGAAGAGCTCGAGCGGTCGCGCAGTTGCGCTGCCCAGAAACCTTATTGCCGCCCCCGTGCAGGTTCTCTCAACGGCAATGGTTCGGAGATCCCGCTCTCCTTGCCTCGCGGTGCACGCCGAGAGGAAGGTCGGTGAAGAACGAGCACAGCACGAAAACGCAACACAGATCACCGTGGATGAACGCGAGTATCAGAACCAAAACTCAAAAGCCCCTTCCATGCGGGCGTCTCAGCATTTTATAGCCTCGCACCAGTAACGGTCGCCATTAAATGCTAGTAACTGCAGGTCATTCAAATGACAGTTTCTATTAGAAACTGACGCCATTATCATGGCTGTTTCAAATCTCAGTAAATGACCCCATTAATTCACTAATAACAGAGAGAAACCGAAAATTAAAAAGGGTTTAAACGTACCAGGAATTTAATCCACGGCACGGCGACTCGCGACGTCGCAAGTCACAAGTCACGCGGGAAAAACACGCAGAAATACGCGGTAATTCACGAAATACGGCAGCGTGTGCGTGTGACTTTAGCCACTCCTCACCCTCCATATGTCTCATTACAAGATATGGTGGAGCTCTCCCTTTAAATTGGTATTCTCCCCTCTCAACTAGCAATATGGTACTATTATTTGTAGCTTTGGCATTAGAGATAAATGGGCCACTTGGGCCTCATTTCTAACAATCCCCCACCAATGCCGAAGTTGACAATTGATCACTGTGCTGAATCTTCGTTTAATATATCAGTGTTTCGGTGTAAGTCCCATACGGGTTGAACTTTCACCTAGAATAACGTGATCCATCCTCCCACAGCTAATGAATGGACTAAGCCTTGAATTCACAGCTTTGTGTGGTTTGATTTCACCCGAAATCTTAACTGATACTAGGCTGGCAAAGAACTTCACCTCAACAGAGCGTTAAATGGTCATGCTCCCTAATCTTCTCATGAGCTTTCTAGAGAATGCCCCTTTCTCGTGAACTGCGACCTCACAGTTAAGCTCAAGTAGGTGTATTCATTTTAGGTATCCTGTAGGCCAATACCTTTTTCCTTTGACACTAGAATACATTAAGGCTTTAAGCCAACCTTCCATCTGATGAGAGTACTTTGTCTATTTGGACACAGTACAAATTTAATAATATGTACTCTCTTGTTACAACCTCAACTTGTTTTTCCCATTACCTAATTCACGGATCTCCGATCGGAAGATAAGGGTTACCGTTGTGGTGTAACTCAAACAGGCCTCATGCCCATGTCCATAGACGCAATGGAAATCGCTTTCCTTGCAAGTCCTTTTGTAAAAGGATCTGCCAGATTTTTCTCAGTACGAATATAATTCACAGCAATAACTCCGGAGTTTCTCAATTTTCTGACAGTTTTAAGCCTACGCTTCACATGTCTGGAGGACTTCATGTTATCCTTAGTACTCATAACCTTAGTTAACACTGTTTGGTTATCGCAGTACATTAAGATCGCCGGTATTGGTTTCTCAACCAATGGCAAGTCCAACAGTAGCTCTCTAAGCCATTCAGCCTCAACAGTGGCTGTGTCTAGTGCTACGAGTTCAGCTTCCATGGTTGACCTCGTCAATATGGTCTGTTTGCAAGACCTCCATGAAACTGCAAAGCACCGACTAAAGAAAAACATAACCACTTGTAGCTTTGATCTCATCCGCATCAGAGATCCAATTGGAATCACTATATCCTTCTAAAACAGATGGATACCCAGTATAGTGTATTCCATAAGATGTTGTGCCTCTCAAGTAGCGCAACACCCTTTCAAGTGCCTCCCAATGATCATCTCCTGGGTTAGATGTAAACCGGCTTAATTTGCTCACAGCAAATGAGATATCAGGCCTTGTTGCACCAGCTAGATACATAAGGGACCCAATAATTTGTTAATATCTCAATTGATCTTTTCCTAACCCTTGATTTTTAGAAGCTTAACACTTGGATCATAAGGTGTTGGGAGATTTTGCAATTCTCAAACCCGAATTGACTCAAAATTTTCTCAGCATAATGGGATTGGTGCAAAATGATCCCATCCTCATTCTTGATCAATTTAATATTCAGAATAACATCTGCCTCTCCCAAGTCTTTCATATCAAAGCTTTGAGATAAGAAAGTTTTGACCTCGTCAATTACAGCAGTGTTTGTCCCAAATATAAGTATGTCATCAACATACAAACACAAAATAACACATTGACCCCCACCATAACGATAGTATACACACTTATCTGCCTCATTAACAGCAAAACCAGCAGATGTCAAAGTTTTATCAAACTTTTCGTGCCATTGCTTAGGAGCCTGCTTTAGGCCATACAAGGATTTTAATAATTTGCATACTTTATTTTCCTGTCCAGTAATCACATAACCATCTGGTTGCTCCATATAGATTTCTTCCTCCAACTCTCCATTAAGGAAAGCTGTCTTTACATCCATTTGATGGACGTGTAGACCATGGGAAGCAGCTAATGCTATGAGCACTCTAATGGTGGTTAATCTGGCTACAGGAGAATAAGTATCAAAATAATCCTCTCCTTTTTCAGGTATAACCCTTGGCCACAAGTCTTGCCTTGTACTTATCAACAGTACCATCAGCCTCATTTTCTTTTGAAGATCCACTTGCATCCAACAGGTTTGCACCCACTAGGAAGATCAGTGATCTCCCAAGTCCCGTTAGCCATGATGGAATCCATCTCGCTACGGACCGCCTCTTTCCAATACTCAGCATCAGGTAGTGCATAAGCCTCTGAAAGAGATTTTGGAACATCATCCACGAGGTATACAATAAAGTCGTCGCCAAAGGTTTTCTCAACCCTTTGTCTCTTGCTCCTACGAGGAGCCTCTGCGACTAAATTGTTATCCTCCTCAGAATTATCTTCTACTGGTAGTGTATCACTTATTGGTTCAGAAACAGTGGTAGGTTCAATATTATTATTATTATTATTATTATCAGTTTGATTTTTCTCAGTTATTGAAGTCCTACCTGCTCTCATAGGATAAATATCCTCAAAAATGAAGCATCTCGGACTCCATTATTGTATTAGAAATAATCTCGGGAGTTTCGATTTTACTACTAAAAATCTATAGGCCGTCTTTGTTATGTGCATATCCTAGAAAAATACAATCGATCGTTTTAGGTCCAAGCTTTCTCTTTTCGCAATGGTATATTGACTTTTGCCAAACACCCCAAGTTCGCAAAAATTAACATTAGGTTTTCTCCCTTTCCATCCCTCATACGGAGTAATCTCACACCTTTTAGTGATTACTCTGTTTAGGACAAAATTTGCCGTTAATATAGCTTCCCCCCACCACATTTTAGGCATACCGGCACTCTCCAACATGGCATTCACCAAGTCTGTTAGTGTTCGGTTTTCCTCTCAGCTACCCCATTTGATTGGGGAGAATATGGTGGTGTAACTTCATGGATTATACCATGCTCGAATGTAACAGGAGAATTCATGAGAGATATACTCTCCTCCACGATCAGACCTTAGTCGTTTAATTTTCTTTTCTAGTTGGTTCTCAACCTCGACCTTATAAATTTTGAAGTAGTTTAAAGCTTCATCCTTTGTTTTCAGCAAATACACATAACAATAACGAGTTGCATCATCTATAAAAGTTAGAAAATATCTTTTGCCTCCTTTTGTCAACAATCCATTCATCTCACACAGATCAGAATGGACAAGATCTAGTGGTGCCAAGTTCTTTTCTTCCTCTAATCCCTTAAAGGGTTTTCTTGGTTGCTTTGCTTGCACACAAGAATGGCACTTTGATCCTTTGACAATATCACATTTTGGAATTAACTGTAATCTGGACATTCGAGCAATGGTATCATAACCAATATGACATAAACGAGAATGCCAAACATTGGATTCGCAATTATTAACTTGAGTAGCAACATTTAAATTTAAACAAGGCTCTAGTACACTTAAGCGGAACAGGCCTCCGCTTTCATAACCTTTTCCAATAAAGTTTCCAAACTTGGACATTACAACTTTATTAGACTCGAATACTAGCTTATAGCCATCTCGACATAATAGGGAACCACTGACAAGGTTCTTATTTATTGTTGGCGCATGCTGCACGTTCTTTAAGTGGACAATCTTCCCTGAAGTAAGCCTCAGATCCACCGTGCCAACACCAAGAACAAAAGCATGCGACCGTTCCCCATTAGGACGGAGGAAGCCCTCTTGCCTGGTAAGAAGAAAATAGAGATATGTCAGAACATACGTGAACATTTGCACCCGTATCAACCCACCAATCAGTGGATTGACATGCTGAAAAAACAACAGGAGAATTACCATACCCTCCTGAAGTAGTTCCCTCACTTATGGTCACGTTGGCAGTTTTCTTGCCTTGCTCATTTGGCCTGTTCTTGCGGAAACGACAGTCTTTAGCCATGTGACCATTTTTTCCGCACACAAAACAGGTAATGTTCTTCATATCTTTCTGCTCAAACTTCTTCTTCTTGAAGCTAGTATTTTTGTTTGGTTTCAAGCCTTTGTTGTTGTTGCCACCCTTCTTCTCAATCACGTTTGCGTTGTTTGGTTCCTGAGAAGAACTTTTGGCGCATCTTTGGCTCGGCTTTTCTTCCACGTCGAGGCAGCAATGAGATCTTCAATAGAAATCTCTTCCTCTTGTGTTTTAGACCGTGGCAAAATTCCTCCAAGATGGGGGAAGTTTAGCCACAATGCCCGCGGCCACAAATTTTGCAGGTAAAGCACATCCCAAATGTGCAATCTCGCCCACTAGTAGCTGAAACTCATGCGCTTGAGCAACAATCGATTTAGACTCATCCATGGCAAAATCGAATAATTGCTCCGGACGTATACAACCAGCGACCAGCCTCGACCACGCATATTTTTGTTCAAGAGCCAACCACAACTCAGTGGCAGATGTGTAACTCATATACACATCATATAACTGATCTGCCAAGATGGTCAGAATGCAGCCCAATGCGGTGTTATTCGCATTATCAAGCTGCGCATTTTCCTCATCCGTAAGCGGGTATTGAGGGAAAATCACCCACCAAATACCCAGAGACATGAGCCAAAATTTGGCTCTAGTCTGCCACCTACGGAAGTTCTGACCATTGAACCTCTCAGGTTTCATGGCATCACTTGCACCAGCCATTGCTGAATCACAATCACACAAATAATACCAATAAGGTTTCTGGAATGTTGAAAAACTAGGTATTATTTGTGTTTTAGATTTGAAAATAAAGCTAATTTCCAAAAGGATTAAATACAACAGGCAAGATAAAACACACCACATATTACTGTAAAATAGATCGATCCACAGAGAAAAATAGGAGAATTCTTACGATGGGCTTTGCGATTTAAAAGGAAGCAGCGCGAGAGCGATCGGCCGTAGAGGAAGTAGTCGGCGTCGTTGATCGCAAGATGAAGAGCTCGGCGGTCGCGCGATTGCGCTGCCGAAACCTTATTGCCGCCCGTGCGAGTTCTCTCAACGGCAATGGTTCGAGATCCCGCTCTCCTTGCCTCGCGGTGCACGCCGAGAGGAAGGTCGGTGAAGAACGAGCACACGACGAAAACGCAACCACGAGATCACCGTGGATGAACGCGGTATCGTAACCAAAACTCAAAAGCCCCTTCATGCGGGCGTCTGCATTTTATAGCCTCGCACGATGCGGTCGCCATTAAATGCTAGTAATCGCAGGTCATTCAAATGACAGTTATTAGAAAGCGGCGCCATTATCATGGCTGTTTCAAATCTCGATAAATGACCCCATTAATTCACTAATAACAGAGAGAAACCGAAAATTAAAAAGGGTTTAAGCGTGCAGAATTTAATCCACGGCACGGCGACTCGCGACGTCGCAAGTCACAGGGGAAAACACGCAGAAATACGCGGTAATTCACGAAATACGCAGCGGCGTGTGCGTGTGACTTTAGCCAGCTCCTCACCCTCCATATGTCTCATTACAAGATATGGTGGGAGCTCTCCCTTTTAAATTGGTATTCTCCCCTCTCAACTAGCAATATGGTACTATTATTTGTAGCTTTGGCATTAGAGATAAATGGGCCACTTGGGCCTCATTTCTAACAATCCCCACCAATGCGAAGTTGACAATTGATCATTTGTCTTTGAATCTTCGTTTAATATATCGGTGTTTGATTGTAAGTCCCATACGGGTTGAACTTTCACCTAGAATAACGTGATCCATCCTCCCACAACTAATGAATGGACTAAGCCTTGAATTCACAGCTTTGTGTGGTTTGATTTCACCCGAAATCTTAACTGATACTAGGCTGGCAAAGAACTTCACCTCAACAGAGCGTTAAATGGTCATGCTCCCTAATCTTCTCATGAGCTTTCTAGAGAATGCCCCTTTCTCGTGAACTGCGACCTCACAGTTAAGCTCAAGTAGGTGTATTCATTTTAGGTATCCTGTAGGCCAATACCTTTTTCCTTTGACACTAGAATACATTAAGGCTTTAAGCCAACCTTCCATCTGATGAGAGTACTTTGTCTATTTGGACACGGTACAAATTTAATAATATGTACTCTCTTGTTACAACCTCAACTTGTTTTTCCCATTACCTAATTCATGGGATCTCCGATCAGGAAGATAAGGGTTACCGTTGTGGTGTAACTCAAACGGGCCTCATGCCCATGTCCATAGACGCAATGGAAATCGCTTTCCTTGCAAGTCCTTTTGTAAAAGGATCGCGATTTTCTCGATCTGAATATAATTCACAGCAATAACTCGGAGTTTCTCAATTTTACGACAGTTTTAAGCCTCGCTTCACATGTCCGAGGACTTCATGTTATCCTTAGTACTCATAACCTTAGTTAACACTTTGTTTGGTTATCGCATACATTAAGATCGCCGTATTGGTTTCTCAACCAATGGCAAGTCCAACGATAGCTCTCTAAGCCATTCGGCCTCAACAGTGGGTGTGTCTAGTGCTACGAGTTCAGCTTCCATGGTTGACCTCGTCAATATGGTGCATTTGCAAGACCTCCATGAAAGCGCAGACACCAACTAAAGAAAAACATAACCACTTGTAGCTTTGATCTCATCCGCATCGAGATCCAATTGGAATCACTATATCCTTCTAAAGCAGATGGATACCCGGTATAGTGTATTCCATAAGATGTTGTGCCTCTCAAGTAGCGCAACACCCTTTCAAGTGCCTCCCAATGATCATCTCCTGGGTTAGATGTAAACCGGCTTAATTTGCTCCAAGCAAATGAGATATCGGGCCTTGTTGCACCAGCTAGATACATAAGGGACCCAATAATTTGTTAATATCTCAATTGATCTTTTCCTAACCCTTGATTTTTCCAAGCTTAACACTTGGATCATAAGGTGTTGGGAGATTTTGCAATTCTCAAACCCGAATTGACTCAAAATTTTCTCAACCATAATGGGATTGGTGCAAAATGATCCAATCCTCATTCTTGATCAATTTAATATTCAGAATAACATCTGCCTCTCCCAAGTCTTTCATATCAAAGCTTTGAGATAAGAAAGTTTTGACCTCGTCAATTACAGCAGTGTTTGTCCCAAATATAAGTATGTCATCAACATACAAACACAAAATAACACATTGACCCCCACCATAACGATAGTATACACACTTATCGCCTCATTAACAGCAAAACCAGCAGATGTCAAAGTTTTATCAAACTTTTCGTGCCATTGCTTAGGAGCCTGCTTTAGGCCATACAAGGATTTTAATAATTTGCATACTTTATTTTCCTGTCCAGTAATCACATAACCATCTGGTTGCTCCATATAGATTTCTTCCTCCAACTCTCCATTAAGGAAAGCTGTCTTTACATCCATTTGATGGGCGTGTAGACCATGGGAAGCGACTAATGCTATGAGCACTCTAATGGTGGTTAATCAGCTCCACAGGAGAATAAGTATCAAAATAATCCTCTCCTTTTTTCTGGGTATAACCCTTGGCCACAAGTCTTGCCTTGTACTTATCAACAGTACCATCAGGCCTCATTTTCTTTTTGAAGATCCACTTGCATCCAACAGGTTTGCACCCACTAGGAAGATCGGTGATCTCCCAAGTCCGTTAGCCATGATGGAATCCATCTCGCACGGACCGCCTCTTTCCAATACTCAGCATCAGGTAGTGCATAAGCCTCTGAAAGAGATTTTGGAACATCATCCACGAGGTATACAATAAAGTCGTCGCCAAAGGTTTTCTCAACCCTTTGTCTCTTGCTCCTACGAGGAGCCTCTGCGACTAAATTGTTATCCTCCTCAGAATTATCTTCTACTGGTAGTGTATCACTTATTGGTTCAGAAACAGTGGTAGGTTCAATATTATTATTATTATTATTATTATCAGTTTGATTTTTCTCAGTTATTGAAGTCCTACCTGCTCTCATAGGATAAATATCCTCAAAAAATGAAGCATCTCTGGACTCCATTATTGTATTAGAAATAATCTCAGGAGTTTCTGATTTTACTACTAAAAATCTATAGGCCGTGCTGTTATGTGCATATCCTAGAAAAATACAATCGACTGTTTTAGGTCCAAGCTTTCTCTTTTTCTGCAATGGTATATTGACTTTTGCCAAACACCCCCAAGTTCGCAAAAAATTAACATTAGGTTTTCTCCCTTTCCATCCCTCATACGGAGTAATCTCACACCTTTTAGTGATTACTCTGTTTAGGACAAAATTTTGTTAATATAGCTTCCCCACCACATTTTAGGCATCTGGCACTCTCCAACATGGCATTCACCAAGTCTGTTAGTGTTCGGTTTTCCTCTCAGCTACCCCATTTGATTGGGGAGAATATGGTGGTGTAACTTCATGGATTATACCATGCTCGAATGTAACAGGAGAATTCATGAGAGATATACTCTCCTCCACGATCAGACCTTAGTCGTTTAATTTTCTTTTCTAGTTGGTTCTCAACCTCGACCTTATAAATTTTGAAGTAGTTTAAAGCTTCATCCTTTGTTTTCAGCAAATACACATAACAATAACGAGTTGCATCATCTATAAAAGTTAGAAAATATCTTTTGCCTCCTTTTGTCAACAATCCATTCATCTCACACAGATCAGAATGGACAAGATCTAGTGGTGCCAAGTTCTTTTCTTCCTCTAATCCCTTAAAGGGTTTTCTTGGTTGCTTTGCTTGCACACAAGAATGGCACTTTGATCCTTTGACAATATCACATTTTGGAATTAACTGTAATCTGGACATTCGAGCAATGGTATCATAACCAATATGACATAAACGAGAATGCCAAACATTGGATTCGCAATTATTAACTTGAGTAGCAACATTTAAATTTAAACAAGGCTCTAGTACACTTAAGCGGAACAGGCCTCCGCTTTCATAACCTTTTCCAATAAAGTTTCCAAACTTGGACATTACAACTTTATTAGACTCGAATACTAGCTTATAGCCATCTCGACATAATAGGGAACCACTGACAAGGTTCTTATTTATTGTTGGCGCATGCTGCACGTTCTTTAAGTGGACAATCTTCCCTGAAGTAAGCCTCAGATCCACCGTGCCAACACCAAGAACAAAAGCATGCGACCCGTTCCCCATTAGGACGGAGGAAGCCCCTGCTGCCTGGTAAGAAGAAAATAGAGATATGTCAGAACATACGTGAACATTTGCACCCGTATCAACCCACCAATCAGTGGATTGACATGCTGAAAAAACAACAGGAGAATTACCATACCCTCCTGAAGTAGTTCCCTCACTTATGGTCACGTTGGCAGTTTTCTTGCCTTGCTCATTTGGCCTGTTCTTGCGGAAACGACAGTCTTTAGCCATGTGACCATTTTTTCCGCACACAAAACAGGTAATGTTCTTCATATCTTTCTGCTCAAACTTCTTCTTCTTGAAGCTAGTATTTTTGTTTGGTTTCAAGCCTTTGTTGTTGTTGCCACCCTTCTTCTCAATCACGTTTGCGTTGTTTGGTTCCTGAGAAGAACTTTTTGGCGCATCTTTGGCTCTGGCTTTTTCTTCCACGTCGAGGGCAGCAATGAGATCTTCAATAGAAATCTCTTCCCTCTTGTGTTTTAGACCAGTGGCAAAATTCCTCCAAGATGGGGGAAGTTTAGCCACAATGCCCGCGGCCACAAATTTTGCAGGTAAAGCACATCCCAAATGTGCAATCTCGCCCACTAGTAGCTGAAACTCATGCGCTTGAGCAACAATCGATTTAGACTCATCCATGGCAAAATCGAATAATTGCTCGCACGTATACAACCAATGACCACCTCGACTTACGCATATTTTTGTTCAAGACCAACCACAACTCGATGGCGGATGTGTAACTCATATACACATCATATAAGCGATCCGCCAAGATGGTCGAATGCAGCCCAATGCGGTGTTATTCGCATTCTCAAACTGCGCATTTTCCTCATCCGTAGCGGGTATTGAGGAAAATCACCCACCAAATACCAGAGACATGAGCCAAAATTTGGCTCTAGTGCGCCACCTACGGAAGTTCGACCATTGAACCTCTCGGGTTTCATGCCATCACTTGCACCGACCATTCTTTGAATCACAATCACACAAATAATACCAATAAGGTTTCGGAATGTTGAAAAACTAGGTATTATTTGTGTTTTAGATTTGAAAATAAAGCTAATTTCCAAAAGGATTAAATACAACAGCAAGATAAAACACACCACATATTCTTTGTAAAATAGATCGATCCACGAGAGAAAAATAGGAGAATTCTTACGATGGGCTTTCGGCGAAAAGGAAGCAGTAGCAGATGGCGATCGTAGTAGAGGAAGTAGTCGGCGTCGTTGATCGCAAGATGAAGAGCTCGGCGGTCGCGCGATTCGTTGCCGAAACCTTATTGCCGCCCCGTGCGGTTCTCTCAAGCGCAATGGTTCGAGATCCCGCTCTCCTTGCCTCGCGGTGCACGCCGAGAGGAAGGTCGGTGAAGAACGAGCACAAGACGAAAGCGCAATACGATCACCGTGGATGAACGCGAGTATCGAACCAAAACTCAAAAGCCCCTACATGCGGGCGTCTCAGATTTTATAGCCTCGCACGAACGGTCGCCATTAAATGCTAGTAACTGCAGGTCATTCAAATGACAGTTTCTATTAGAAACTGACGCCATTATCATGGATGTTTCAAATCTCAGTAAATAACCCCATTAATTCACTAATAACAGAGAGAAACCGAAAATTAAAAGGGTTTAAGCGTGCAGAATTTAATCCACGGCACGGCGACTCGCGACGTCGCAAGTCACAAGTCACGCGGAAAACACGCAAATACGCGGTAATTCACGAAATACGCGGCGTGTGCGTGTGACTTTAGCCACTCCTCACCCTCCATATGTCTCATTACAAGATATGGTGGGAGCTCTCCTTTAAATTGGTATTCTCCTCTCAACTAGCAATATGGTACTATTATTTGTAGCTTTGGCATTAGAGATAAATGGGCCACTTGGGCCTCATTTCTAACAATCCCCACCAATGCCGAAGTTGACAATTGATCAACATCTTTGAATCTTCGTTTAATATATCGGTGTTTTCGTGTAAGTCCCATACGGGTTGAACTTTCACCTAGAATAACGTGATCCATCCTCCCCTGACTAATGAATGGACTAAGCCTTGAATTCACAGCTTTGTGTGGTTTGATTTCACCCAAATCTTAAGCGATACTAGTGGCAAAGAACTTCACCTCAACAGGCGTTAAATGGTCATGCTCCTAATCTTCTCATGAGCTTTCTAGAGAATGCCCTTTCTCGTGAACTGCGACCTCACAGATTAAGCTCAAGTAGGTGTATTCATTTTAGGTATCCTGTAGGCCAATACCTTTTTCCTTTGACACTAGAATACATTAAGGCTTTAAGCCAACCTTCCATCTGATGAGAGTACTTTGTCTATTTGGACACAGTACAAATTTAATAATATGTACTCTCTTGTTACAACCTCAACTTGTTTTTCCCATTACCTAATTCACGGGATCTCCGATCGGGAAGATAAGGGTTACTGTTGTGGTGTAACTCAAGCGGGCCTCATGCCCATGTCCATAGACGCAATGGAAATCGCTTTCCTTGCAAGTCCTTTTGTAAAAGGATCGCGATTTTTCTCGATCGAATATAATTCACAGCAATAACTCGAGTTTCTCAATTTTCTCGCAGTTTTAAGCCTACGCTTCACATGTCCGGAGGACTTCATGTTATCCTTAGTACTCATAACCTTAGTTAACACTTTGTTTTGTTATCGCGGTACATTAAGATCGCGGTATTGGTTTCTCAACCAATGGCAAGTCCAACAATAGCTCTCTAAGCCATTCGGCCTCAACGATGGTTGTGTCTAGTGCTACGAGTTCAGCTTCCATGGTTGACCTCGTCAATATGGTCATTTGCAAGACCTCCATGAAGCTGCAGACACCACTAAAGAAAAACATAACCACTTGTAGCTTTGATCTCATCCGCATCGGAGATCCAATTGGAATCACTATATCCTTCTAAAGCAGATGGATACCCAAGTATAGTGTATTCCATAAGATGTTGTGCCTCTCAAGTAGCGCAACACCCTTTCAAGTGCCTCCCAATGATCATCTCACGGGTTAGATGTAAACCGGCTTAATTTGCTCACAACAAATGAGATATCGAGCCTTGTTGCACCAGCTAGATACATAAGGGACCCAATAATTTGTTAATATCTCAATTGATCTTTTCCTAACCCTTGATTTTTAGAAGCTTAACACTTGGATCATAAGGTGTTGGGAGATTTTGCAATTCTCAAACCGAATTGACTCAAAATTTTCTCGGCATAATGGGATTGGTGCAAAATGATCCCATCCTCATTCTTGATCAATTTAATATTGAGAATAACATCCGCCTCTCCCAAGTCTTTCATATCAAAGCTTTGAGATAAGAAAGTTTTGACCTCGTCAATTCAATGATGTTTGTCCCAAATATAAGTATGTCATCAACATACAAACACAAAATAACACATTGACCCCACCATAACGATAGTATACACACTTATCTGCCTCATTAACAGCAAAACCAGCAGATGTCAAAGTTTTATCAAACTTTTCGTGCCATTGCTTAGGAGCCTGCTTTAGGCCATACAAGGATTTTAATAATTTGCATACTTTATTTTCCTGTCCAGTAATCACATAACCATCTGGTTGCTCCATATAGATTTCTTCCTCCAACTCTCCATTAAGGAAAGCTGTCTTTACATCCATTTGATGGACGTGTAGACCATGGGAAGCGACTAATGCTATGAGCACTCTAATGGTGGTTAATCGCTCTGGAGAATAAGTATCAAAATAATCCTCTCCTTTTTCAGGTATAACCCTTGGCCACAAGTCTTGCCTTGTACTTATCAACAGTACCATCAGGCCTCATTTTCTTTTTGAAGATCCACTTGCATCCAACAGGTTTGCACCCACTAGGAAGATCAGTGATCTCCCAAGTCCCGTTAGCCATGATGGAATCCATCTCGCTACTGGACCGCCTCTTTCAATACTCAAGATCGGGTAGTGCATAAGCCTCTGAAAGAGATTTTGGAACATCATCCACGAGGTATACAATAAAGTCGTCGCCAAAGGTTTTCTCAACCCTTTGTCTCTTGCTCCTACGAGGAGCCTCTGCGACTAAATTGTTATCCTCCTCAGAATTATCTTCTACTGGTAGTGTATCACTTATTGGTTGTAAGCAGTGGTAGGTTCATATTATTATTATTATTATTATTATCGTTTGATTTTTCTCGATTATTGAAGTCCTACCGCTCTCATAGGATAAATATCCTCAAAAATGAAGCATCTCTGGACTCCATTATTGTATTAGAAATAATCTCGGGAGTTTCGATTTTACTACTAAAAATCTATAGGCCGTCTTTGTTATGTGCATATCCTAGAAAAATACAATCATTGTTTTAGGTCCAAGCTTTCTCTTTTACGCAATGGTATATTGACTTTTGCCAAACACCCCAAGTTCGCAAAAATTAACATTAGGTTTTCTCCTTTCCATCCCTCATACGGAGTAATCTCACACCTTTTAGTGATTACTCTGTTTAGGACAAAATTTGCCGTTAATATAGCTTCCCCACCACATTTTAGGCATCTGGCACTCTCCAACATGGCATTCACCAAGTCTGTTAGTGTTCGGTTTTCCTCTCAGCTACCCCATTTGATTGGGGAGAATATGGTGGTGTAACTTCATGGATTATACCATGCTCGTAATGTAGGCAGGAGAATTCATGAGAGATATACTCTCCTCCACGATCGGACCTTAGTCGTTTAATTTTCTTTTCTAGTTGGTTCTCAACCTCGACCTTATAAATTTTGAAGTAGTTTAAAGCTTCATCCTTTGTTTTCAACAAATACACATAACAATAACGAGTTGCATCATCTATAAAAGTTAGAAAATATCTTTTGCCTCCTTTTGTCAACAATCCATTCATCTCACACAGATCAGAATGGACAAGATCTAGTGGTGCCAAGTTCTTTTCTTCCTCTAATCCCTTAAAGGGTTTTCTTGGTTGCTTTGCTTGCACACAAGAATGGCACTTTGATCCTTTGACAATATCACATTTTGGAATTAACTGTAATCTGGACATTCGAGCAATGGTATCATAACCAATATGACATAAACGAGAATGCCAAACATTGGATTCGCAATTATTAACTTGAGTAGCAACATTTAAATTTAAACAAGGCTCTAGTACACTTAAGCGGAACAGGCCTCCGCTTTCATAACCTTTTCCAATAAAGTTTCCAAACTTGGACATTACAACTTTATTAGACTCGAATACTAGCTTATAGCCATCTCGACATAATAGGGAACCACTGACAAGGTTCTTATTTATTGTTGGCGCATGTTGCACGTTCTTTAAGTGGACAATCTTCCCTGAAGTAAGCCTCAGATCCACCGTGCCAACACCAAGAACAAAAGCATGCGACCCGTTCCCCATTAGGACGGAGAAGCCCTTTGCTGGTAAGAAGAAAATAGAGATATGTCGAACATACGTGAACATTTGCACCGTATCAACCCACCAATCGGTGGATTGACATCTTTGAAAAAACAACAGGAGAATTACCATACCCTCCTGAAGTAGTTCCCTCACTTATGGTCACGTTGGCAGTTTTCTTGCCTTGCTCATTTGGCCTGTTCTTGCGGAAACGACAGTCTTTAGCCATGTGACCATTTTTTCCGCACACAAAACAGGTAATGTTCTTCATATCTTTCTGCTCAAACTTCTTCTTCTTGAAGCTAGTATTTTTGTTTGGTTTCAAGCCTTTGTTGTTGTTGCCACCCTTCTTCTCAATCACGTTTGCGTTGTTTGGTTCCTGAGAAGAACTTTTTGGCGCATCTTTGGCTCTGGCTTTTTCTTCCACGTCGAGGGCAGCAATGAGATCTTCAATAGAAATCTCTTCCCTCTTGTGTTTTAGACCAGTGGCAAAATTCCTCCAAGATGGGGGAAGTTTAGCCACAATGCCCGCGGCCACAAATTTTGCAGGTAAAGCACATCCCAAATGTGCAATCTAAGCCCACTAGTAGTCGAAACTCATGCGCTTGAGCAACAATCGATTTAGACTCATCCATGGCAAAATCGAATAATTGCTCGCTGCGTATACAACCAGCGACCACCTCGACTTACGCATATTTTTGTTCAAGAGCCAACCACAACTCAGTGGCAGATGTGTAACTCATATACACATCATATAACTGATCTGCCAAGATGGTCAGAATGCAGCCCAATGCGGTGTTATTCGCATTATCAAGCTGCGCATTTTCCTCATCCGTAAGCGGGTATTGAGGGAAAATCACCCACCAAATACCCAGAGACATGAGCCAAAATTTGGCTCTAGTCTGCCACCTACGGAAGTTCTGACCATTGAACCTCTCAGGTTTCATGGCATCACTTGCACCAGCCATTGCTGAATCACAATCACACAAATAATACCAATAAGGTTTCTGGAATGTTGAAAAACTAGGTATTATTTGTGTTTTAGATTTGAAAATAAAGCTAATTTCCAAAAGGATTAAATACAACAGGCAAGATAAAACACACCACATATTACTGTAAAATAGATCGATCCACAGAGAAAAATAGGAGAATTCTTACGATGGGCTTGCTGACGAAAAGGAAGCAGCGCAGTAGCGATCGGCCGTAGAGGAAGTAGTCGACGTCGTTGATCGCAAGATGAAGAGCTCGGCGGTCGCGCGATTCTTGTTGCCGAAACCTTATTGCCGCCCGTGCGAGTTCTCTCAACGGCAATGGTTCGGAGATCCCGCTCTCCTTGCCTCGCGGTGCACGCCGAGAGGAAGGTCGGTGAAGAACGAGCACAGCACGAAAACGCAACACAGATCACCGTGGATGAACGCGGGTATCAGAACCAAAACTCAAAAGCCCCCTTCTGTCTGGACGTCTCCAGATTTTATAGCCTCGCACCAGTAACGGTCGCCATTAAATGCTAGTAACTGCAGGTCATTCAAATGACAGTTTCTATTAGAAACTGACGCCATTATCATGGCTGTTTCAAATCTCAGTAAATGACCCCATTAATTCACTAATAACAGAGAGAAACCGAAAATTAAAAAGGGTTTAAACGTACCAGGAATTTAATCCACGGCACGGCGACTCGCGACGTCGCAAGTCACAAGTCACGCGGGAAAAACACGCAGAAATACGCGGTAATTCACGAAATACGCGCGCGCGTGTGCGTGTGACTTTAGCCAGCTCCTCACCCTCCATATGTCTCATTACAAGATATGGTGGGAGCTCTCCCTTTTAAATTGGTATTCTCCCCTCTCAACTAGCAATATGGTACTATTATTTGTAGCTTTGGCATTAGAGATAAATGGGCCACTTGGGCCTCATTTCTAACAATCCCCCACCAATGCCGAAGTTGACAATTGATCACTGTGCTGAATCTTCGTTTAATATATCAGTGTTTCGGTGTAAGTCCCATACGGGTTGAACTTTCACCTAGAATAACGTGATCCATCCTCCCACAGCTAATGAATGGACTAAGCCTTGAATTCACAGCTTTGTGTGGTTTGATTTCACCCGAAATCTTAACTGATACTAGGCTGGCAAAGAACTTCACCTCAACAGAGCGTTAAATGGTCATGCTCCCTAATCTTCTCATGAGCTTTCTAGAGAATGCCCCTTTCTCGTGAACTGCGACCTCACAGTTAAGCTCAAGTAGGTGTATTCATTTTAGGTATCCTGTAGGCCAATACCTTTTTCCTTTGACACTAGAATACATTAAGGCTTTAAGCCAACCTTCCATCTGATGAGAGTACTTTGTCTATTTGGACACAGTACAAATTTAATAATATGTACTCTCTTGTTACAACCTCAACTTGTTTTTCCCATTACCTAATTCACGGGATCTCCGATCGGGAAGATAAGGGTTACTGTTGTGGTGTAACTCAAGCGGGCCTCATGCCCATGTCCATAGACGCAATGGAAATCGCTTTCCTTGCAAGTCCTTTTGTAAAAGGATCTCGATTTTTCTCGATCGAATATAATTCACAGCAATAACTCGGAGTTTCTCAATTTTACGACGGTTTTAAGCCTCGCTTCACATGTCCGGAGGACTTCATGTTATCCTTAGTACTCATAACCTTAGTTAACACTTTGTTTGGTTATCGCATACATTAAGATCGCCGTATTGGTTTCTCAACCAATGGCAAGTCCAACGATAGCTCTCTAAGCCATTCGGCCTCAACGATGGGTCGTGTCTAGTGCTACGAGTTCAGCTTCCATGGTTGACCTCGTCAATATGGTCATTTGCAAGACCTCCATGAAGCTAAGACTGACTAAAGAAAAACATAACCACTTGTAGCTTTGATCTCATCCGCATCGAGATCCAATTGGAATCACTATATCCTTCTAAAGCAGATGGATACCCAAAGTATAGTGTATTCCATAAGATGTTGTGCCTCTCAAGTAGCGCAACACCCTTTCAAGTGCCTCCCAATGATCATCTCACAGGTTAGATGTAAACCGCTTAATTTGCTCACAAACAAATGAGATATCGAGCCTTGTTGCACCAGCTAGATACATAAGGGACCCAATAATTTGTTAATATCTCAATTGATCTTTTCCTAACCCTTGATTTTTAGAAGCTTAACACTTGGATCATAAGGTGTTGGGGAGATTTTGCAATTCTCAAACCGAATTGACTCAAAATTTTCTCAACATAATGGGATTGGTGCAAAATGATCCCATCCTCATTCTTGATCAATTTAATATGAGAATAACATCGCCTCTCCCAAGTCTTTCATATCAAAGCTTTGAGATAAGAAAGTTTTGACCTCGTCAATTCTGCAGATGTTTGTCCCAAATATAAGTATGTCATCAACATACAAACACAAAATAACACATTGACCCCACCATAACGATAGTATACACACTTATCGCCTCATTAACAAACAAAACCAGCAGATGTCAAAGTTTTATCAAACTTTTCGTGCCATTGCTTAGGAGCTGCTTTAGGCCATACAAGGATTTTAATAATTTGCATACTTTATTTTCCTGTCCAGTAATCACATAACCATCTGGTTGCTCCATATAGATTTCTTCCTCCAACTCTCCATTAAGGAAAGCTGTCTTTACATCCATTTGATGGACGTGTAGACCATGGGAAGCAGCTAATGCAATGAGCACTCTAATGGTGGTTAATCTGGTCTACAGGAGAATAAGTATCAAAATAATCCTCTCCTTTTTTCTGGGTATAACCCTTGGCCACAAGTCTTGCCTTGTACTTATCAACAGTACCATCGGGCCTCATTTTCTTTTGAAGATCCACTTGCATCCAACAGGTTTGCACCCACTAGGAAGATCGGTGATCTCCCAAGTCCGTTAGCCATGATGGAATCCATCTCGCTCTGGACCGCCTCTTTCCAATACTCAGCATCAGGTAGTGCATAAGCCTCTGAAAGAGATTTTGGAACATCATCCACGAGGTATACAATAAAGTCGTCGCCAAAGGTTTTCTCAACCCTTTGTCTCTTGCTCCTACGAGGAGCCTCTGCGACTAAATTGTTATCCTCCTCAGAATTATCTTCTACTGGTAGTGTATCACTTATTGGTTCAGAAACAGTGGTAGGTTCAATATTATTATTATTATTATTATTATCAGTTTGATTTTTCTCAGTTATTGAAGTCCTTCCTGCTCTCATAGGATAAATATCCTCAAAAAATGAAGCATCTCTGGACTCCATTATTGTATTAGAAATAATCTCAGGAGTTTCTGATTTTACTACTAAAAATCTATAGGCCGTGCTGTTATGTGCATACCCTAGAAAAATACAATCGACTGTTTTAGGTCCAAGCTTTCTCTTTTTCTGCAATGGTATATTGACTTTTGCCAAACACCCCCAAGTTCGCAAAAAATTAACATTAGGTTTTCTCCCTTTCCATCCCTCATACGGAGTAATCTCACACCTTTTAGTGATTACTCTGTTTAGGACAAAATTTTTGTTAATATAGCTTCCCCACCACATTTTAGGCATCTGGCACTCTCCAACATGGCATTCACCAAGTCTGTTAGTGTTCGGTTTTCCTCTCAGCTACCCCATTTGATTGGGGAGAATATGGTGGTGTAACTTCATGGATTATACCATGCTCGAGCAGGCAGGAGAATTCATGAGAGATATACTCTCCTCCACGATCGGACCTTAGTCGTTTAATTTTCTTTTCTAGTTGGTTCTCAACCTCGACCTTATAAATTTTGAAGTAGTTTAAAGCTTCATCCTTTGTTTTCAGCAAATACACATAACAATAACGAGTTGCATCATCTATAAAAGTTAGAAAATATCTTTTGCCTCCTTTTGTCAACAATCCATTCATCTCACATGATCGAATGGACAAGATCTAGTGGTGCCAAGTTCTTTTCTTCCTCTAATCCCTTAAAGGGTTTTCTTGGTTGCTTTGCTTGCACACAAGAATGGCACTTTGATCCTTTGACAATATCACATTTTGGAATTAAGCGTAATCTGGACATTCGAGCAATGGTATCATAACCAATATGACATAAGCGAGAATGCCAAACATTGGATTCGCAATTATTAACTTGAGTAGCAACATTTAAATTTAAACAAGGCTCTAGTACACTTAAGCGGAACAGGCCTCCGCTTTCATAACCTTTTCAATAAAGTTTCCAAACTTGGACATTACAACTTTATTAGACTCGAATACTAGCTTATAGCCATCTCGACATAATAGGGAACCAGCGACAAGGTTCTTATTTATTGTTGGCGCATGTTGCACGTTCTTTAAGTGGACAATCTTCCTGAAGTAAGCCTCGGATCCACTGTGCCAACACCAAGAACAAAAGCATGCGACCCGTTCCCCATTAGGACGGAGGAAGCCCTGTTTGCTGGTAAGAAGAAAATAGAGATATGTCGAACATACGTGAACATTTGCACCGTATCAACCCACCAATCGGTGGATTGACATCTTGAAAAAACAACAGGAGAATTACCATACCCTCTGAAGTAGTTCCCTCACTTATGGTCACGTTGGCGGTTTTCTTGCCTTGCTCATTTGGCTTTGTTCTTGCGGAAGCGCGGTCTTTAGCCATGTGACCATTTTTTCCACACAAAGCAGTAATGTTCTTCATATCTTCTGCTCAAACTTCTTCTTCTTGAAGCTAGTATTTTGTTTGGTTTCAAGCCTTTGTTGTTGTTGCCACCCTTCTTCTCAATCACGTTTGCGTTGTTTGGTTCTGAGAAGAACTTTTGGCGCATCTTTGGCTCGGCTTTTCTTCCACGTCGAGGGCAGCAATGAGATCTTCAATAGAAATCTCTTCCCTCTTGTGTTTTAGACCGATGGCAAAATTCCTCCAAGATGGGGAAGTTTAGCCACAATGCCCATGACCACAAATTTTGCGGTAAAGCACATCCCAAATGTGCAATCTAAGCCCACTAGTAGTTGAAACTCATGCGCTTGAGCAACAATCGATTTAGACTCATCCATGGCAAAATCGAATAATTGCTCGCTGACGTATACAACCAGCGACCGACCTCGACTTACGCATATTTTTGTTCAAGAGCCAACCACAACTCAAATGGCGGATGTGTAACTCATATACACATCATATAAGCGATCCGCCAAGATGGTCGAATGCAGCCCAATGCGGTGTTATTCGCATTATCAAGCTGCGCATTTTCCTCATCCGTAGCGGGTATTGAGGAAAATCACCCACCAAATACCAGAGACATGAGCCAAAATTTGGCTCTAGTCGCCACCTCTGGAAGTTCGACCATTGAACCTCTCGGGTTTCATGGCATCACTTGCACCGACCATTCTTTGAATCACAATCACACAAATAATACCAATAAGGTTTACGGAATGTTGAAAAACTAGGTATTATTTGTGTTTTAGATTTGAAAATAAAGCTAATTTCCAAAAGGATTAAATACAACGGGCAAGATAAAACACACCACATATTCTTGTAAAATAGATCGATCCACAGAGAAAAATAGGAGAATTCTTACGATGGGCTTGGCGGCGAAAAGGAAGCGGTAGCGATAGCGATCGGCCGTAGAGGAAGTAGTCGGCGTCGTTGATCGCAAGATGAAGAGCTCGGCGGTCGCGCGATTCGTTGCCGAAACCTTATTGCCGCCCGTGCGGGTTCTCTCAACGGCAATGGTTGGAGATCCCGCTCTCCTTGCCTCGCGGTGCACGCCGAGAGGAAGGTCGGTGAAGAACGAGCACAAAGACGAAAGCGCAACACGATCACCGTGGATGAGCGGGTATCGAACCAAAACTCAAAAGCCCCTTACATGCGGGCGTCTCCAGTTTTATAGCCTCGCACGATGCGGTCGCCATTAAATGCTAGTAAGCTGCAGGTCATTCAAATGACAGCGGTTTCTAGAAAGCGGCGCCATTATCATGGCTGTTTCAAATCTCGATAAATGACCCCATTAATTCACTAATAACAGAGAGAAACCGAAAATTAAAAGGGTTTAAGCGTGCAGAATTTAATCCACGGCGACGGCGACTCGCGACGTCGCAAGTCACAAGTCACGCGGGAAAACACGCGAAATCTGCGGTAATTCACGAAATACGCGGCGTGTGCGTGTGACTTTAGCCAGACTCCTCACCCTCCATATGTCTCATTACAAGATATGGTGGGAGCTCTCCCTTTTAAATTGGTATTCTCCCCTCTCAACTAGCAATATGGTACTATTATTTGTAGCTTTGGCATTAGAGATAAATGGGCCACTTGGGCCTCATTTCTAACAATCCCCCACCAATGCCGAAGTTGACAATTGATCATCGTCTTTGAATCTTCGTTTAATATATCGGTGTTTGATTGTAAGTCCCATACGGGTTGAACTTTCACCTAGAATAACGTGATCCATCCTCCCCTGACTAATGAATGGACTAAGCCTTGAATTCACAGCTTTGTGTGGTTTGATTTCACCGAAATCTTAAGCGATACTAAGTGGCAAAGAACTTCACCTCAACAGAGCGTTAAATGGTCATGCTCCCTAATCTTCTCATGAGCTTTCTAGAGAATGCCCCTTTCTCGTGAACTGCGACCTCACAGTTAAGCTCAAGTAGGTGTATTCATTTTAGGTATCCTGTAGGCCAATACCTTTTTCCTTTGACACTAGAATACATTAAGGCTTTAAGCCAACCTTCCATCTGATGAGAGTACTTTGTCTATTTGGACACAGTACAAATTTAATAATATGTACTCTCTTGTTACAACCTCAACTTGTTTTTCCCATTACCTAATTCACGGGATCTCCGATCAGGAAGATAAGGGTTACCGTTGTGGTGTAACTCAAACGGGCCTCATGCCCATGTCCATAGACGCAATGGAAATCGCTTTCCTTGCAAGTCCTTTTGTAAAAGGATCTGCCAGATTTTTCTCAGTACGAATATAATTCACAGCAATAACTCGAGTTTCTCAATTTTACGGCGGGTTTAAGCCTCGCTTCACATGTCGGAGGACTTCATGTTATCCTTAGTACTCATAACCTTAGTTAACTTTGTTTTGTTATCGCGATACATTAAGATCGCGGTATTGGTTTCTCAACCAATGGCAAGTCCAACGATAGCTCTCTAAGCCATTCGGCCTCAACGATGGGCGTGTCTAGTGCTACGAGTTCAGCTTCCATGGTTGACCTCGTCAATATGGTGCATTTGCAAGACCTCCATGAAAGCTATGACACCACTAAAGAAAAACATAACCACTTGTAGCTTTGATCTCATCCGCATCGGAGATCCAATTGGAATCACTATATCCTTCTAAAGCAGATGGATACCCGGTATAGTGTATTCCATAAGATGTTGTGCCTCTCAAGTAGCGCAACACCCTTTCAAGTGCCTCCCAATGATCATCTCACGGGTTAGATGTAAACCGCTTAATTTGCTCACGACAAATGAGATATCGAGCCTTGTTGCACCAGCTAGATACATAAGGGACCCAATAATTTGTTAATATCTCAATTGATCTTTTCCTAACCCTTGATTTTTAGAAGCTTAACACTTGGATCATAAGGTGTTGGGAGATTTTGCAATTCTCAAACCGAATTGACTCAAAATTTTCTCGGCATAATGGGATTGGTGCAAAATGATCCCATCCTCATTCTTGATCAATTTAATATTGAGAATAACATCGCCTCTCCCAAGTCTTTCATATCAAAGCTTTGAGATAAGAAAGTTTTGACCTCGTCAATTACAAAGCATGTTTGTCCCAAATATAAGTATGTCATCAACATACAAACACAAAATAACACATTGACCCCACCATAACGATAGTATACACACTTATCGCCTCATTAACAACAAAACCAGCGAGATGTCAAAGTTTTATCAAACTTTTCGTGCCATTGCTTAGGAGCACGCTTTAGGCCATACAAGGATTTTAATAATTTGCATACTTTATTTTCTGTCCAAGTAATCACATAACCATCTGGTTGCTCCATATAGATTTCTTCCTCCAACTCTCCATTAAGGAAAGCTGTCTTTACATCCATTTGATGGGCGTGTAGACCATGGGAAGCACTAATGCTATGAGCACTCTAATGGTGGTTAATCGCTCTGAGGAGAATAAGTATCAAAATAATCCTCTCCTTTTTCAGGTATAACCCTTGGCCACAAGTCTTGCCTTGTACTTATCAACAGTACCATCAGGCCTCATTTTCTTTTGAAGATCCACTTGCATCCAACAGGTTTGCACCCACTAGGAAGATCGGTGATCTCCCAAGTCCCGTTAGCCATGATGGAATCCATCTCGCACGGACCGCCTCTTTCAATACTCGGCATCGGGTAGTGCATAAGCCTCTGAAAGAGATTTTGGAACATCATCCACGAGGTATACAATAAAGTCGCCGCCAAAGGTTTTCTCAACCCTTTGTCTCTTGCTCCTACGAGGAGCCTCTGCGACTAAATTGTTATCCTCCTCGAATTATCTTCTCTTGGTAGTGTATCACTTATTGGTTCGAAGCAGTGGTAGGTTCAATATTATTATTATTATTATTATTATCGGTTTGATTTTCTCGATTATTGAAGTCCTACTGCTCTCATAGGATAAATATCCTCAAAAATGAAGCATCTCTGGACTCCATTATTGTATTAGAAATAATCTCGGGAGTTTCGATTTTACTACTAAAAATCTATAGGCCGTCTTTGTTATGTGCATACCCTAGAAAAATACAATCATTGTTTTAGGTCCAAGCTTTCTCTTTTACGCAATGGTATATTGACTTTTGCCAAACACCCCAAGTTCGCAAAAATTAACATTAGGTTTTCTCCTTTCCATCCCTCACACGGAGTAATCTCACACCTTTTAGTGATTACTCTGTTTAGGACAAAATTTTTGTTAATATAGCTTCCCCACCACATTTTAGGCATCTGGCACTCTCCAACATGGCATTCACCAAGTCTGTTAGTGTTCGGTTTTCCTCTCAGCTACCCCATTTGATTGGGGAGAATATGGTGGTGTAACTTCATGGATTATACCATGCTCGTAAGCAGGCAGGAGAATTCATGAGAGATATACTCTCCTCCACGATCGGACCTTAGTCGTTTAATTTTCTTTTCTAGTTGGTTCTCAACCTCGACCTTATAAATTTTGAAGTAGTTTAAAGCTTCATCCTTTGTTTTCAGCAAATACACATAACAATAACGAGTTGCATCATCTATAAAAGTTAGAAAATATCTTTTGCCTCCTTTTGTCAACAATCCATTCATCTCACATGATCGAATGGACAAGATCTAGTGGTGCCAAGTTCTTTTCTTCCTCTAATCCCTTAAAGGGTTTTCTTGGTTGCTTTGCTTGCACACAAGAATGGCACTTTGATCCTTTGACAATATCACATTTTGGAATTAAGCGTAATCTGGACATTCGAGCAATGGTATCATAACCAATATGACATAAGCGAGAATGCCAAACATTGGATTCGCAATTATTAACTTGAGTAGCAACATTTAAATTTAAACAAGGCTCTAGTACACTTAAGCGGAACAGGCCTCCGCTTTCATAACCTTTTCAATAAAGTTTCCAAACTTGGACATTACAACTTTATTAGACTCGAATACTAGCTTATAGCCATCTCGACATAATAGGGAACCACCGACAAGGTTCTTATTTATTGTTGGCGCATGTTGCACGTTCTTTAAGTGGACAATCTTCCCCAAGTAAGCCTCGGATCCACCGTGCCAACACCAAGAACAAAAGCATGCGACCCGTTCCCCATTAGGACGGAGGAAGCCCTGTTGCTGGTAAGAAGAAAATAGAGATATGTCGAACATACGTGAACATTTGCACCGTATCAACCCACCAATCGGTGGATTGACATCTTTGAAAAAACAACGGAGAATTACCATACCCTCTCAAGTAGTTCCCTCACTTATGGTCACGTTGGCGGTTTTCTTGCCTTGCTCATTTGGCTTTGTTCTTGCGGAAGCGCGGTCTTTAGCCATGTGACCATTTTTCCGCACACAAAGCAGGTAATGTTCTTCATATCTTTCTGCTCAAACTTCTTCTTCTTGAAGCTAGTATTTTGTTTGGTTTCAAGCCTTTGTTGTTGTTGCCACCTTCTTCTCAATCACGTTTGCGTTGTTTGGTTCTGAGAAGAACTTTTGGCGCATCTTTGGCTCGGCTTTTCTTCCACGTCGAGGGCAGCAATGAGATCTTCAATAGAAATCTCTTCCCTCTTGTGTTTTAGACCAGTGGCAAAATTCCTCCAAGATGGGGAAGTTTAGCCACAATGCCCGACCACAAATTTTGCAGTAAAGCACATCCCAAATGTGCAATCTAAGCCCACTAGTAGTTGAAACTCATGCGCTTGAGCAACAATCGATTTAGACTCATCCATGGCAAAATCGAATAATTGCTCGTGACGTATACAACCAGCGACCGACCTCGACTACGCATATTTTTGTTCAAGAGCCAACCACAACTCGATGGCAGATGTGTAACTCATATACACATCATATAACTGATCTGCCAAGATGGTCAGAATGCAGCCCAATGCGGTGTTATTCGCATTCTCAAACTGCGCATTTTCCTCATCCGTAAGCGGGTATTGAGGGAAAATCACCCACCAAATACCCAGAGACATGAGCCAAAATTTGGCTCTAGTCTGCCACCTACGGAAGTTCTGACCATTGAACCTCTCAGGTTTCATGCCATCACTTGCACCAGCCATTGCTGAATCACAATCACACAAATAATACCAATAAGGTTTCTGGAATGTTGAAAAACTAGGTATTATTTGTGTTTTAGATTTGAAAATAAAGCTAATTTCCAAAAGGATTAAATACAACAGGCAAGATAAAACACACCACATATTACTGTAAAATAGATCGATCCACAGAGAAAAATAGGAGAATTCTTACGATGGGCTTGTCGGCGAAAAGGAAGCGGTAGCGAGAGCGATCGGCCGTAGAGGAAGTAGTCGGCGTCGTTGATCGCAAGATGAAGAGCTCGGCGGTCGCGCGATTCTTTGTTGCCGAAACCTTATTGCCGCCCGTGCGAGTTCTCTCAACGGCAATGGTTGGAGATCCCGCTCTCCTTGCCTCGCGGTGCACGCCGAGAGGAAGGTCGGTGAAGAACGAGCCGCAACCGCGAAAGCGCAACACGAGATCACCGTGGATGAGCGCGGTATCGAACCAAAACTCAAAAGCCCCTTACATGCGGGCGTCTCCAGATTTTATAGCCTCGCACGAGTAACGGTCGCCATTAAATGCTAGTAACTGCAGGTCATTCAAATGACAGTTTCTATTAGAAACTGACGCCATTATCATGGCTGTTTCAAATCTCAGTAAATGACCCCATTAATTCACTAATAACAGAGAGAAACCGAAAATTAAAAGGGTTTAAGCGCATCAGAATTTAATCCACGGCACGGCGACTCGCGACGTCGCAAGTCACAAGTCGCGCGGAAAAACGCAGAAATCGCGGTAATTCACGAAATCGCAGCGCTGCGTGTGCGTGTGACTTTAGCCACTCCTCACCCTCCATATGTCTCATTACAAGATATGGTGGGAGCTCTCCCTTTTAAATTGGTATTCTCCCCTCTCAACTAGCAATATGGTACTATTATTTGTAGCTTTGGCATTAGAGATAAATGGGCCACTTGGGCCTCATTTCTAACAATCCCCACCAATGCGAAGTTGACAATTGATCAACATCTTTGAATCTTCGTTTAATATATCGGTGTTTGGTGTAAGTCCCATACGGGTTGAACTTTCACCTAGAATAACGTGATCTATCCTCCCTGACTAATGAATGGACTAAGCCTTGAATTCACAGCTTTGTGTGGTTTGATTTCACCGAAATCTTAAGCGATACTAAGTGGCAAAGAACTTCACCTCAACAGAGCGTTAAATGGTCATGCTCCCTAATCTTCTCATGAGCTTTCTAGAGAATGCCCCTTTCTCGTGAACTGCGACCTCACAGTTAAGCTCAAGTAGGTGTATTCATTTTAGGTATCCTGTAGGCCAATACCTTTTTCCTTTGACACTAGAATACATTAAGGCTTTAAGCCAACCTTCCATACAGTCGAGAGTACTTTGTCTATTTGGACACAGTACAAATTTAATAATATGTACTCTCTTGTTACAACCTCAACTTGTTTTTCCCATTACCTAATTCACGGGATCTCCGATCGGGAAGATAAGGGTTACTGTTGTGGTGTAACTCAAGCGGGCCTCATGCCCATGTCCATAGACGCAATGGAAATCGCTTTCCTTGCAAGTCCTTTTGTAAAAGGATCGCGATTTTTCTCGAAGACGAATATAATTCACAGCAATAACTCCGGAGTTTCTCAATTTTACGGCAGTTTTAAGCCTCGCTTCACATATGCGGAGGACTTCATGTTATCCTTAGTACTCATAACCTTAGTTAACTTTGTTTGGTTATCGCGATACATTAAGATCGCGGTATTGGTTTCTCAACCAATGGCAAGTCCAACGATAGCTCTCTAAGCCATTCGGCCTCAACGGTGGGCGTGTCTAGTGCTACGAGTTCAGCTTCCATGGTTGACCTCGTCAATATGGTGCATTTGCAAGACCTCCATGAAGCTATGACACCGACTAAAGAAAAACATAACCACTTGTAGCTTTGATCTCATCGCATCGGAGATCCAATTGGAATCACTATATCCTTCTAAAGCAGATGGATACCCAGTATAGTGTATTCCATAAGATGTTGTGCCTCTCAAGTAGCGCAACACCCTTTCAAGTGCCTCCCAATGATCATCTCACAGGTTAGATGTAAACCGGCTTAATTTGCTCACAGCAAATGAGATATCAGGCCTTGTTGCACCAGCTAGATACATAAGGGACCCAATAATTTGTTAATATCTCAATTGATCTTTTCCTAACCCTTGATTTTTCCGAAGCTTAACACTTGGATCATAAGGTGTTGGGAGATTTTGCAATTCTCAAACCCGATTGACTCAAAATTTTCTCCAAGCATAATGGGATTGGTGCAAAATGATCCCATCCTCATTCTTGATCAATTTAATATTAGAATAACATCTGCCTCTCCCAAGTCTTTCATATCAAAGCTTTGAGATAAGAAAGTTTTGACCTCGTCAATTCTGAGTGTTTGTCCCAAATATAAGTATGTCATCAACATACAAACACAAAATAACACATTGACCCCACCATAACGATAGTATACACACTTATCGCCTCATTAACAACAAAACCAGCGGATGTCAAAGTTTTATCAAACTTTTCGTGCCATTGCTTAGGAGCTGCTTTAGGCCATACAAGGATTTTAATAATTTGCATACTTTATTTTCTGTCCGGTAATCACATAACCATCTGGTTGCTCCATATAGATTTCTTCCTCCAACTCTCCATTAAGGAAAGCTGTCTTTACATCCATTTGATGGACGTGTAGACCATGGGAAGCAGCTAATGCTATGAGCACTCTAATGGTGGTTAATCTGGCTACAGGAGAATAAGTATCAAAATAATCCTCTCCTTTTTTCTAGGTATAACCCTTGGCCACAAGTCTTGCCTTGTACTTATCAACAGTACCATCAGGCCTCATTTTCTTTTTGAAGATCCACTTGCATCCAACAGGTTTGCACCCACTAGGAAGATCAGTGATCTCCCAAGTCCCGTTAGCCATGATGGAATCCATCTCGCTACGGACCGCCTCTTTCCAATACTCAGCATCAGGTAGTGCATAAGCCTCTGAAAGAGATTTTGGAACATCATCCACGAGGTATACAATAAAGTCGTCGCCAAAGGTTTTCTCAACCCTTTGTCTCTTGCTCCTACGAGGAGCCTCTGCGACTAAATTGTTATCCTCCTCAGAATTATCTTCTACTGGTAGTGTATCACTTATTGGTTCAGAAACAGTGGTAGGTTCAATATTATTATTATTATTATTATCAGTTTGATTTTTCTCAGTTATTGAAGTCCTACTGCTCTCATAGGATAAATATCCTCAAAAATGAAGCATCTCTGGACTCCATTATTGTATTAGAAATAATCTCGGGAGTTTCGATTTTACTACTAAAAATCTATAGGCCGTCTTTGTTATGTGCATATCCTAGAAAAATACAATCATTGTTTTAGGTCCAAGCTTTCTCTTTTTACGCAATGGTATATTGACTTTTGCCAAACACCCCAAGTTCGCAAAAATTAACATTAGGTTTTCTCCTTTCCATCCCTCACACGGAGTAATCTCACACCTTTTAGTGATTACTCTGTTTAGGACAAAATTCTTGTTAATATAGCTTCCCCACCACATTTTAGGCATCTGGCACTCTCCAACATGGCATTCACCAAGTCTGTTAGTGTTCGGTTTTCCTCTCAGCTACCCCATTTGATTGGGGAGAATATGGTGGTGTAACTTCATGGATTATACCATGCTCGAGCAGGCAGGAGAATTCATGAGAGATATACTCTCCTCCACGATCAGACCTTAGTCGTTTAATTTTCTTTTCTAGTTGGTTCTCAACCTCGACCTTATAAATTTTGAAGTAGTTTAAAGCTTCATCCTTTGTTTTCAGCAAATACACATAACAATAACGAGTTGCATCATCTATAAAAGTTAGAAAATATCTTTTGCCTCCTTTTGTCAACAATCCATTCATCTCACACGATCGAATGGACAAGATCTAGTGGTGCCAAGTTCTTTTCTTCCTCTAATCCCTTAAAGGGTTTTCTTGGTTGCTTTGCTTGCACACAAGAATGGCACTTTGATCCTTTGACAATATCACATTTTGGAATTAAGCTGTAATCTGGACATTCGAGCAATGGTATCATAACCAATATGACATAAGCGAGAATGCCAAACATTGGATTCGCAATTATTAACTTGAGTAGCAACATTTAAATTTAAACAAGGCTCTAGTACACTTAAGCGGAGCAGGCCTCCGCTTTCATAACCTTTTCAATAAAGTTTCCAAACTTGGACATTACAACTTTATTAGACTCGAATACTAGCTTATAGCCATCTCGACATAATAGGGAACCAGCGACAAGGTTCTTATTTATTGTTGGCGCATGTTGCACGTTCTTTAAGTGGACAATCTTCCTGAAGTAAGCCTCGGATCCACCGTGCCAACACCAAGAACAAAAGCATGCGACCCGTTCCCCATTAGGACGGAGAAGCCCTGCTTTGCTGGTAAGAAGAAAATAGAGATATGTCGAACATCGTGAACATTTGCACCGTATCAACCCACCAATCGGTGGATTGACATCTTTGAAAAAACAACGGAGAATTACCATACCCTCTGAAGTAGTTCCCTCACTTATGGTCACGTTGGCGGTTTTCTTGCCTTGCTCATTTGGCTGTTCTTGCGGAAGCAGCGGTCTTTAGCCATGTGACCATTTTTTCCGCACACAAAACAGGTAATGTTCTTCATATCTTTCTGCTCAAACTTCTTCTTCTTGAAGCTAGTATTTTTGTTTGGTTTCAAGCCTTTGTTGTTGTTGCCACCCTTCTTCTCAATCACGTTTGCGTTGTTTGGTTCCTGAGAAGAACTTTTTGGCGCATCTTTGGCTCTGGCTTTTTCTTCCACGTCGAGGGCAGCAATGAGATCTTCAATAGAAATCTCTTCCCTCTTGTGTTTTAGACCAGTGGCAAAATTCCTCCAAGATGGGGAAGTTTAGCCACAATGCCCATGACCACAAATTTTGCGGTAAAGCACATCCCAAATGTGCAATCTCGCCACTAGTATTTGAAACTCATGCGCTTGAGCAACAATCGATTTAGACTCATCCATGGCAAAATCGAATAATTGCTCTGCGTATACAACCAATGACCGACCTCGACTTCTCCATATTTTTGTTCAAGAGCCAACCACAACTCGATGGCGGATGTGTAACTCATATACACATCATATAAGCGATCTGCCAAGATGGTCGAATGCAGCCCAATGCGGTGTTATTCGCATTCTCAAAGCTGCGCATTTTCCTCATCCGTAGCGGGTATTGAGGAAAATCACCCACCAAATACCGAGACATGAGCCAAAATTTGGCTCTAGTCGCCACCTCTGGAAGTTCGACCATTGAACCTCTCGGGTTTCATGGCATCACTTGCACCGACCATTCTTTGAATCACAATCACACAAATAATACCAATAAGGTTTACGGAATGTTGAAAAACTAGGTATTATTTGTGTTTTAGATTTGAAAATAAAGCTAATTTCCAAAAGGATTAAATACAACAGCAAGATAAAACACACCACATATTCTTGTAAAATAGATCGATCCACGAGAGAAAAATAGGAGAATTCTTACGATGGGCTTGGCGGCGAAAAGGCGTGCGATAGCGATCGGCCGTAGAGGAAGTAGTCGGCGTCGTTGATCGCAAGATGAAGAGCTCGGCGGTCGCGCGATTCGCTGCCGAAACCTTATTGCCGCCCTGTGCGAGTTCTCTCAAGCGCAATGGTTGGAGATCCGCTCTCCTTGCCTCGCGGTGCACGCCGAGAGGAAGGTCGATGAAAAACGAGCACAAAGACGAAAGCGCAACACAGATCACCGTGGATGAGCGAGTATCGAACCAAAACTCAAAAGCCCCTTACATGCGGGCGTCTCCAGTTTTATAGCCTCGCACGATGAACGGTCGCCATTAAATGCTAGTGCTGCAGGTCATTCAAATGGCAGTTTCTATTAGAAAGCGGCGCCATTATCATGGTGTTTCAAATCTCGATAAATAACCCCATTAATTCACTAATAACGAGAGAAACCGAAAATTAAAAGGGTTTAAGCGTGCATCAGAATTTAATCCACGGCACGGCGACTCGCGACGTCGCAAGTCTGAAGTCACAAGTCACGCGGGAAAAACACGCGGAAATCTGCGATAATTCGCGAAATCTGCAGCAGCGTGCGTGTGACTTTAGCCAGCTCCTCACCCTCCATATGTCTCATTACAAGATATGGTGGGAGCTCTCCCTTTTAAATTGGTATTCTCCCCTCTCAACTAGCAATATGGTACTATTATTTGTAGCTTTGACATTAGAGATAAATGGGTCACTTGGGCCTCATTTCTAACAGAAGAAACACCAGGCCTCTAAGAGATTCTTTCATCTCTACACATCATTGGCACCAAGCAAGATCAAAGGGAGAAGAAGAAATACCAAAAACCAAGCCAATTCGAGATTTCGATAATTGATCAAAGAGGAGAAAGACTTGGACGAATTTTAGATATATATCAGTTGTTGCTTAGAGATGAATGTTTATAGTCACTTCTTAATCACACATAAGTTGAAGGATGACAAAAACACTACTACAGAGAAGGATTTCATAGACAGTTTGGAACTATCATCACATACGGTTTTGGTATGCAGTAACAATGTGCCGATGATAATCGTTGCACATCATAGATGGTTTTCGAACTGTTTTTGAAATACACATCTTTGTGATAATTGTATATCGCGGATCACACCGGTTTAGCACTACAAAACATATGGTCCATCTTTCAAATTTTCAAATTTGCCATGACTTGGATACTCCAAATTTTGGCTTTGGCGTATCCAAGTCATGGTAAATTTGGAGACTTAGGCAAATTTGGATACTTAGCCAAAATTTGGAGCTAATTTTGGAGCATCCAAGTCATAGCAAATGTGCTCAACAATGCAAAATATAAGTTTTAGTTAGGCAGGCAAATGTGCTCAACAATGCAAAACATAAGTTTTAGTTAGGCAGCAGTAAAGACTTGACGAATACTTATAACAGGGGTACCCCAACGGCTCGAAGTAACGAGCCGGCGGCCTCAAGCACAACTCAAGCCCAACAGGCCGCTCCCAGCCCACTACCGACCGAAGCACTTGCAAGGCCATCCCTTCCCGACCGATCGAGGGAAGTGCCTCCGACCAAGCAGGGCTCCCGACCCCCGCCGCGGGACGGGACCCCCCGGCTCCGACCAAGCAGGGCTCCCGACCCCCTTGGCAGGACGGGATCCCCCGACTCCGATCAAACCAAAGTAACATCCGCCAAGGGCCGCGTGTCGAAGCCTCTACCAGCCAACAGCCACGTACCCCACGGATGGGGTCAATCGAAGTGACTATACAAGGGCAGGTGGTCCCTTCCCAAGAGGGTTTAATGACTGCCGAAGTCATGCTCCCAGTCCCATCAACCGGTCACATACAGTACGAAGACACGCCCTCTCCCGAGGCAACACCCACGTCACGCGCAGCAACGTCAACACTCGTAAGGTTCGCAGAGGCGGTACGCCGTTTCAGGAAATACCTAACCGCCCTGGCCAACTAGGCTACCGACCCAGCATAGGCAAGACGGGTGGTGATCAGTTAGCAGAACGAAGGACCGAAGCTCCTAGTGTAGGTCATCTCGTCATCCCCCAATTCTCGATGTAACCTGCCCCTTCCTTCCGTATAAAAGGAGGCAGGAACCCCCGTAGGAGGGGAAGGGAAGCCATCTCGCTAAGCCATTAGCACTCTCGCTTGTAAACTTTGTGCAGTCATCTGTACTGAAGGGAATACAACGCCACCACACGAACTGGAGTAGGGACCTTCGGCCCGAACCAGTATACATCTTGGACTTCTGAGTCTAACCATTCAGGGAGTGGAACGCGCGGCCCCTTAGACTTACAAATTTACTTGCCGGTGCTCGAAATGCCGACAAGACTAAATAACCAAATTTATTTCAAAGTTAGAACACATCAATCGGTATGCACACAGTTTTTTACAACCCGTGTATCCCAGACATCATCTTGTTTCCATTAGTAGAAGATAAAAATTACACAAGACAACAAAACATGGATGCACAGTTGCACACATACCATCCTTAATACCCATTACAGCAGTAACTCACGCAACGTACGAAATTACCGTAGTTACAAATAGAAACAATAAAAAAACATGAATAAGATCAATATGTCTTAGCCAAAATCATAAAACAACAAAGTTGGACTTGCTCACTCTTGGATGCGTTAACATTTACTCTTTGTCGAACAGATCATATAAATTGTTACAATAATGCATTCACCAAAAAAATACTTTTCACAATGTAAAATGCCATATTGGATCCTAGCTATGTTAAACCTACTACTACGCTAATGTCGTGGCATGTTTCCACTGAATTTCCTCTTTTTAACACAGTCTATCAACAAGCCACATCTCATCTCACAACAACCACAACATTCTAGTTTGAATTAATGTAACAGAATCCTAGACAACAGAAATTATCAGTGGAAAACAATCAAGAATCATCTTTCACATTCAGTTGTCACCCAAGCAATGCCTTCAACGAAAATCTTCCTGCAAAATCCACAAGCATGTATTAGCCCCCAACCTTTTTCCAACCCAAAAGCAAACACAAAACCCTATAGCCCAAATCACTTACCCCGACAAAGTCACTGGCTACCACGGCACTCCCATCCTCCTCGCCGGTGTCACCATATATATCCGACGCCATCACCCCCATCTCGCCCTCCGTGCCTCCCTGGGTGGCCCTCCTGCTAGCTGACCTCCTCTAGTTCCTCCACCTCCTCCTCAAACCTGTTCATGGCGTGTTGGTTGTCCTCCGATTACCCTGCCATGCCACCAACTCGTAGCCGCCGCCTGCAGGAACCACCAGAATCAGGTAACCCTAGGTTGCGTTCGTGGGATAGGACACAAGGATCAAGTATATTACCTCGAAATCAGAGCAATCTGAGGGTAGGGTTTGGGGGTAGAGCAAGCAAACCCTTGTAGCACTGCTTCGGGTGCGAGTTGAGAGAGAGAGAGAGAGAGCTTGAAGGGCGTAGGGAATGGATGTAGGTGGCGGCGAGGTTGAGTCCAACGCGTAAACACCTCTATCTATTTTATATATTTGGCAGGAAGTATCACAGACAGTTTTAGTCAAAAACCATTTGTGATGTGCATTGAAAACATCACAGATAATTTTTGGCCAAAATCGTCTGTGATGTGCATTTATATCACACACGGTTTTAGCCAAAAACTATTTGTGATGTTTTCAATGCACATCATAGATGGTTTTTTGGTTAAAACCGTCTGTGATGTGCATTTGTTTTAGCGAAAAACCATCTGTGATGATTGCAATGCACATCACAGACAATTTTTGGCTAAAATCGTCTACGATGTACACTAATCACAGACGATTCTTCGAAAACCATATATGATTATATTTAACACAGACGGTTTTTGAAAACCGTCTGTGATAAGGAGTTTAATATAATCCTTTCTGTAGTAGTGAAAGCACACACACAAGAGCCACACTCCATCTCTCAAAAGTTCTCTCAAAGAACCCTAACTCTTCTCTACTTGGCTTTACAAGGATTAATCTCCAAGCCACCTCTATCTCTCATTTTATAATGGTAGCTAAGCCAACCACTTCACATCAAAACCCTAGATCTAAATACAAAGTGATTCCATCCACAAACACACAGGCAAATTAACCTAACCCAACACATCATGATTTTTCACTTACATATGCATGCTTCTCAAGCGTCGCCCGACTTGGATCAATAGCCCGATTAACCTTGTCTTGTCCTCAAGCATCCAGAAGCCAATCAAATCATCTCTGCATGCTAGCTTTAACACGTAGCTCGCAGTGTCCAATGACTTGTTATCAAGTCTTCACGTATCTGGTCTCCCCGAATTGTCTCTACTTGTACCAGCCTAAGTCACTTGGCACATCACATACACCAACTAGTCCTGGTCAATTATTGCTGACACTAAAATTCTCTAAGCCACTTGCACATCCTAAGGCCAAGCAATCATCTTGAGCACAAGTTCAATGCACTTGACTCATGTTAACCAAAACATGCATCATGCAATGCAACACAACACAAGCCACGTGACTTCACCTGGACTTACTCGACTGCACAAATCTTAGCTCTCCCGCCTAGTCCTGATCAATTGCCGTTGACCGCTAATGTTCTTCAAGCCTAGCCGAACACCACAAACTAACACGTCTCACATATGCTACGAAATAGCCACCAATCTAACCGCATTTCTCATGTTAGTCATATCGTGATCGGTCAGACCGATAACCAAAGGTCGGTCTGACCGCTACTAAACCCTCCCAAATAGACTACAACTCATTCTCGATAATAGGACACTGGTGTGACCATAGCCTCAATGCCGGTGACATTGCCTAACTCATCTCTGGTCTGACTGTCAACCAACGAGTGATCGACTACACGTGCCCAACTCCAAACTGCTAAAAAGCAACCAGCTATGCCAAATTACACAGCAACCAATAGTCTGACCGCACACCATGTGCTGGTCAGACCGTTCTCACCTATCAGTAACACTGAAAACTACAACTCAAAATCAAACTCAAACTTCAATAACTCTTACACAATAAAGTCAAATACTCATCACTCCATGGATGACCTCCACATGGTCTTACACTTTTATTTGTCGCAGTTCCTATGAACATATCACGCTTACACTACATGAAAACCCCCATGTAGAGATACTTTTCTAGAGGTTCCAACTTGTCTCTAAAATTGGAGTTATATAGTCTAGAGTCTCTTTTTAAAGACAATTTAAAAATTGTCCCAAATTTTTATACTGTAAAACAGTTTTGAGGTGATTATGATAAGTTTTGGAATCACATGCAAAATTTTATATTTTAGAGATGTTTTTGAGATGCTTTCTAATTCGCCTTAAGATTTTTGCTGTGTAAAAGACATTTTTTTATATGCTTTTAACTATCTAGAGGTGTTTTTTTGTGTGTGTGGTTGATATGTGTTAAATTAGCCTACATATAAGTATTGCGATGTACAACTAAACATGTGAAGCGGTGAGGTCAAGGTGGTTAGTGCAACAAGTCCAAGAGACATGTTCCCACATTTTTTAGCTTTTCTAAAAAGCTATTTTTTAGCTTTCTGAGCTGAAAAATAGCTGTAGCTTTCTTTTAGAAAATATTGTTTTTTTGCTTTCTAAATTTGAAAAATAACTATTGCTTTTAATAAGAGATTGTTTGACAAACAATTAATTTTCCTCAGCAATAATTTGCAAAAGCAAGTCCCGCCTAACTTTTAACTTTTAGCTTTTGATAGTTATACGACTTTTAGCTTATGTCAAAAGCCGCTTAAAAACTAAGCTATTTAAGGAGTTCTTGGCTTTTGGCTGAAGCTGGCTTAAAGCCTCCAAACAAGACCTTAATAATACGTCTCTATTTTCATAGTGACATGCATAAGAAGACGTTTGTGTGGTGTTTTAAAAAAACAATATATTGATAGAAAAAAAAGCCTCTACAACAATACAGAGACTGAAAAAAAGCCTCTACTATATTAAAGGATATCTCTACACGGTGTGTGTTGCAGGGCTACCAAAAAGTGCTTCTCATCTTCTTTAACAATACTATTGCGACCAAAAGTTAAAGGGTTTGGCATTCATGCATCCGTGGATCCCATATTCCCATATATATCTAAACGTTGAAGTTCTCATTGGCGGTAAATCGGTTCGTAAAACCGGCTATAAGTTCTACAGAAAGGTGTGCTTGGCACAAATTAAACCCCTCAAAGTTGCAACAAAATAACCAACTATAAATCCTTTTTAACCTTTTTACCAAAGCGTAGTCTAAAATCCGTACCTACAACTACCTCTAGTGGTGTTGCTTTGGACCATGTTGAAAGCGTGTGGCTACGTACGACCATGCAATGCAAGCTAGCTAGCGCGTGCACGCGTCAAAAAGCGCGGTAAGTACACGTCGATCGTTAGGCCGCGCGCGATCCGCACCGTTCACTTGGGCAGCCTAGATTAGTCTACGGATGATGTCCACCGTAGACGCCCAGCTAGCTAGCTAGCCTCCCTTAATTCTCAGGCTAATTATGTGGTCATGCATGAATCGTGCACTACACATACATATATCTGGCAACCTTAGCATATGATAACAATTATAATTGATAGAGTGCAAGTGATCTTAAAAAATAAAATAAAAGCAAGTGCTGGATCGATGAACAGGATGGTCTCTGAGTTTCCTTTTCAAAAACTAAAACTAGTAGTAACTAAGTACTCCTCCATTTCTAAATACATATCATTTTAGCTTTCAAATTTTGTTTCTAAATACATGTCATTCTATAATTCGAGATTACTTTTAACTGTTCTTTCCTTTGCATACCATTACAATTTATTATTCCCAATGTTACTAGTATAGTGCCTTTGTCTTTGGTTTCTTTTTCCAGCCACGTAATATATGTTCTTTTTCTTTTCTAGAACGTTTGTTTCCTTTTCCTTAATTCGGGATATTTGTTTTCTTTTCTTTGAGATGATCTTTGGAGGTGGGGAGATCTGTTGTGGGCCACGAGGATGAGTTAGACACATTAAACAATGGCCATCGGATGTGGGTGAGTAAAGGCGAGGAAAGATCGAGAGGTTAATTTTGATGGAGCGGAGTTTACGGGGCGTTTATTTGGGTGCATGAAGATTAGGCTATCTCTAGTGGGGTGCATTATTTGGGGTGGACGTAGAAAAGAATGCTTAGGTGTATTATAAAGGGGTATAGATTTATTACTGTAGATTAGAGTAACACGTAAAATCCAAGAGCAATAAATAAGCTAATAAATGACGGTGATTTAGTCATTTATACACATACCTTGGTGAAAAGCAAAATCCTAACTAAAACATCATCTATTCAGGAGCAGAGATAGTACATGAGATATTTGTGAGCATGACCAATTAATTAAGCTAGCTATAAGCTGGCTAGTGATCTCGATCGGACACTTTGCATAAGAAGGGCGAGGCATTGGTTGGTCAAATATATAACCCCGTGTTATCGTCACAAGCATGCATCAATGGAAACCTAGTCCCCTTCGCTTTCTATCTCGCCATGTATCTCTTCCCTTAGCCCGACCAAATGTCAGAAGACGATTGGGATCCGAGAGAGAGAGCCTAACTCATTGCTCGCTAGATTAATTAGCCAGGAGCTGAAACATTTATGGAATGGGGCCAATTACACTGCAAGTTTATAATATGATGTGATACTAGTGACGTATACACACGTTCATATCACGTTATGTTGCACTTCCACCGAACAGTATAGAAATGGCGTTTAGTTGCGGCCTTGCGGGTGGTACATGTGGCGGCAAAGTTGCCGGTCTCGGCCGCTCTACGACCGCATTAAGGCGTCGCAAATTCGTTTTTTAGATGGCAAGGCGAGATACCCCAGTAATAGTATTCGCATGCGCGTGGTTTCTTTCATCTCCGGCCTAGCTAGTTAGTGATCGGCGCCACTGTAGCTTCCGACGGTAGTGCATGCACCTCAATGGAAGAGGAAACATATATCAATCTTCATCCATACTTTAATATTTATATAACTTAAAAAAATACATACAGCACCTCTCAATATATATATATATACACGCAGAGGGACAAAAGCGCACGCGAGACTATTGGCCGTGCACCCTGTAAAATTCGGTTTTGCGCCATTCCATGGGGCGACATGCAGAAGATCACCACGGATGGATTTCGCGTCTGTAGCGCATGCTCTCTCTCTCTGAGCCTATGTTTCTGAGTTCGTTAGGGGCACGCGACCAGGGTTCGCGAAAACCGTCCGTACCAAATCGGTTCGGTAATGAAAACCGCTCGGAAAACCGGTTATATGAACATTAAATTTGAAGAAATTTAGGAAAAAGTGTCAAAAAATTTTGAAATTTTGTTTGTGCGTTCCTGAGGTAATCCTAATGATTCTATAAAATTTTCAGATTATTATCAGAAATCTACATTTTTAAAAGATTCTGACAGTGATACTGTCACAATATATGCTCTTCAGTTTTTTATTTTCTAGAGGAACAAAATGAAGTCTAATATTTCTTAAACTTTTTTTGTGATGTTATAACGTCCTTAAAATGATTATGTAAAATTTTTAGATGATTATCATATATGTGTATTTTTTTAAAATTCTGAAAGTGCTATTATCATTTTATATGCTCTTCTGTTTTTGATTTTATATGGGAAATAAATGAAGTCTAATATTTCTGAAAAATTTTGTACATGATCCTTTGGAACTATTTATATTTTCATTAAAATTTTAGAATATAATAAAACATTTTACTATTTATAAAAATCTGATAGTGTATTTATTTATTTTCATTAATTTCTGTTTTAGATTTTTTAGAAGAAATAAATGATTTAAAAAATTGTAAAAATTTCCCTTAGGTGTTTTATAGATTAATTGTTTTTTTGTACATTTTTAAATTTATTTTGCAATTTTTTCAATTTGTTCTTATATTTTCACCATTTTTCCTTCTGTCATCGGTTTTCAATGTTCCGTTCATGTAGGTCGAACATGTCATTTTTGCGACAATGGAAGAGTGACGAAGCTATGCTTATGCCTACTCCACAACTTCAATTTAAATGCATTATAATGTAAATGGTGTTGATAAGTAAATGGTAGTGAAATTGCGAATGATTTTGCTTTGTAGTTATGTAAATGCCGATTTTTGCACTTGTGTGATTGTAGTATTGCACTTGTGTGATTGTAGTATTGCAATAGAAAATCGGCATTTACATAACTACAAAGCAAAATCATTCATATTCACTACCATTATATCAACACCATTTACATTATAATGCATTTAAATGAAGTTGTGAGTAGGCATAACATAGCTTCGTCACTCTTCTATTGTCGCAAAAATGACATGTTCGACCTACATGAACAACATTGAAACCGATGACAAAAGCAAAATGGTGAAAATATAAGAACAAATTGAAAAATTGCAAAATAAATTTAAAATGTACAAAAATCTCAATTAATCTATAAAACGCCTAATAGAAAATTTTACAATTTTTAAATCATTTATTTCTTCTAAAATCTAAAATAGAAATTAATGAAAAGGAATAAATAAAATGTCAGATTTTTATAAATAGTAAAATGTTTTATTATATTCTAAAATTTTAATTAAAATATAAATAGTTCCAAAGGATCATGTACTAAAATTCTCAGAAATATTAGACTTCATTTATTTCCCATATAAAATAAAAATGAAGAGCATATACAATGATAATAGCACTTTAATTTAAAAAATACATATATGATAATCATCTCAAAATTTTACATAATCATTTAAGGACGTTATAACATCACAAAAAATGTTTAATAAATATTGGACTTCATTTTGTTCTCTAGAAAATAAAAAACTGAAAGCATACATTATGACGATATCCTGTCATTTACAAAAAATGTACATATCTGATAATAATCTAAAAATTTTATAGAATCATTAAGATTACCTCGAAACGCACAAACAAATTTCAAATTTCTGACACATTTGCTAAATTTCTACAAATTTTAAAATTCTTGTTCATGTAACCGGTTTTCGAGCGGTTTTAATTACGGAACTCTGTCTGAGACGGTTTTCGCGAAACCAGTAGTTTTCGACGGTTTTGAACCTGCGTGCACCACCGACGCGTTGCCATCCCGATGCCTAGAGGCTGTTGCCACGGATCTGGTATTCTCGAGACCACAACCAACAGATCCGGCGTCATCAAGCCCTTGATGTTTCCCTTCTTCCTCAGCTCCGGTGATGTACACCTCAAGATCATCGTTCCCCTCCACCCCTCTTCCTTGCTGATGTGCTCTCACATGTACTTGCTTTGCCGCATGCTCCACTAGGTTACCTCACTGGTGCACCTCCTCTCTGCCTCGACGTGCTCCCCCGTACTTCTTCCTTAGCTCCAGTGCCATGTACTCCTCCTCTATTGCCATGTACTCCTCCACCGCTGCTTCATTATGTACTCCACCGCTGCCATGTACTCCTCTGGGCCAGGTGTGCACCACAGTGGCCATCATTGTCACCAGTTAAGAGCAATCGTCACTTTTCTATCCCTCTCTACCTCTTTTTTTTTTCAAATCTAGCCCCCTCTTAGATGCATTTGTAGATTTGTCCCCCTTCCCCATCGCGGAAGGCACGGTGGCGACACCTATCCCTGCTACGCCGGAGAGCACGGGAGGAGCAAGTGCGAGCCGGAGGCGTGGGAGCACGTGCTACCGCCGCCGTGTAGCGGAAGGAGCCTAGTGACCTTCAGCGGTGGGGAGCATAGAAGGTGACACGTGTCACCTTCTTTTCACTCTAGCGATCGAGGATAGAGCTATTTTTGTAATTGCGTTTAGAAGAGAGCCAGATTTGCAAAAAAGAGATAGAGGGGCTAGAAAGAGATGATTTTGGTTAAGATGCAAAGTACATCCGCCGTGTACATCTCTCCTCTCTATACTTCCTGTACAAGGCATGGGTATGTGTCCCGTACAATACATGTGTACAATACAAATACCCATTGGGAGGTCAGTTATTGTATAAAAATGTGTACATTACATTGTATTTCTTATAATACATGATGAGTAGTATGTTAAAGTGTAAAATACATATGGGTCTCACTCCAAAGTGCACAGTACATCACATTCAAAATTCAAATGGATAAGAGCAAGGTTGAACTATCATCGATAATCGGCGATTATTGCGATAATCGACCTTCTTGATGCAATGCGGTATTGATTACGGTCGGTAAACCAGTTAAATTAAAAAATAAAATAAATTAAAAATCAAAAAAATTATGTGGCGTAAATATCGCGATAATCGGTGAACATCGCCGATTTTCGATGAATATCGGCGAAAATCACTCACAATATCGACCGCCAAAGAACACAATTTACGCAAAATCGCTCGGGTTGATTATCGAGGCATATCAGTGATTATCGAGGTATATCGGCGATTATCGGTGAAAATCATTTTTTTTAATTTTTTCATCAAAAAGTTTGATTTTGAAACCCTTAGATTCTCTACCGATTTTGATTGATTTTTTTTATTTGGAAAATCTCGATATTGTCGATTATCACGGTATCGATATTGTAAACCCTGGATAGGAGAGAGATTTAGGAGTGGTGGGATAATTAAATTTGTCTCCTTCTCTTGTAATCAGTGCCCACTAATTCCCTTTATCCAGCAAAAATGGGAAAATCAAATTTCTTGCACAAATCTAGATACATGTTGGGCGGCTGTGATTGTGTGAGCACCTACGTACACTGAGTGTACATTGGCATTTCCTTACATATAGTTATATCCAAATATGACCCTATTTGAGATGCATGTCTCAATAGCCATATGGTAGAACATTATTTACAGATGGATTACAAATTGAATGATAGCCATGGCCTGATGGGAAGATTGTGGCAAATAGTTTTTATCGGTAAGGTAGAACGAATTTATATAGTGAGATAAAGCAGAAGCCTATATATGATGGCTTCTAGTAAGGAATGGATCAGGGAGTACTGCTCGCTTTTGGTTTTTGTCGATTAGAAATGCCGGCCTTTCGTCCTAACTGAAGAACGGGGATTTCGTGATCTCAGTGGCATAGCATGGGTGCGATCTCTGAACTAAATAATTGAACGCAGAACCAGCTAGCTTTGTAAATCAATTCTCATCGTGTACTGATCATTATAAAATGTACGAGCTTCCGATGACCTAACTACCAAATAATTAGTAAAATCTTTCAAAAGAGACCGAAATAAAGGGGACTTGTATATATTGTTGGAATTAATGCTGAATTAATTTATTGAAAGAAGTTAAAGGGGTGTTGAGTTGAGTGTATGGTCTTTAGTACCATATTGCTTAGCTAGGTGGAGTGCAACCAACATATAAGGGGAGTTCATGCATGTTCTCTAGTATGAGTTGGTAGCAAGGCTAGAGGTACACATGGTTGGCTTTGCTAAGCTATGTACACGCACGCGCGTATATCGCATATTTCGCGTGTTTATCGCGTGACTTGTGACGACGCGCGACCGTGACTGAGACGTGCTAAGTGTACATAACCTTTTTACCACGTGTACCGGTTATGCCACATCACCTTACACCTCGACTGCTGACGTGGTGCTGCGGACTCGGGGAGACGCACGTTTTTGTGCGGTTAGTCCATTCGCCCACGTTGTGAGATTCCAGGGGGCGGTTCCTGGAATTGTGGCGAATCGGTGGTTTTCGCGAGGCGATTTGGTTCGCGATTTCTTAAGGAGAGCGTCCTGTTCGTGAGGAGATCTGCGGCAATCAATCTCATTCTCTCCAACGCTTCCTCCGATTCTTGCTTTGCTTTGAGTCATCCGATCCCCGCTTGCCGTGCAACAAGCGTGAGGAGAAGCGATTTCTCGTTCGGCGCGGTAACTTGGCGCCTGCACGGAGGCCGCGATCGATTCGAAGCGCCGCACCCGCGTTGCTCGTCTTCTTCTTCGTTCGTCGCGCCAACCTGCGCGACTTCCGTTCTTCGTCAAGCCCTCGGTGAGTGTTACGGACTGGCGGTTCTTAGTCAAGTGATCACTTTTGTGATTAGATCTTTTGAGAATGCATCTTTGCTATGATAGTTTTGTTTACATCTATATATCTTTTGGGCTATCTAGCATCAGTAGGCATGTTTTCTTTACTAGCATGTTTTGTCAATTTCTTTGGCTGCTAGTAACCATGTTGTAGACGCAATATTTATCATGTTCTTATTGCGTATCTTTGGAACTAAATTAATGTTATGCCATGTTAATTTTCCAACAATCCGAAAACGATATGGCTCAACCATCGATGCAATGAAACACGAGAGGTTGGAGGAGAGCACTTCAAGAGGTGGCGGAACCACGAGCCAAATTTTGGCTCATGCCAATGAACCTATGGTGGGTGATAGCCCCCGTGAGGCCCCTCACTGTTGAACAGCAGCGTGATTATGAGATGAGTAATGACACTTGTCTCGGCTGCCTGTTGTCTCTCCTCTCGGATCAATTGTGTGACGTGTATATGCACCTCGCCGATCTTTCTTGATGCATGGGAGGCCCTAGACCGCAAATATGCGGTGTCGGATGCTGGACGTGAGCTTTATGTGAATGAGCAGTACCATGACTTCAGAATGGTGGATAACCATTCTGTAGTGGAACAAACTCATGAGCTCCAGCTTCTGGTGGGGGAACTCGGGCACTTTGATTGCGCTCTTCCAAATAAGTTTGTGGCCGGTGGCATAATTGCCAAGTTGCCTCCCTCGTGGAGGAACTTTGCCACAACCTTAAAGCACAGGAGGGAGATCATGACCATTGAGGAATTGATCGTAACTCTTGATGTTGAGGAGAAGGCAAGAGCGAAGGATGCCTCGTCCCTCACGGAAGGCACCTCTAATGCCAATTTTGTGGATGGCAAAGCGGTGGGGCGAAGAACAAGAATAAAGGAAAAGCCAAGCAGACAACTAGCTTTAAAAGAAGAAGAGGAGTAAAGAGGACCTTACTTGCTTTGTGTGCGGTGAGCACAGCCATATGGTCGAAAATGCCGTCGGCGTAAGGGAAGAAATAGCGATCGGTGAGGCGAAATCGCCAATGTTACCATTAGCGGTGGAGGATCGGGTATGTACTTGTTTCTCTTCTAGCATGTCAATCCATCGATTGGTGGATCGACCACGGAGCTAATGTACATGTGTGTCTTGACTTTAGTTTATTTTCCTCTTATCGGTGTCATTTGTTCCTCCGTCTTGATGGGAATGGATCGTGGGCTGTTGTGCATGGGATTGGTAGAGTGGATCTGAAGTTAACCGGGAAGACTCTATCATTGAAGAATGTGCACATGCTCTTGGAATAAATAGGAACCTCATGAGTGGTTCTCTTTTATGTCGTGATGGCCATAGGCTAGTTTTTGAGTCGAATAAATTTATTATTTTGAAGTTTGGTTTATTTGTTGGCAAAGGTTATGATTGCGGAGGCCTGTTCCGCCTTTCTATTCTTGATAATTGTAACCTTGTGAACTCATTATCTTGTTTAGCAAATAATGATGGAGATGTCACTGTTTGGCATTCTCGTTTATGTCACATTAATTATGATAGAATTGCTCGTTTGGTTAATCTAAATTTAATTCCAAGCTTTTCCATAGTTAGAGGATCTAAATTATGATAGTTTTGTTTACATCTATATATCTTTTGGGCTATCTAGCATCTGTAGGCATGTTTTCTTTACTAGCATGTTTTGTCAATTTGCTGGCTGCTAGTAACCATGTTGTAGACGCAATATTTATCATGTTCTTATTGCGTATCTTTGGAACTAAATTAATGTTATGCCATGTTAATTTTCCAACAATCCAGAAACCTGATATGGCTCAACCATCTGATGCAATGAAACACGAGAGGTTCGGAGGAGAGCACTTCAAGAGGTGGCGGACACGAGCCAAATTTTGGCTCATGCCAATGAACCTATGGTGGGTGATAGCCCCGTGAGGCCCCTCTTTGTTGAGCAATGACGTGATTATGAGATGAGTAATGACACTTGTCTCGGTGCTGTTGTCTCTCCTCTCGGATCAATTGTGTGGCGTGTATATGCACCTCGCTTGATCTTTGCTTGATCGTAGGAGGCCCTAGACCGCAAATATGCGGTGTCGGATCTTGGGCGTGAGCTTTATGTGAATGAAGCGGTACCATGACTTGAATGGTGGATAACCATTACGTAGTGGAACAAACTCATGAGCTCCGGCTTACGGTGGGGAACTCGGGCACTTTGATTGCGCTCTTCCAAATAAGTTTGTGGCGGTGGCATAATTGCCAAGTTGCCTCCTCGTGGAGGAACTTTGCCACAACCTTAAAGCACGGGAGGAGATCATGACCATTGAGGAATTGATCGTAACTCTTGATGTTGAGGAGAAGGCAAGAGCGAAGGATGCCCCTCGTCCCTCACAGGAAGGCACCTCTAATGCCAATTTTGTGGATGGCAAAACTGGTGGGGCGAAGAACAAGAATAAAGGAAAAGCCAAACAGACAACTAGCTTTAAAAAGAAGAAGAGGAGTAAAGAGGATCTTACTTGCTTTGTGTGCGGTGAGCCTGGCCATATGGTCAGAAAATGCCGTCGGCGTAAGGGAAGAAATGACAGTCAGCAGGGGCAGAAATCTGCCAATGTTACCATTAGCGAGGCTGGAGGATCAGGGTATGTACTTGTTTCTCTTCTAGCATGTCAATCCATCGATTGGTGGATCGACACAGGAGCTAATGTACATGTGTGTGCTGACTTTAGTTTATTTTCCTCTTATCAGGCTGTCAGCTGTTCCTCCGTCTTGATGGGGAATGGATCGTGGGCTGTTGTGCATGGGATTGGTAGAGTGGATCTGAAGTTAACTTCAGGGAAGACTCTATCATTGAAGAATGTGCAGCATGCTCTTGGAATAAATAGGAACCTCATGAGTGGTTCTCTTTTATGTCGTGATGGCCATAGGCTAGTTTTTGAGTCGAATAAATTTATTATTTTGAAGTTTGGTTTATTTGTTGGCAAAGGTTATGATTGCGGAGGCCTGTTCCGCCTTTCTGTTCTTGATAATTGTAACCTTGTGAACTCATTATCTTGTTTAGCAAATAATGATGGAGATGTCACTGTTTGGCATTCTCGTTTATGTCACATTAATTATGATAGAATTGCTCGTTTGGTTAATCTAAATTTAATTCCAAGCTTTTCCATAGTTAGAGGATCTAAGTGTCGGACACATGTGCAATCTAAGCAACCTCGAAAGCCTTTCAAGGCTATAGGGAGAAAAGTCGGCACCTTTAGATTTAATTCATTACGATCTGTGTGAGATGAATGGATTATTAACTAAAGCGAGGAAAAGATACTTTATAACTTTCATTGATGATGCTACTAGATATTGCCAATTGTATCTTCTTAAAGCGAAAGATGAGGCCTTTGGAGCACTTTAAAATCTATAAAGTGAGGTTGAAAATCAACTAGAAAAGAAAATCAAGCGTCTAAGGTTAGACAGAGGAGGAGAGTATATCTCTAATGAGTTTTCCTTGTATTGTGCGGAACATGGAATTATCCATGAGACGATGGCTCCCTATTCACCCCAGTCAAATGGGGTGGCTGAGAGGAAAAACCGAACACTTACAGACTTGGTTAATGCCATGATGGGCGGTCTTGGTTTATCCATGCCATGGTGGGGAAGCCATCTTGGTGCATGTTTAGTCCTTAATAGAGTCCCCTCATCAAAAGGTGAGGTTACTCCATATGAGGATGGAAAGGAAAAAAACCTTCTCTTAGTTTCTTACAGCGCATGGGGTGCTTGGCAAAAGTTAATGTACCTCAATGTAAGAAAGCGTAAGCTAGGACCTAAGGCGTGGATTGTGTCTTTCTAGGCTATGCGCAACATAGTGCGACTTATAGATTTTAGTAGTGAAATCCGAGATTTATGATGTTCATGTTAACATTGTTATTGAATCTCGTGATGTAAGCTTCTTTGAGAATATCTTTCCTATGAAGGATACAGGTGCATCCTCCTCTAGTCAAGCATTCTTTGATCCACCTTACGAACCTCTCACCTTTCATGAAAATACTATTGAGGAGAATGACAGTATAGTTGCTCCTCGTAGGAGCAAGAGACAAAGGATTGAAAAATCCTTTGGTGATGACTTTACTATGTATCTCGTGGACGATGTGCCAAAAACCCTTTCAGAGGCATATGCATCACCCGATCTGAGTCTTGGAAGAAGCGGTCCAAAGTGAAATGGATTCCATTATTACTAATGGAACATGGGAAGTTTGTGAATGTCCTATTGGTTGTAAACCAGTTGGATGTAAATGGATCTTCAAGAAAAAGCTTAGACCGATGGTACTATTGAGAAGTACAAGGCTAGACTTGTGGCTAAGGGTTTTACCCAAAAGGAAGGAGAAGACTTTTCGACACTTACTCACTGTTGCTAGGCTTGCTACTATCAGTGCTTCTTGCCTTTGGCGACTTCATATAAACTTTATATTCATCAAATGGATGTAAAACAGCTTTCCTTAATGGAGAAGCTGGATGAGAAATTTATATGAAGCGACTGATGGGTATGTAGCACTGGACAAGAGAATATGGTGTGTAGGCTTGAAAGTCTTTGTATGGCCTCAAGCAAGCACCTAGCGATGTACGAAAAGTTCGATAAAACTCGGCGTCATCGGCTTTATGGTAAATGAGGCCGATAGATGTGTGTATTATAGGTTTGGTGGGGGTAAGGGGTGATCATGTGTTTGTATGTCGATGACATCTTGATCTTTAGGACTAGTATCAATGTGATAAATGATGTTAAATCATTCTTGTCTCAAAGTTTTGATATGAAGGATGCAGGAGAGGTGATGTTATTCTTAACATCAAGCTTATTAAGGGTGAGAATGGGATTACTTTAAGCGGTCTCATTATGTGGAGAAAATTACGAGTCGTTATGGGTACTCAGTTGTAAAATATCTCCAACACCCTATGACCCGAGTCTAAAACTTGAAGAGCAGAGGACAAGGGATAGATCAATTGAGATACTCTCAAATAATTGGTTCTCTCATGTATCGGCTAGTGCAACTAGGCACGACATTTCATTCTTTGTAAGCAAATTGAGTCGATTTACTTCAAACCGGAAATGATCAACTGGTGCACTAGATCGCGTCATGAGATACTTGAGAAATACCGATGCTTATGGACTTCACTATAATGGGTATCCATGATGCTGGAAGGTTATAGTGATTCCAAGCTGGATCTCGATCTTGATGAGATCAAAGCCACTAGTGGATATGTATTCACTTTGGCGGTCTTTGCGGTTTCATGGAGGTCTTGCAAGCAGACCATATTGGCGAGGTCAACCATGGAGGTGAGCTTGTAGCACTTGACACGACCACTTTGTTGAGGCGAGTGGTGCGTGAGCTCTTGTTGGACTTGCCGATGGTTGAAAAACCAATACAGGCTATTCTTTTGTCTTGTGATAACCAAGCTGTGATCACTAAGGTTAAGAGTGCAAAAGATAATTTGAAGTCCTCAAGACATGTGAAACGGCGAATCAAATCCGTCAGGAATTTGAGAAATACTGGAGTGATCGCTATGGATTATATTAATACATCTAAAAACCTGGCGGACCCTTTTACGAAGGGACTATCACGTGCAGTGATAGATGGAGCATCAAGAGAAATTGGTTTGAGACCCACCTGAGTTGCTCCACAGTGGAAACCCAGCCTATATGAACGGAGATCCCGTAAAGTAGGTAATGGGAAAAACAAGCGTCGGGAGTAGCTGGAGAGTACATTCGTACTTACCTTTTCTGTTAGGAGATCGTACTCTCAAGTCTGCATGGGAGGATAACTTTACATCTTAATGTGTTACGAGGCCTATTTTTATGGCGGTACTATCTGCAGTACACTCGAAAGAACACACCTATGTGAGCTAGATTGTGAGTCATGATCTATGAGATTTGGGTAATCTCTAATAAGCTCATGAAAGGGCACAGGAGCATGGCCGTGCGCTCCAAACCGTAGGCATGGCTCTAGGCGGCCTAGTATCGGTGATGCCTTCAAGTGAACCTTGCTTGCACAAGGCGGCAATTCAAGGCTTTGGCTATTGCATAGTTGTAAGTAAGTGGATCTTCTTTGTGCTAGGTGTAGCTCAACCCGGGCGGGTCTACCTTTGTAAAGCGGTATATTAAAAGTCTTTGGGAAGCTTTTTCTTGCAGACTTTGACTTCTTGGTGGGGACTGTTGGAATTAATGCTGAATTAATTCATTGGAAGAAGTCAAAGGGGTGTTGAGTTGAGTGTATGGTCTTTAGTACCATATTGCTTAGCTAGGTGGAGTGCAACCAACATATAAGGGAGTTCATGTATGGACTCTAGTATGAGTTAGTGGCAAGGCTAGAAGGTACACATGGTTGGCTTTGCTAAGCTATGTACGCCTTGCCTTGCTTGTATGTGTATATCGCGTATTTCACGTGTTTATCGCGTGACTTGTGACTTCGACGGCGCGGCCGTGGCGAGATGTGCTAAGTGTACATAACTTTTTGCCACGTGTCTGCGGCTATGCCACATCACCTTACACCTCGGCTGGCGGCGTGGCGGCTGCGGACTCGGGGAGACGCACGTTTTCGTGCGGTTAGTCCGTTCGCCCACGTTGCGAGATTCCAGGGGGCGGTTCCTAGAATTGTGGCAGATCATCTGGTTTTTCGTGGCGATTTGGTTTGCGATTTCTTAAGGAGAGCGTCCTGTTCGTGAGAGATCTTGCGCGCAATCAATCTCGTTCTCTCAACGCTTCCTCCGATTCTTCTTGCTTTGAGTCATCGATCCCTTCGCAGCCGTGCAACAAGCGTGAGGAAACAATGTCTCCGTTCAGCGCCGGTAACGGCGCCTGCGGGTGATCGGTGATCGAGTTTACGGGAAGCGCGCGCATGTATTTGCTCGTCTTCTTCTTCGTTCATCGCGCCGCTTCTGCGCGACTTCCCGTTCTTCGCGAAGCCCTTAGTGAGTATTCTGGACTAGGCAGTTCTTAGTCCAAGTGATCCCTTTTGTGATTAGATCTTTTGAGAATGCATGCTGCTATGATAGTTTTGTTTACATCTATGTATCTTTTGGGCTATCCAGCATCTGTAGGCATGTTTTCTTTACTAGCATGTTTTGTCAATTTGCTGGCTGCTAGTAACCATGTTGTAGATGCAATATTTATCATGTTCTTATTGCGTATCTTTGGAATTAAATTAATGTTATGCCATGTTAATTTTCCAACATATATTGTGCTTTTCTTTGAACAAATTAGATAAAGCTACCCAACTCTTTAAATAATTAATTTTTTAAAAAAAACTCTAGAAAACCCAGGCACTATGTATTCCGTAGGGTTGGGGTACATAAATTATAATTTGAAAAAAATCAATGGTGGAGAGTGGAGATAAGATCGCTTTGTGATTTTAATCAGTTCTTTTCTTAATTACAACAACCAAGATGGCCTATATGTGCGGGCATCATCCTTAAATAATTTTTAAATGACTTTCAATACCTATGTGATTTTGTTTTTTGAAAAATGAATCGTTGCAGAACTCTATTTATGATTATTGATGTTCAAGATACAGGGTCTCTAGATGGAGGTTATGAATGAAAATGGTTGCGAGTCGACAAAGGATTGCTTCTTAATTATTTGCCAAGCGGCTTAATAGAGTACAAATATGATAGAGTTTCTGAGTCATTCACTGATTCCTTGTTTGATGCCCTAAATGGCACAGAGGCCTCCCTATTTATAAAAACGAAGGGATGGCAGTTTATGTTTCGAAATGGTGTCTTCTGACCGAAAGAGGTCTTCTCACCAAAAGGTGCCTCTTCACGGGAGTAACTTCCGATCAGTTATTTGTACCTATCATAATAAACTATCCACACGTTATTTCTATGCGAGCAAGCTGCTCATCGACTAGTTTAATCTAGTTGGGGCAAGTGAGTCCTTGGTCGAGGTGGACCGGTGTAATAAGATACGTCGACAAACTAGTCGGCCGTAACCAAATGGCGATCGTGAGCCTTCTTTGGTTGGATACATAACCAGGTAATTGATAATAGGCCTTGTTTTTCTTTATAGGCCTTTTCCTTATAAAGTCGTAGGCCCAAAGCAGTCGACTTTTAATCCTCGTCAATGATATTTTAGTATTATATATTGTAAGAGAGAAAATACTCGCTCTCTTTCTTAATATATGTTACCTGTGACCAAAATTTCTTTTCCCTAAATACTTGTATAGCAAAACAGTAAACATAGCATAACATAAAATTTTCCAATTTTATCATCATCATCTATTTCTTTCAATTTAGCAGTCCTTGTCATATACTACATGCTCATAATACATATCGCATTCTTATATGATATAGCCAAGTGAATACCAAATAAAGGGTCAGAATGCTTTCTTTTCTGTGACAATTTTAGCAAATTACTTTTTTTCTTAGCGATTGTAAACCACCTAATATTGACTTTTATTTATAATAGATTTTGATTTCTAATTTATATATACTAATAGGGACCTATATGCAATTATGTTGAATCACGAGTGTTTTTACGCAAAAGCATAGAGCGTGGAGCAGGCGAGAACACAGCGTATCTCATATTATTATGCATATGCTTATGATGGAAACATAATTGTTTTCTATATACAATGTGATGACCCTCCTTTTTTGCCAAAGGTCTTCTGTGCGTACAATACTAGTCCCATGATTAGTAGCTACTATGTATATTTACAACATTGTTAGCACATTCATACTCAATATTATACAAATATTAGCGGAAGCTATTTATACAATAAAGTCTTACAAGATTAAAAAAATTATAGCGGAAATTTAAAGCCTTGTGGTATGCTCATACAAACTATTAGACAACTAAAAGGTATAAACCCTAGAAAAACTCGTGACTGTATTCCTCGAATCCTGTGGCAACATACATATCTTCGGGAACCTCGCTTTCTTCTTTCACTAAACCAACAAATTAAGCAAGTTTGAGTACTTGTGTACTCAGCGAGACTTGTAGTGTATCACAAATGCATATGTAATAAATACAGGCTGTGTCAATAGAAAGGCTTATACGGTTATTTTGCATAAAGTAAAGTTGAATAAGAATATCAATTATTAATTTGCAATCGAATTTGTAAGAGCAAGTTTGGTGATATATAAATAACAAGTAAACATAACATAATTAAACTCACAATCCTACATGTTTGTGAGAAACAAATCATTCCATGCCAATCCACGGCATAAAATCTAAAACAAAAACTTTCCAACAATTCTTTTCAAATATTATTCACTTTTGAAAATAACAAAACTCTAACTATGTGATGACTATACCAAGTGCCATTCTTTTTGAAAAGTTTTAATACTCTGCAGATGTGTACACCTTTACCCTTAAGAAATGACCAACTCTTTTTGCTAAGCCATTCACACAATTCCTATGGTGTGCGGTAGAGAGATCATAACATAACCGTTACATTACCCAGACTTAACGTTGCACCAGTCCGGTGATGACAAACCCTTCCTATGGCGGTAGAAGATATTTGTACAATCACTGTACTCTCAGATCCATCCCTTTTGAGTCGCACTTCTTCACATAGCAAGATGTACTTTGTTGTATTGGTATGTGTTTCACCCACACCTCTGTGTGGGCACCCCTCTGAGCAATCCTACTCAAAAGCACTGTACTACTCTAGCCTTCCAATGTGCAAAGTTAAATCTAAGTAATTTAATCGGTTAAGGCCACCCCATACTAGAACTTGTGGTTGTATTATTTTCTGGGCCTGATAACACTACTACAAAATGGTACAACACTATCGCTTCATCTGTGTCGGTTCCTAACTTTTAGAAAAAATCGATTGTGATAGATGATTTCGGAGAGAGTGTTAATAATAATCACAATCGGTTCTCAGGTTAGAACTGATTGTGATATAGCATTGGGCACATCATAATCGGTTCTAACATGAGAACTGATTGTGATGCATACGTGTTGATTTTACAAAAAAATCAACGAGAACATATAACTAGTTGATTTGATCAAAACATTATTGAAAATTGAACAAATATAAGCATTTTCATTCACTTAGACAATAGTTAGATACCATGTCACAAACAAAATTATGTAAGACTTAGTTCATCACACACTGACGATTAGTTAACCATACATGTAGATCAAAACATAAAATAAAGGTAATCCTTGCTCAGAGATATAAATTGAAGCAAACATGGAACACACTAAAAATTTGATAATACTTACATACTATGTCTCTAGAAAAAGTATATAACACTAACATGTAATTACCCAAGATTTGTATTATTTGTTGAATAATGTTTAAAATAATAAATTATGTATTTGTGAGTTTTTATGCATTTTTAGCTACTTATTTAAAATATTTTTCTATTAACAACAATAGTATTTTAATTTTTGAGGAAATTTAATATCTAATAAAATCTTGAATTTTTTTAAATGATAGATTGCATGTGGAACTTTCTCAAAAAAATTCTTAATTTTTGGAGTTGGTTTGCCAATTTTAATAATTGAAACTTGATTTGTGGATTAATTAAATTAGAAAACCATTTTGAAATTATGAAACCTTTTTGGGACAAAAGAGTAGTCTTGGCCCAATCCACATGCATATCCAGATATCTGACTGATAAATATTCGGATTATCCGAATCCATATCCGTATCCGACAAAAAAAATCCGTATTTGTATCTGATCTGATACTATCCGACAAATATCTGATCCGAAAGAATCCGTATCTGAAAATTATCTGGATCGTTCGGAAACTATCCAATCCATTTTCATCCCTAATTGTTGGTACGTATTTAGTTGGTGAACATATAGACGTTTCTTCAAGATCATTCAATTGTTAATGCTTCCACTCTTATTTTCTTTCATTGAAGTCAAAAGGATTTTAAGCTTACAGCATTAGGTAAGTAGACATCATTGTTGATGTTTTGAATGTATGTCTCTTAAATAGGGAACTAAAAGCTCTTAAGTAGGGAAGAAGGTATCAGGGGTAAATTATACATATTGGAACCCGTTCTGTATTTTGCTATCGTAATTAAATAATGTCTCAATATTTGAAATAGCTAGCTGTTGCTCTAGTTTTTCCTTAATTTATTGTGCATAGTTTAATTGCAAATGGACCGTGAAGAATAGATGTATCGGAAAAGCCATGTGAATCTTGAATTTGGAGGAGTGTTAAGGAGTTCAAAATAATTGCAAAAGAAGACATAGTAAAGAGGTGTAAACTTCATATATTGTCCTTGCTTTGATTGCACCAATCTTAGGAGATTTAACAACTCGGCTAAAATTAAAGACCACTTGATTCGACGTGGCCGTGAGGAATTACGTATTGGATCCACATGGGAGACAAGTAGTACCTATCGGTATCTGCGAAGACATCTTTGGAACATAATCACGAGTTGCAATATGATATGTTTGAGGAGAATAATTTAGGCGAATGTTGTGGGATGTGAAGGAAATTACAGTAAGAGAGTTTGAAAAATCTAAAAGCTTGATAGAAGACAATGCCAAAGCTGTTGTTCTCGGGTTGCAAAGTGGAATACACCAAGTTGGGTTTGGTCCTTGCATTATTGAACTAAAGTCAAAACACCGTTGGACAAATACAAGTTTCAATGCACTTTTAGTTCTTCTATCGGATGTGTACAGGGAAGCGAATTGCCAACAAGCATTTATGAAGCGAAGAAGCTACTATGTCCTATGGTGATAGAAATAGAAAGGATACATACATGTCCAAATGATTGCATCTTGTATCGTAACACGTATAAGGAATTGCACGTTTGTCTAGTTTGTGATATACCCTGGTACAAACAAAAAGAGAAGCGTAATCACAAGAAGCGTGAGAGCCGGGGCGACGACGGTGAAGAGGTCATTAAAGGGGCACCGGCCAAGGTATTGTGGTACTTGCCTATTATTCCCTGTTTGGAGCTGTTTTTTGCAAATCCCAGAGAGGCAAAATTGTTGCGTTGGCATTATGAATCTCGAAAGGAAGATGACAAGCTGAGATACCCCACGGTTTGATATGTATTACAAAGTGCATTTGTCAGTCTTGCAGCACAGCGCAGAAATTCATCCATACATCGAGCAGCACAAGTTGATATTACGAGAAGAGAATCCACATATGGATGAGCTTTCCATCACGCGAGAACACAATGATCGATTCCCCACAAGGTTCAAAGAAAAGGCGAAGGTTGGTTGACGGACCATGATTTAATGTACAGATATGGTAGGGTTACGATATTAATTGCTACACCTTTTACTTTGAAAGTTAAGATACAAAAGTCTTGTCCAAAGCAGTGGTGTGAGCATAGATGCTTTGTCAGATGATCACTCGAAAGGAGGATCCTCAACGCAATGAACTCCTACTATGGGATGATCGAAGAAATTTGGGAGCTTAATTAAGGAATATACCAAATTTCATTATTCTAATCTAAGTGGGTGAGACTTCCACATGGAGTGAAGATCGATAAGAGGTTTTATTCTTGTGGATCTCAATAGACTCGTCTACAAAGATGAACCATTCGTCCTTGCGAAGCAAGCAAATCAAGTCTTCTACGTGCGTGATCCGGCCAATCCAAGGTTACGTTCTCCTTCATGGCAAGAGGCGGATCATTGGAGTTGAAAATGTTGTAGATGAAGAAGAGTACAACCAATTCGATGAAATATCTCTGTTTCTACGTGGGGCATGTCTTAGCAGTGACAATGACACACATGAAACAAATTACATGCATGTAAATCATCTAGAAGGGTTGTATTGTAAATAAAGGAACCTACTTCAATGTTTGTTTGTTTTATGAGGCCGCTTATTTGGTTTAACGGCGAATCTATTTAACAGGCCCATTTTATTATGCTGTTTATTTGAGTAAAGTTGTAAGATTGCCATATGACATGGAACATTGTGACATACATGAGATGAATGCTAGCTAATTTGCTTTCAATGCCACTTGAATTGTTCATTCATTCAATTATCATTCTTTAATTATATTCACATCATGTCGTATTTTTTCTTTATGTAACCACTGTGGACAATTGTTGATAATCTCGTAGTTCCATTATGTATGCATAAAAGAAGATGAACTAGATGCTTATTTTGGCACTAGAAATACAAGAATATATTTCTTCGAATGTTGGTAATATAAAAAAATCTCTATGAAATCCAAGTTGAATTGCATTTTAAGGTTTTGATGGAAATTCAATCTGTCTTTATGCCTACAAAGTGCATTTTGCCATATCTTTTGAAAGAAAATTCTTTTTGGTAAAGCTTCTAACTAGTCCAAAGTGAATTTCTAGAAATTTAAAACAATTTGTACTTTATTTGAAAAAGTTTTCACTTTCTATTCTTTAAGCAAAAATCATACCTACAAAGTGAAATTTAGCTTATCTTTTGAATGGGGACTCTTTTTTCGAAAAATCTTTTTGAAAAAGCTTTGTAGTATCCCAAATTATGTTTTTTTTCAAAATTTCAAATAATTTCAACTATATCTGAAAAGTTATGGCCTTTTCTTTCTTTGATGAAATGCTGAAAATTCATATTTTTGCGTGGTTTTGAGCTGATTTGTGATTTTTGGAACCACCTGATTACCTGAACCCTTGAGGGCTTTGTCCACCAACAATATAGGTTGCCCTAGTTTATTAGATTCAAATGATCATGTAATACGAATAGCAAAATTTGCAATACCGAAATTAGCAAGTAGAACCAACCCCATCAAAATTGGTTCTAATACAGAACCGATTGTGACAAGCCTATCATCAAGCTCGCTTGCTCCATAGATGGTACATTGTAATGACCCCTATTTTCGCATAAATGCAAAAATGGAAATCTCATGTGCATACAGTACTAGTCCCATGATCGTGGCTATGCGCACATTTATAACAATTGATATCACATCCATATTCTTTATTACAAATGATAATGGTAATTTATACAATAAAGTCTTACGATCACAGTGAAGTGCGTGGAAAGGATTAAAATTCTTGTAGTGTGCCCATCCAATCCCTCAGGCAACTGACAAGGCATAATCCTTAGAAAAACTTCATCGTTATCATTCCTGAGTCCTGCGACAAATATGTTTCATCGGGCTAATATGATTCTTCACCTAAAAACAACAATTAAGCAAGGGTGAGTACTTTCGTACTCTGCAAGACTTTTGCAAAACCTATGATATATGCAAGGCATTTCAAAGGAAAGGCTAGTATATGGTTAGTTTGCATAAAGCCAATTTGAAATGTAAATCTGAGAATAGTAGATTGCAAAACGGAATTTAAGTAAAAGCAATTTAATACGAAAAGTAAGAGAATATAAGCATAAATAAATCTCATGTACCTGGATATCATGACCATATCCACGAACCATTCCCACTGACACACAGTAGAAATTACCGACACACGGTAGAAACCATATTTTATAAAAATAAAATCAACTAATTATGTGATGACTTTACCAAGTCCCCATAACCACGGGTACGGCTAATCGATTAGTTTTACACTCTGCAGAGGTGTACATCTTTACCCACAAGTCATGACCTTTTCCTTTTGCCGCATATGTCACGCACCTTTGGCGTAGTGGCCTGAATGTTCATGACGAAAACCTTTACATTACCTAGGTTAACTTTGCACCAGCTCCAGGACGTTAAACCCATATTATGGCAGAAGAACTCAGCATAGAAATGATGGAACTCCTCCATAGCATGGCGTGCACCGGTGTATCGGTAAAGTTTGATCCATGATCACCTCGGTGTGGACGTCCCTTCGAGCAATTCATTAAGAAACAGCTCGTACTGCTCCAGCCTTCCAAAGTGCGAGTTAAACTAGATAACTTAATCGGTTTAAAGCTGTCCCATACGACACTTGTGATTATGCGGTAATTCTTGGCACGTAAACAACACATAGTTCGGTCCTTAATCGACACGGGCAATAGTCTCCCCCTACACTACGTGCAAAGACATGCACTCCCGGCTATTGCCAATAATTGCCCGCATCTAAACCATAGTTTTATTTTTATTTTTCCAACCAAAATACCAACCATAAAAATGGTCATACCCATTTGAATGTCATATCTAACATTTTTAATAGTGTCAAAATTTTATGTTGCTTTAAGCATAGCTAAGCATAACACTAAGTGTGATTAACCCAAATTGACATCAATTACTGTCTAAGTTATTCTAGGGTTATCAAGGTTCACAATTTCATACTTATCAAGGAAGTTCTATAAAACTACAGGTACAACTACAAATACTCATAATATAGCAGACTTTAACAAAAGTATCGTATGCAGTAAAACATTTAATGAAAACATTTATAAAACTGGGATCAATATGATCAAAGGGGGTGCTTGCCTTGCTTATTTACTGCTTACGACGAAGATGAAGCCACGGCTGACGGAGGCAATGATGGAAATAGCGACGTCGGATTCTACACATCGTTCAATCGAAAATATAGCAAATATCTAACTTTAATAAGGGCAAAAAGAAAACAGACAAAAAACCAAATAAAGATTCACTAAAGAAAACAGGAATGTTTTAGGGTTAGTATTATGATTCCAAGACCTCATGATTTTAGTTAATTATACATTATAATGTTAATGACTTTTTATGATGAACAAACATGGTTTCTTTGATAGATTATCTATTCTTGTATTACGAATTCAAGAGGCTAAAATTATGAATTCTTACATTTATAACTTCGAATTATAGATGCTAAAATTATTTGGATTAATATAATTAAAACACAAATTAAAGGGTTATCACGAATAGCACTTAATTCCTTAAGTGATTTTGCATAAGAAGTGACTTTGAATATGTTAGATCTATTGAGCTAGGTTCAGATTTATTTATGGTTTTAAGAAGGTTACAGTGATACAAATATCTTAATTACATATTTATTCATTATTACTGAGTTTGCTTGTTTATATAATCGAGTCCATAAAACATATTACTTAGGGTTATTTGGCTAATAGGATTTATATGCAAAACATGATGAAATAAGATTATTTCTTTAGAATAGAATAGTCTATACTTTGAAGAACATTTTTATGCTGATTTCATACATTTCGGTGTTTAGACGAGACACTATATTCATTGTTGAAAAAGCATATGATATTAAAAGTTACGACGACCATATTATTTGAGGGTATTAGGCTAGCAAGATTCAGATGCAAAGCAAGTTATAATAAGAATATTTTTCTAGATTATGGTAGTACATATCCTAAATATTGTTTCTAAACTGATCTTCATAAAATTTGTATTAAGGCGAGATATTCTACGGACAATTGAAAATACTCAATTAGTTTTAGAGTTTACGATAAAGGTTCAATTTTAATTCTTAGTTTGTATTGCACTTTATAGGATTATTTAACCATTTTTACGGCATTAGCATGGGACATTATTAAGAGCGTTTTAAAGTTGGTTTTGCAACATTTTTCTTTTATCCGAGATGTTTTCTATATAAGTAAACATTAAGATCTAATATGTACTTAATCCAAATCTGCACAAACATGAGATATTCTTGCATAACAGGCGTATTATGGTTTTATTGAAGACCTAGGAATCATTTTACCATTATTTGCACTTGTATGTTTTAAGTTATCTTTATTTTGATCTCTATACATTGGAAAGTAATCTATCTTCAAATTTAATTCAATTAGTTCCAATTCTAAATATTTTTGTATATCTAAGTAGACTACTAATTTATAAACACATAGGAACTGATTTGATATGATTTGAATCATTTTTGCAAAAGATATTCATATTTGAATATTTAATGCATTGGAAACAACTTTCTTTAGAAAATGATGTAAATCATGTCAAAATATAAATAATTTTGCATATTTAGGTTCCTCACTAATTAAGGTTTCTAACAAAATTGGTTTCATTCAAATTGAAGTTCATTTGTAAAAATTCTATATGTGACATATTTTGATCCCTTTCTTTGGAATTAAATTTAAAATTTAAACAGAGTTCATTTTCCCAATATTTTTGTATACTTTGAATCTATGTGATTTATCATGAATTTAGGAATTTATTTCATTTCATTTGGAGCTGAAATACAAAAGATATAAGCAAATGAATGTATTCGATTTAGGAAAATCTTTGAAATTTGAGAATATACCAAAATTGGAAAATCGCCTTCAAACAAGGTTCGCTTTCCGTTCTTGGACTCGGGTTGGGTGAGGTCTTGACAAGATGGGCCCAGCTTGGCAGCGAGAGGTTGCGTGGAGGTGCGGCTGACAAGCAGGTCCCATGGCGTAGTGACAGAGAACAAGGGCCGGCTTACAGGCTCACCGTGGCGAGCCGGCCGGAGGATGAATCGGTTCCACCGCGAGGTTCAGCAAACCCATGCGCACCTAGGGACGGCACGATCTTGCTCAGAGTTGGATCGGGAATGGGTTCCCAGAGCCGTGGCGGCGGCCATGGCGAGCTTGCCGCGCGAAGGAAGGCGGGGGCGAGGCGGTTCGCGAGAAACATCGAGGCGTTCTTGCGCACATCTTGGCGGTGCTGGTTCGGTCGAAAATAGCCGGGAAGTAGGTCGCCACCGGAGGAAGGCGACGGGGGCCATGGCCGAATGGCGGGGTGAGGTTTTAGGGACTCCTGAAGTTGAAGATCACAAGGATGAGCATCGGGGAGATGTTAGCGATCGATTTGAGTACTCAATTAGAAAGAAAAGCATGAGGAAGAGGGCTTTCACCGTGTGCAGCAGCGGTGAAGGGGAAAGCTTGGCGCGGCGGCTCGTCGGGGAAGAAGGGTTCCAATTGGGGTGAGGACGAGTTACGGGGTAGAGAGGAAGCTTGGACTTGATGGTTGGGGTGTGGTTCGTGAATTCTTTGGAATTGGGTTTCCCCTTTCCTCGGGTCTCATGGGCTGGAAGAGATGAGCGGTTTTGCGTGGTGTTTTGGCTTGCAGGGTGAGCTGATAAGAGTAGGATGTGCCAAGGAAAGGTTGTGGCGCTTTATATAGATGGAGAGGTCGGTTTGGCACAGCGTTTGAATGCTAGGAAGAGGATGGCGGCTCGGCGGAATGGCGCGCGAGGCTTTCTCGGTGCTAGGGCAAAGGGCGAGACTCTTGAGATATTGGCGTCACAGCAGAATGGCAGTGCTTAGGGTTGCAATTGCGGCGGCAAAGGGATAGGAAGAGCGGCGCCGATTGCTTGCTACATCACTGTGAGAAGTCGAGAGAAAGGGCGAGATCGGGAGAAGAAAAGAAGTGCGGAGAAGATCGGTGTGAGTGGGACATATTGTCGTGAGAGAAGAAGAAGTCGGCGAGGAGAACAGTGGCCAGCGGGCCCACAAAGCGCGGCCGAAAAAAGAAGGTCGGTTAGGTTCTGGACAGAACGGGAGAAATGAAGTGAATTCAATGGTCAAATGAGGTCAGGATTTTATGAAAATTTTACTATGATTCGGAAAGACAATTAACAGCCTCCAGTAAAAATTTTATACTTTTAGGATCTATTAAGAATTTTAAATAATTCTGACAATGTAGCTTTTACTTTTCTGCCAACTCTATTTTTCATTTTATTAAGGATCAAAATGAGTTTATTATTTTATGAAACTTGTTTAGAGGATTTATAAAGAAATTATTTACATTATATAAAATTTTTAGATATTTTATATTTTAATTTTAATAATTACGATATTATTGTTTTGAATTAAGCGATTATACATTTTGAATTTCTAAAAATAATAAATGATGAGATAAACTCTTGATATTTGTACAGACATAGATAAGACAAGAATGTCGGCAAGGTAAAAATTGTAACCCAAGTTAAGTAATATAGCTTACGAAGAAATCTTGTAGGTTGATTTGGGTTATCTCCTCATGATTACTTTTATTCTTTTAATATTTTATTGATCGGATCGATTGCAAGTTGCATTTTAATATCTGGATGGTTCTAGGATTTATTGGAGATTTTACAAATTTTCTGATTTTGGATTTTTACCTTTTACTTTTACCATTTACCATTTCAATATATTTTACTTTTCTTTTTAGAGCAAAATTCAAGAAGAACCAATAATTCAGAAAACTCAGGAAATAAAATTTCAAATTCAGTATCACATCTCAAATTTATTTTTTTATATTTTGATTGTTTTGGAATAAGTAGTTTTAATATAGCTATTCCTCTTTTCTTAAGATTAAAATGCAAGAAAAGAAGAAAAGATATTGTTTAAAATCAAAATATTAATTCAATTAAAAATTTTCATTCAATTCCATTTTAAATTTCAAACTTTTTATTTTTCATATTTTTGAATTTTATGGGATGTTACATACATTGACAAAGCGAATGAGGTCGGCGTCATGTTGACTTCAATGTGATGTATCGAGGGCACATTTCACTGCGAGGAACATGGGACATTCGATCGATTTGAGGATCTCTTGATTTGTACGACTGAAAGCCATCGATATTTCTACTATGCGATCCTAGGCATTTGTGAGTATCGCACCATACAACATGAGCCTATGGTATTATATAGTATTTTGTATTATGTTTTTAACATTTGACACGAGTTGCGGGATAATGATGCGTGAGCCGTGTGAGTAAACACCCAATTGGGTTCGTTGACCCGAGATGGTGTCTCGACCATGGCTAGACTTCAATCGGAGTTCCTTGCCAACTACGGAACTGTTTGGGGGCTGCAGTAGGTGAAAAGTTACTTTTAGTTTCTTTGGTTGTAAGCGATTGTAGGCTAGTGGCGGTGGCTTTTCTTGTTATCTTTGTTTGCAAGTAGCTGCTGCCGTTGTAGCTTTGGAGGCCAATGGCGGGAGGTAGCAACATAGCAATCTGTGGTGTCCATGTGGGAGGTGATGTGGAGGCGGTGAGGCGGGGTGGCGGAGGGCGAAGCGAAGCGGCGAGGTGGGAGGTGGTCAGCGAAGCCACGGTTGAAAAACTCCTCCCAGCAATTGCGGCTTTTGGGGTGCCTGCTGTGATTTAGCTTCCAGTGCTTTGGAGCCATCTTGTTTGGGAGAGCTTTTGGCCCAAAGTGACAAAGCTCCCCAAACAGCCCTACATCAGCGGTGTGCGAGGTTGAGGCGAAAAGGACTTCGTTCTATTCTCATACCACGAGGAGTAAGTAATACTTTACCCTTCAATTACTTCTATGCACTTAAACCATATATAAACTTATTTTATTGCACTACATACCATTTAATAAGCAACCATTGGGTTCTACTCGTAAATAAGCGGTGAAAACACGATCTACAATTTTAACTCGATCGAGAAGAGACCGATAACATACGCGATCAAGCCTGTTTTGCAGAAGTAAATACATTCCTCTAACCTAAGACTTTGTATTTAATTACGTTCATTTTTTTGCCTCAACAGCATCTTTCCAATGTATGTAGGGATTTCTTGTCTTACGTTACTGAAGGAGGGCGACACGATTACAGACAATGCGACCGTTTGCAGTGGAACCACTTCAAGGTACAATTGCCTAGGATAGGATTAATTTTTTCTAACATCTATTGTTCGTATGTCAATTTGATTTTCTTTGTTCACAGTGTGATCAACAGGGGTGCGACGACCTGTGCGGCTTCTATGTCATGCATCACATGCTGATCGTGGTCGGCGGCTCATATCTTTTCCCTAAGGTATATGTACATGTATAATACACTTAGCCTTTTACATACAAATTTTAAAACTTACATTAGTTTACTCATTTCTATTTTGTAGAAGATCAATATCCTCATAAGAGCTTAGAAAACAAAGATTCTAACAAATTATGAGACCACATATGCGATTAGTCTGGGCGGAAGTTATAGTGGAAGACGGTAGGTTTAGAGATCCGACAGGCTCCTACTAGTCCATATGTAAACAATATTATATATGTGAATTTGATATGTGTACTTCTTATTAAGTATGTTTGTGTTCTATATTGTGAGCAGAATGTGATATGTGCATTATAAAGTTTTTGTATTCTATATATATTGTGAATGTGATATGCATAATCTTGTCTTTGTTTTGGTGCATACTATGTGTAATCTGCTATTGTCGGTGCACATCACAATCGGTTCTCATCTAGAACCAATTGTGATGTTTGGAACAACACAATCGGTTCTAGATGAGAACCGATTGTGATGTGCCCTCATCACAATTGGTTTTATATAGGCGATTGTGATCGGGGCACATCACCATCGGTTCTAGATGAGCTGATTGTGATGTGCACCATACCACAATCAATTCTAGATAAGAACCGATTGTGATGATAATTTACTACTATTGGCGAAAACCATTGTGATAGCGCCTCCTCATCGCTGTCTAATGACTTTGTATCACTACCAAAACCATTGTGATGTGAAAAAACCGCTTGTGATGTACATTCCTATACTAGTGTGAGAGCGAGTAGTTCGATTCTTAATCGACTGAGCAAGAAAACTCCCCTACACTATGTGCAAGTCCCACGCACATCCAGCTATTACCAATACTCACTCGCATCAAATCATAGTTTTATTTTCATTTTTAACCAAAATATCGGTGACCTTTAATCATATTCAACCTTTTAAATTATAAAGAACAATATGACTGTTCATTCCATTTTCCATTACTAAAGCATGGCTAAGCATGATCAATATGTAATAGCATATATCCAGGTTGACATTATGTATTGTTTAACTTTATCTTAGGGTTATCAAAGTTCATATTTAAATATTTATTAAGGAAGTTCCATGAAATGACAGTTGTATCTACCAGTACCACAATATAGCAAATTTACTCAAAAGAAGCACATGCATAATAGATTTGACAAAACAATATAAATTATTTGAAATAGTAGCTTCAACATGGTCAAAGGGGGTCTTGCCTTGCTTAGTTGATTCAGGAATTAACTCGGGGTTGAAGTCGACGGTAGTACAATCAAGAACGTCGTTGTCTACATGTAATTAACGTAATACAACAACAATAACAATAAGAAGCAAAAAGAAGTTAAATAATACCAAATTTAAAATAAATCAAAATAGAAGGCTTGGCTGATGAAAGATTTTAAATGCTGATTTCTCATTATTTAAGTCTATTTGTGTTATGGATTCACTACTACAAAGGACTTATATTAGAACCCTCATCACCGACGGCTTTCAAAAACCAGCTGTGATGGTTGATCATCACTAACGGTTTTTTTTCGAAAAAGTCAGTGATGACTACCATTGTCATCAACGACATTATTTTGAAAAAACCGTCGATGATGTGAGTATCATCATTAGCGGTTTTGGCCTAAAGCGATCGATGTTGATGTCATGCTCATCATGAGCGATTTTGGCCCAAACCGTCGATGATGTGACACACATCATAGATGGTTTTGGCCAAAAGCGTATGTGATGAGCATGGTATCATCAGCAGCGGTTTTGGAAAAAATTGTCAATGATTTGGGTCTCATCATAGATGGCTTTAGCCAAAAAATATGTGTGATGATATCTTGCCCATCACAAGCGGTTTTAGCTAAAACAATCTGTGATGACCTTTTCTGAAATAAGTCTGAGAGCCACGACCTCTAGTATTTTTAGGGTTTCCCAAGCTATTTTTGAGGTGTCTACGATTGAGAGCGATCGGTGAAAGGAGATCGTGGATTGAAGGTGTGATTGTAGATCCTTTTGTTCTAGGTAATCTAAGGTTAGTAATTGGTTCTAATTGCATTATATTCAAGATCTAGCACAGTAAAGAGAATTGAAGATGGTTTAGATCTAGCTTGTTGTAGATCCATTTGTTCTTTGTGATCTAAATTAGTAATTTGTTCTAATTGCATTATACCCAAGATGTAGCTAGCTAGGTAAAAAGAGAATTGAAGATGCTATAAGTTTACGTGTAACTTACATATATATACATTTGTTCTTTAGATCTAGGATGGTTTATGATTTAGGGTAAAGTTTTAGCTAGTTAATATGTGCTCCAATTTAAGAATGTGTGCATGTGCACTCCTTGTGTATTTAATTCATCACTTAACACTTATTGTTATATATGTAGCATAGATGGACCGAATTTGGATGTCTGTTGAGAACAGTGTGAGTACCGAGTACATTAATGGTGTCTTTGCTTTTAGAAGAGCTGTAGAGGAGGATATGTTTAACAAGGGGGTGCAATTTATGTCTTGTCCATGCATTGACTGCGAGAATCTGAGGATATTTTGAAACTGGTATGGTCGAAGCACACTTGATTTTATGGGGTTTCAAAAGGGGTATACATGTTGGACGATCCACGGTGAAGAGCGGATTATACGAGGAAGCAAGTACTATTAACTTTGTCGTGAAGTCAACGATCGTCGGATGATATCGATTGTGCTTTAGATGAGGATATGTTTCATGATGTCAATCTGGATCACATCTTTTACGATCTGAAGGGAATGAGTGAGAGTATGAAAAATTGCAGGGCTTGATGGATGACTCGAGAATCCTTTATTCTCAAGTGCAAGTCCAAATACACAAGGTTGTCATCCATGCTTGAACCACGAAATTGAAGGTAAGCAATGGTTGGTCAGACAAGAGTTTCACGGCGTTGTTAGGTCTATTAGTGAACATGTTTTGGAGGAAGCGAGTTCTTGGCAACCACCTACAAAGCAAAGATATTCTTTGTCCCTTGGGAATGGAACTAGAAAGAATACATGCATGTCAGAACAACTATATCCTCTACCACAAAGAGTACACAAACTTGCATGTATGTCCAGTGTGCAACGCATCTTGGTACAAGCATAAAAATCAATTAGATGGTGATGGCGAGGGCATCGAGGTGAAGAAATGACCTCTTGCTACGGTGGTGTGTTATCGCCTTTAATTCCTTATTTGAAGCGTTTATTACAAACCCAAAGAGGTAAAGCTGCTGCATTGGCACTTTCGGATGGCGTAAAAATGATGGAATACTAAGGCACCCTACCGATTCCACCCAGTGGAGAAACATCGATAGGTGGTTTCAAGAATTCCCTGCAGATCTGAGGAATATGAGGTTTGGATTGAGTACAGACGGAATGAATCCTTTCGGTAACATGAGCGGTCGTCGTAGCACTTGGCCCGTGAATCTCTATATCCACAACCTTCCTCCTTGGCTGTCTATGATGCGAAAGTACATTTTATTGTCTATATTTATCCAAGGCTCGAAGCAACACAGGAGCGATATTGATGTATACCTAGCAACATTGATGGAAGATCTAAAAACACTTGTGAGTTCTAGGGTACAAGTATGAGATGCTCTCAAGCGAGAGAACTTCACTTTGCTTTGCTGTTGTTACGCACTATAAATGATTATCCTACCCTTGCTAACTTTGTAAGTCGAGTACAAAGGAGCCAAAGCCTATACCCTTTGCTTAGATGATACAGAGAGTGTGTGGCTAAATCACTCGCACAAAATCATGTACATGCGTCACCGTAGGTTCCTTTAGATGAATCACCCATACAGTAAGATGAAGAAATAATTCGTGGAGCGAATGAAGGCAGTTCGGCTCAAGGCCTTTAAGAGGAAAGATGTTCATGATATGGTTAAGATCTTTGATGTTGCGCTTGGAAAGGAACATAAATCGAGGACCCGTGAGAAGAGCATGTGGAAGAAGAGATCAATATTTTGGGACCAATCTTATTAAGAGCACCTAGAAGTTCGACCTTTGCATCGACATCATGCACATAGAGAAGAATATGCGTAATAGCTTGATTGGTCTCTTCTTGAACATTAAGGGTAAAACAAAGGATGGTGTCAGCGCGCGGCTTGACTTGATATATATGGGCATCGGACACGAGTTAGCAGAAAGAAACCGATAAAGGCGAGCGTCTGCGAACACGCTTGTTACACTCTGTCCAAGGCCAAGAGAACTAAAGCTGTTCCAGTGCTTGCATGGTGTGAAAGTTCCATTCGGTTACTCCTCCAACATGAGGAGACTTGTTTCCATGCAAGGTTTGAACTTAACTGGCATGAAGTCTCATGATTTTCATGTGCTTATGACACAGATGCTCCCTGTTGCAATTAGACGTATTTTACCGATCAAGATCCGGGAGATAATCACAAGGTTGTGTTACTTCTTTAACACAATTGCTTAGAAAGTCATCGATCCTAAGGACTAGATGCTCTGTAGTCTGAGGTGGTGTTAACTCTATGCAATCTTGAGATGTATTTCCCTCTGCCGTTTTTTTGATATCATGGTTCATCTCATTATTCACCTTGTGAGAGAGATAAAGATGTGCAGGCCTGTGTTCCTATGTAGCATGTACCCGTTCGAGAGGTACATGAGAATTCTCAAGTCCTATGTCTGAAATCGATCTCAAGCAGAGGTAGCATTGTCAAAGGTTATGCAACGAAAGGTCATCAATTCTTCGTATATTACATAGCTCTGGTCAAACCGATAGGTGTGCCTCAATCCCACCATGAGGAGGCTCCGGTATCGGGACCATTGGAAGTAAATCAATCACACTGATCCATCTACATGTGCTAAAATGCCCATTTCATTATTTTGCAACACATGGATCATCGGACAACATAACCTTGATTCAACGGATGGTGAAGAGTGACATCCCATCCTTTGGAAGCTCGTCAAGTGATCTTTGAACATTCTGATTGTAACATGGAAAGGATATGACTTAAATGGGTACATGTTTTACGAGAGATCGGGATATGAAGAGCACAAATCAAAACAATGGTGTTCACATAGATGTGCTCAATACTCTTTGGGTCAACGAGGAGCTCCTACTATGGATTCATTGAGGAAATTTGGGAGCTCGACTATATACTATTCAAGATCCCTTATTTGGTGGCGTTGGGTACACTGCGGAAGATGAAGATTGACAAATACGGTGTTACTCTGTGGACCTTGATCATGTCGGATACCAAGATGAACCATTTGTAATCGCTAACTAAGTTGTTCAAGTCTTCTATGTAACCTACCCATCTAAAAGAAAGCGCCACGTGGTTCTTGAGGAAAAAGGTGGATTGTCAGAGTTTAGAATATAGTAGATGAGGAAGAAAACAATCAGTTTGACGAGTTGCCTCCTATCAGAAATGGCATCACAGTGCAAGAAGAACAACCTGAGGAAGCTAGCTACACACGTGTCGATCATTGTGAAGGGCTAATTCTTATTCAAAAGAATAAGCAAGTTTAGTTATGATGAGGTCATCATGTTTAATTCAAGTATACTGTATTTTAATGTCAACTTGACTAGCTATGAATATGTCTAGTCAATATATACCTTACTTCAAGGACAGTTCCTCGTTGATGTTGTCTTTGTGGCATGTAATCTTTGTAAGTATAGACATATTTTAGAGTACATCTATATGTATATCATATATTCATATTTCAGTGTTACAATAGCATGACAGGCTTGTTTTGTACATCTATATGTACATCATATATTCATAATATGTGCGAAATGATGTATTCATGGAAGAACAAAGGTAACAACACTCAAAATTAGTGTGAATTTTCTAGAAACATGAAGTATCACGGATTTAATTAAGTGGAAACTAAGAACTTGTTTGACAAATCCATCCCTCACTACAAAAATCAAGGCATTTAATTTGGTGATACGACCATACCAAAAAATCTTTGTTATATTTTTTAAGTGACAAATTAAAATTGAAATATGGATTTCTTCTTTTCCTTTTTGTTTATGGTACAAAAAGTCAAATTAAGGCTAAAATTTTCTTTAGGGCAAAACAAGTTAGCTAGTTGGCCAAATTTGTGTACTAATTTGTATATCAATTTATAACTAGAGAATTGCCCACATTTTCCCTAGAAGATAATTGCATAAATCCTTAAGCATTGTTCAGGGTTACTAATGATTAATTAGGTGCAAGTAAGTTGGATCAACCCTTCTATATATGTGCATGCAATTTTCTCTAAGAAAGCATGTAGTAATGTCACTATCTTAATAAACCATTTGGCTACTCCTAAGAACATATATCTCAAATGATTCTTAAATAGAACCGACTGTGATGTGGCCATCATGAGGCAGTTCTATTCAAGCCGTCTGAGATCTCTCCCCCACTCGGTTTTAATCGTCCTGCAAACCACACGAACCCTAGCATTGTCGAGCCAACCTCATCCCTGGTGACCTTCCCCCGGGCAACCTCCCCCACGGTGACCTCCCCCCGGGCCACCTCCCACCTAGCAACCTAGCTCCCCCTAGGCCACCTCCCTCTTGACGACCTAGCTCCCCCGGGCCACCTCCCCCCAACCCGATGACCTCCCTTGGCGAACTCCCCTACGACGACCTCCCCTCGGGCCACCTCCCCATGGGCTACCCCTCCCCCGCGATAACGTCCCCCCAGTGACCTAGCTCCCCGGTGAGTACCAAGTTACATGACTAAAGTTGTTTTGATAATGTCGATTATGGGAATGGTAGATCTGGAAATTCATATTCCTAGACCATGTACTTGGCTATTACTATTGTCAATTTTTACGCTAGACCATAGAACAATTTCATGCTTGCATATATTCACTTCTAGGCGAAATGTATTGATATGATAACAATTTTGGTTTATATTCTAAAAATTAGATTATGATGTTTTTCACATTGTTCTTTTTTTTGCTACATGCATCCAACGGTAATGTTGAAACAAACAAATAGTTTGCTATTACTATCCACTCTATTTGTTCTTATATTTTTTACAATTCGTGTGTGTTAAAAGAAATAATGATTAAAATGTCTTCATTGTTGGCTTGTACTACTCATTAACACAATTTTGATGGCTCTCAAGATCTCTTAATTGCCCGTAGAAACTAGCCATGTGAAAATTTGAGTGTTTGATATACATTAACTCTTTGCACTGTATGTGTAAATGTATTGCTTACGCATTTAGCCACCTCCCTTAAGTCAGTATCACTTACAGCACAAATATTGAAAAAAAATTAACAGAAGCTGACCTAGATGTATACTATTTTTACTGAAATTTTGAGCCCCTATTTACTATGTCACTAAATTAAAGTGGTGGTCAGCTCTTTCATTACTTAGATAATAAATCTACAATGAGATATTGCATTTGCATATGTTAATGAGATAGTTTTGTTCTCCTTATTTCTTAAGTACCAGACCATGTTATGAAGAACTAAGTATCAAGGTGATCCACAAGTGTGTGATTATTACATTGTCTTGTAATTTACTAGAAGTTTAGAACCTACTTCTTTTTTCTTTGTCATATCAACGGATATTTTCAACATAAAGAGGAGAGCTTTTACTTACTTATTGGTCAATGATGTCTCAATCTAGGCTTTATTGGATCTTTTCGACTTTAGGTTTGATGTCACAGTCTAGGAATTGGTGGTGTGTCGTGTTCTTTTATGATTTTCTGTTTTGATAAGTTTCTCTGAATATTGTACTTAATATCATGAATATAGTTGCCGATTGGTACATATCTGCTAGTTTTCTTGATTCAAGCTATGCTTAATGAGCCCTATCACCCTTTCACCATGCCACATTGTGAAGCCTTACCTATCAACAGTTGTTATCCATCCATAATTGAGAATTCCATGTGCACTAGCCTTACTTTCTTATCAATCCGCTGAATGATACATAATCCCAATAAGAGGTAATTTACTTCAATTACTGTATAGCCTCATTTTGATGTTTTTTAGTTTAATTTTTCTGCCTTTTTCATTGCAAGTATGTTCGATCAATCTTTTCCTTGTTATTTATATTATTAATGATACTGTTTGCTTCTCCAACATCAGAAATGCTTGCCCTGAATTGACATACTGGAGGTTATCATCTCTTCTTATTGTAGATTTTTTCTTTTAAGGTCTTATAATGTTTTCCTATCAAATTATTTCCTCAACAAATGCAGATTTATTCAAGCTAAAAGTATAGTTTCTATAAAACAGCTCTGTGGATAAATTAGCAACCCACATACACCAAAGAAGTACATGCAGAATTTATCTAGAATTAGCATTTCTAGCTAGAAGACATCAATTGTCTCCAACTCGAGCCTAAACTTTTGCCTGAGAAAAGAAAAATCTGCTAGTTCAAACAACACATTAATTAATAACATGCTTCTTGAGATTTTAGCTGAACACAATGATGCATAATGATAATTTTATTTGGACATTATCCCTCTGTCATTGAACTTAATTAATTAATAACATGCTATGTCTCTATTTCTTGTTTGTTATGATAGAATTGTTCTCCTGTTCAATTTAGCAAATTAAGTGAGCAAACTAGTTCCTTTTGGTTATTTATTTTGTCATGTGCTAATATTCCTACATACTATTTACTATCTTTCAAAGGGCGGACAATTTAATTGTATTGGGGACCTTCTCACTTTATTCTTGCCCTTTTGATTGCTCTATGGCGTAATGGGTCCTTGATGAACTAAAACAATTAAAGTTGTAAATATGGCCTTGATCAATTTATTCAGTACTCTTTGTGATGCAAATTTGATTACTACTAAGTATATTGATTGCTCTATTTGTAGCATAATTTAGGAAGGTAACAGTTCAAGGTCTTATTTGCTTAGTTAATTATTTAAGTTCAATTGTGATTATTTGACCACAGGTGTAGTGGAGGTAAGAGATTAATCTCTAGCAGTCCTACACCTTGTGGTGAGAAATTTGAAGGTCTAACGACATTTAACATTTCGACACACGAGAGCACTCTGTCTATAATCTATACTCTTGTGCAAAGGGCTAGACTTTATAGTCTTTGGGACCTTGCATGTGGCGAAAGAAGGCGAGACCTCTTCTCGTTCCTTATTACGAAGATAAAAACTTTTTAGAACTATAATCTCCTAGCAAACAAAAATATTTCTCTTCCACAAATAAAGTCTTGATAATAATAACCGTCGAACTGATCTCTTTCCTTGCTCTAAAGAATAAAGAAACCCTTTTTGATTGTTCATTTCCTTGTTTTAAACAATACTCTAAAATTTACTTTATTTCCTTTTCTACGACCATCTGTGAATAGTTAAAAATAAGATGATATCCCCTCATTCCTCGTCGTCGAATGGATCGATGGGCGAATATAGGAAAACCGAGTGCGGTCCAAGAGGGCTTTGTAAGAGGCCCCAAAGCCGATATACCATCACGGCGGTCGAGCCACAAGATGGGGCCCTATCGCACCTCCTAAGGCGATGGCGACATTTGAACATTGTGCGAAATACTTGGGCGAGAAAGGGTTCTCATCACCTATCCATCTGGAAGTCGACATATGAGGCGCGACGACTTGGTGATAAATTTTTGCATCATTCGAGCTCCTAGAAGGCGCCATGCACGCCTGCGATGGTATGCGTTGCTAGTGGTGGGAAATGAGTGGAAGAACTTCAAGAGCACCCTTGTCGATAATTATGTGAATAAAGAAATGACTCTATTCTAGAAATGCGGGTTCATCACAAAGGCGTGTAGGAGCGATTTGTTGAGATGAAGATGATGGAAGAATCCGTTCGTCATAGTGAAGCGCATAAGACCGTCTAGGCAAAAACACCCACCATACGGACTTGACACCACTGGGTACGGGTAAGATCGTGCAATGGAGGAGGGAGGGCGATGAGGCAATCGGAAGGAGGCCTCCCCACCATTTTCTTCGATCTTATACCCGTGCGCCCAAAACTAAATAGGCGTGGTCACGTCCCACATCTTGGAGGGCGTGTCCTTTGCAAATCCTGCAAGCGAGGAAGTGTCCCAGCGCCTCGTAAGATGTCGATCCATATAGTTTGTAATTAGTCCATATATAGCTTCATAAGTGAAATAACATGTTGTGATCTTGGATGCGGATAGCTGAGTCTGAGAATCTTCTCGGGGCTCTTTCGGTGAGATAGAGAAAGATATACTCTCAAGGCCTTGGAAAACAAGGAGCACCAGTCGTTCATAGCATAAAAGTGTTTTCATTCTCTAGAAAATGGGATTCGCACGGACTCAGGCATGTGCGGAGTAGGAATAGAACCAAAGCGGCGTGAGGAATAGCTAGTAGCATTCAATGAGGAAAGGTGAGAGTGCAATTTGATGATTAGCTAAGAAGCCTTGAGGAAAGGATGGAGCAAATGGTGGTTGCGGAGAGGCACGTCGGAATGTACAAGCCCGGATGCAGATGCAATTCACCCAACTAATCGTCAAAGCAACTATGCATCCGCCCTAAGACAGGCGTGGACAACACCAAATTTCTGTCGATGACATCGGGTTAGCTAATTGTGTACCATTATGTAGATGACCATGTCGTGTAATTTCCAAGTGAGGCATGCCAATAGCTCCATTCCTCTGCAGGCTGCTTGGGGCGCGTGTATCCATCCGGTCGAGGGCAATTGTGCATGATCATACGGTAGCTCGGGCTACGCAAAGGTCCATGTTGATGGTGTACATGAAATTTACAAGTCTATCACTGCTGGAGATACCCCCAAGCAGCGAGATCATGATACTAGGGGATACCATTAGCACATTCATCTAGTGGCCCAAGAGGACATCTCCTTCGATGACCATCTGCGACCACTGAGCTACACGCACAACATGAGCCACATCTTTGTCGGGCTGCCGACCTCTAGGAGTCACATCTTGCCGAAGCGGGACACCAAATCGGCTACCATGTCTTGTCTGACATAGGCGGTACTTCATTTTGGGCCGATCATCTCCTTAAAGATGACCTATGATAAGCAATGGCGACAAGGTCAAATCGAAGAACCACGGAGGCCCACGACTTTCTGCTGGCCCCATTGGCGCGACAATTAAAGCTAGGATAGCCGTTAAATGCCGTAGGCGCCTTGAGATTCTTACAATAGCTTGTGTTAGATTGCAAAATTGGTGCATGGAACAAGCCAACTAGCTTGATGCTGGCGGTATTGAGTGTCTCGGTCGACTTTCGGGAGGAGCATTTCTTGCACGATTTTGGGGCTTCTTCGTGGTCAACTTCAATGACTTATTCAATCTCTACAATCTCGCGCCCTCAATGCCTCACTCATCAAATCTTTGGACCTTTGTAATTATGCGCAATCACGGTCTACATTCATGTCATACCGATAAATATCACATATATATATGATCCTTGCTTTTGTATATATAGATATATGATCATTGAAGCAATAAAGAGAAAGAACGGTGGGTTTCCTCGACCCACACATGGTGTCCAAGCAAACCATGGGCGAAAATTTACAAGCCATCCGAGTGCGTGGAAAGCGCTTTGCGACTCAACAAGAAATTGTTTTATACTTTTACCCCACAACCGGGGTAAGTGCTTCATCCAGTTGCTATACTTGTTGATTTGTCCTTTATACACGGCTCGAAGTCGAGTTGAATGGCCATGGTGGTATACATGTAGGTTTCTTGGGTTCTACTTGTAATTATACCAAGACAAAAATGGGCATTTTACCTTTATTGAAAAAGCGACACCCGACTTGATGCTTATCACAAAATTACTCGAGGCGTCGTTCAATGTCTCTGAGCTCGTGGAGGCTACACAAGGACTCATCGCGGTGAAGCACGTTCATAAGTTTTGGTATCCGCTAGTATGCAATAATCCTTCACACTCTAGAATAATACCTCGAAACTAACCAATTATATTTTAGCGGCGCCACCGGTGACCAAGGCCACTAACCAATGTGGATTCTACATTTGCCACAACATGCAAATCCTTATTGGTGCAAAGAAGACCAATGTCATGGAGGTTTGTCAAACTTGCAACAATTGTCTCCACTTATCAATTTATATACATGCAAGACTTTACTCTTCCCATCGCGAGCTTGGAAATGCTGAATTTTCATTGGAGCAGGGTGACTGCTACAAATTTGAGGATAACTCTATGCCTTCTTGATCGTGAGGTCATAAATCCAAAAGCGAGTGCAACTCATTCTTTGATGAGTTGTGAATTTCTTAGTTACCACTTGGGTTAATTTGTGAACCTTGTCTTTGTGAATTTGTGAATTGTAGTTATAGATTCAATTGTTTAATATATCTGAGTTGATTTACGAAATGGATGTGTTATGCGTTGCAATATGTAATTTGAGTTGATTTAAAATGTATATTACCACAATATGCTTATAGCGTAAATTTTGTGTCTGTTTTGTTTGAGAGGGCATGGCTAGCATTTCTGAGACTAGCCAATAAAATAAAAAATCTTCAATAATGCAAACCATCATCACAGACGGTTCTCAGCTAGAACCATCGAGATAATTGCATCATCACAAGCGGTTTGTAGATAGAACCGTCTCTAATTTTAATTTTCAGTGATTCGAAGCAAATGCATGATGTGCCCTTCTTATCATTGATATATGTTTACAGACGGTTAACAAAGCATGCGTGATGAGATTTTTAACAAGTATGTGATGAGTTTTTGTGTAGTAGCGATTTTAAGATTCTTAATACAAAAGGTTAGGTTTCTAATGGGGATTAAGTACAAAACATGTTGAATATCAATATTTTTATAGCATAAGATGGTCTTGACCTATAGAGTATTTATAAAGCTGGTTCCCATATCTTAACATTTATTTGTGATATTTTATTTATACTCTATTCTTATGCGGGTAATAAACAAAGCCATTCATAATCTATATTCCATCTAAATCAAATTTAAAATATTTTTGGACGAGAGATGCTCATGGTTTCATGAATTTTGACATTTATCCCATATTTTTTTAATGTTAAATGTTATCTCTACTTTTATTTCAACCTTTAATGCAATGAAAAGTAACTTATTTACAAACTTAATTTAAACTACATTTAAATCCAAATTGTTTTTCAAAAGCTTATGGCTCGGAGCATGTAGAAATTTGTTTCATAAATTTTGAAGTTTACTTGCATAATTTCTATATATAGAGCATATTCTAGGTTTTGTTTGAATTTAAATTTAAATTTTTAAACAGAGATCAAGATTTAAATATTTTTGCATATTTTGTAAGCTTATGATTTTATATTAATTTATAAATTTATTTGACCAAATTTAGAGTTAAAGCGTAAAAGTTATAAGCATGGAAAGTTTGAATGTCTTGAAAATCGGAAAATAGAAAACATGTGTTTTCCTAAAGAAAATGCCTTTCTCATTTTGAATTTTCTCAAGGTTTTGATTTTCTCGAGTCACTGGCAACAAGGACCCACAAGTCAATGACCCTACTCATTAATATGGTTAAAGGTTAACTAATCAAGCCAGGGCCTACATGTCATATGGTCAAAAGCTTTTCTTGGTTAATTTAAAGCAGCGCCATGTGGGTGCAGGTGAGTCGAAACTTAGTAGCGGCGTGGAGATTAACATGGATGGCTATAACATCCCAAAATTTGAGTTTTGGAATGTTTGAATTTGAAATTGAACCATTTGCATTTCCCAAGTTAACCAAAGCTTAATTTGATTTTGTTTCTTTATGTGAAGGATTTAATTTGCCTAAACTATACATCAAATTTATTCTTTTATAATATTTTGGATTTTTCTGAATTTATTTGCTATTTATTTGAATTTTTATTTTATTCAAATTTCGGAATTTTATTAATTGAAATATGTTTTATTTTCAAAATTGCTCTCGAGGCTAAATTTTTGCCAGGCTTCGTTTGCGTGCGACCTGCTCGGCCCATTTTAAGTAGTGACCATGTCACCTAGCACGCGATCGCCTAGCCCGATCGACCGTTCAGTAGCCCAGTAAACTGCCCGCACTTCGCTCGCCATGCCGCCGCTCTGAAATCCTAACGCTTCCATGTCCGCCCTTTGCTCGCCTTGGCGTCGCATCAACCAGCGTCTTACGGGCTTTAAAGGCGCGCGCATCCGATCCGAGCTCATCTCGTTCCATCGCACCTTTTGCCCTGTCGCTCGCCGTTCGAACCGCCCCCTCACTGAGTTCTCGCTCACTGAAGTTTTGCTGCCACGGCCAAGGTCTTCTCCTTGCAGGATCTCCGCTATTGGAGCATCTCCTCAGACATCGTTGCCTTTTCGTGTTGCCTGCATCGCCTGCATCTAGTTCCAACCCAAACCTGAACCGATCCGGTTGAGTTTTGCTTTCAATCGTGTTGTCTTCTCGCATCCGGTGAGTCGCGCGCCGTCTCTTCATCGAAAAAACCCTAGCCGTCGAGCCGATGTGGTATCCACGTCATCGCCACCGTGCCACCCCGTTGTGTCCACGCGTGTGCCACCTCAACAGCTAGTCACCCGTGTAGCTCGATCAGCAATGACGTCAGCGGTGACGTTAGCTCTCCTCCTATTCTGTGAACCCAATTGAAAGACCATGTGGAGGTCTACCCATGTTTGTGATGAGTATTTGACTAAATTTGAGCTTGGTATGCTCTGGTTTGAGTTTTATTTGAATTTGATTTTTAAAATGAAGCAATTTGAGTGCTGTCAGGCCTTGAGTGGCACTACCGGCCTAGTAGGAGGCGGTACTTACGGCGGCGACGATCTGGCCCAAGGAAGCGGTAGTTATTTTTGAGTGGATTTTCTCTTAGTTGTCTTTGGCGGCACTACACACTCTAGAGAAGCGGTAATCCGGCTGGCGGCACTACTGAGTCGAGTATAGGTGGTAGTGCCGACTTCATGAGCAAATTGAATATTAAAATATGATTTTGTGATGTTTATTGGATATCAATTTGGACATTGCTATGTGATGAGTTTCCTTGTTTTTGATGGTCGCGGGACGATGGTGCTAGATCATAGTGAGGCGGAGGATGGCGAGGACTAGGCGAGGTACACGGAGGTCAAGCGGTCGAGGATCATCGGAAGATGATCGGAGATGGAGTCATTGTAAACCTAGAAGATAAGGAATGGATGAGATGCTAGCTAGGAGCTGCTCGAATCAAGGAGGCCGTTGGATCGCGGTCTAGGTTATAGAGTAGCGGGTCTAGTAAGTATGCTTTGAGAAGCATGCAAAAACCCGTTATGGTTATGGATTTGGGTTAGCCCATGTATGAGTGAATGAGTCAATCCTAGCCCTTGATGGTGATCCTTAGAGTAAAGGAACTCATCCAAGGGTGGAGGATAACTCAAGAGTGGTATAAATAGAGGGTAGGGTAGCCTTCCTCCTCTTGAAGGTTTTGAGGTTTTGTGCTTTTTGAGCTTTGCCCACTTTGTTGTGTGGCTTTGTAAACCTCCTTCAGAAATGAAAATCTAATTTCCTCTCAATTCTAAATTTACTTTCCGCATTTACATTAAGTCTTTAAATTCCGTAATTTACATTCTTGCAATTTACTTTCATGCAAGTTGGATCGCCTCCTCGCTCTAAATGCTTGTGGATCTTATGCTAAGGATGAATGATTGATAGATGAGTCTTCTTCATACCATATCCCAATCATCTAGGCAAATCTTTTGTCTTTCCTTGCAAGAAACCGATTTTTTTCTAGAGAGGATGATTCTTGAAAGATCGGTTTTGGCATTCTTGTCTTGTGCCCTAGCTTGCTATGACATGTGGGAAGCCATCTAGGATCATCTTGATCATCAAGAACCCACGAGCTAGTGAGGGCCAAGTTTTTATTTTGTACCCATTCTTATGCACACTTCCTCAAATTGGAAAAAGTGAACTTTGACATCGATCCTTGCGATTGAAGGTTGGAATAAGTTCGACATCCATAGGACCCACGAGCTAGATGATTTTACTATTCATTAGGCACTAACGAGTCTTGTTCATCAGGAAATCTGAGCCAAAGCGTGGTAGTGCCGGCCTTTGCGATGGATTTTGGGATTTTTGCCTTCTCGCTTTGTCTTTTGATGTGAGGATGTTGGTTGGATTATTTTGAGTGGGGAAAATTTTATTTTGTGATCATTCACCCCCCTCTGATCACCATATCGGTCCTTCGGTTCAGTGCGAACAGATCAAAACCGTGCGTATAGTCCACAGACATGGGCCCATGCGTCAGTCTCTCAAGGCCTATTTCGATTTATTTTATTTTCTAAAAATCCCAGCTGATGTAAGCATGACGCAATAAAAGGTTTTTTCTTTAGAAAAATAATTCTTGAAAATATTCTTTTCTATTTTCTCGATTTAATCTTTGAGGCTCGTTCTCCCTCATCTGAACTCCGATCGAACCCAATAAAATTTTTAAAATTTTGAAAATCAAGCTCTACATTCGAGCCATTTATTTGCGATTTGAGTTCATTTGAGTCTTTGTTTGTTATCTATTTGCATTAATTGCTTTCTTTTACAGTAGACCTAATCCAGGAAGCGAAGGGAGAATTTGACGATCAAGACTCAACGGTAGATCATCTAGGTGTAAGGCCCTATTTTTGATAATAATTACCAAAAATGGATACCATGTGCATACAATACTAGTCCCATGATCGATAGCTAAATGCGCACAATTACAAATTGATATCACGTTATACACAAACTTTATTACAGTGAGTAAGATTACATATTATTTTTACAATACCAAAAGTAAAAGCTGCGATGGAGTCAACTTCTTGTAGTATGCCTTTTAACCCATTGTTCCACGAGGCAGCGACAAGGAAAAATCCTTAGATAAATTCATCGTTAAATTCCCGTATCTGTATCAGCGTATGAATCATCGGAAATCGATTCTTCACCTAGAAACATCAACATGGGCAAGTTGAGTACTTACGTACTACATAAGACTTATGCAAATCTTAAAATACATGCGAGTTATTCCAATGGAAGGCTATTAAGGTTAAATTTTGCATAAAGCCGGTTTGAATGGTAAATCTGAGAATAATAGATTGCGAAGCAATTTTAAATAAAAGCAATTTAATCTGAAAGTGATAGAATGTAGCGTAAATAAATCACAAATGCCTAGGTATAACGACCATATTCAAAATCGGTTTCCACCGACACGGTGGAAATTTCTAACACATGGTAGAAACCATATTTTATGAAAATAAGCAAAGCGACTAACTATGTGATGACTTTACAAGTGTCCATGACGCGGGCGCGCTAATCGATTAGTTTTACACTCTGCGGAGGTATCTGACTTTCCCACAAGACATGGTGACTCTTTGAGCAATCAATATTTGCACACTTCCTTTGGTGTGCGCGAGAGTCATGTTATAAGCATTATATTATTTAATCCTAACTTTGCACGGCACGGTGACGATAAACCCGATACGTGGCGTAAGAACTCGGAGCATAGAAATGATGGAACTACCCACGGTATGGCGTACCGTTATATTGGTGAGCGTTTAATCCATGATCACCTCGGTGTGGATGTCCGTCGAGCAATTCATTAAAAGCAGCTCGTACTACTCGGCCTTCCAAGTGCAAAGCTAGTTTTAAACAACTTAATAAGTTAGAGCTGTCCTATACCGGCACTTGTGGTTGTATGAATATTCTTGGCACGAAAACAACCCATAGTTCGGTCCTTAACTCGACATGGGCAATAATCTCCACCTACACTACATGCAAAGACATATCACAGTTTATGTTCATTTAAGCTTTGGCTAAGCATGTCACTAAATGTGAGTAACCAGTTGACATTAAATAATTTCTTAGCTATTCTAGGGTTTTCAAGGTTCACGATTTTCTACTTATCAAGTAAGTTCCATAAGTCCACTGGTACAATTACCATCACCCGAAATATAGCAAACTTTAATAAAATAAAGTGTGCAATAAATCATTCAATAAAAACATTTATAATGGGTTCAATATGATCAAAGGGGGTTGCTTGCCTTGTTGACTATCCTCGACTTGAACTCACGATCGTCAGATATCCGGATTAAATCGAGTTCTACGTCGTATGGCAATATATAATAAATACCAAATTTGAATAAGGACAAAAAGAAATCAGATGGAAATATTCAAATAAAATAACTTCACAAATTGAGAAATGGCTGCAAGCATTATTTGTCCTCATTTACAATTTAAAGATTTAATCTATTTGAACCATTATTGCATTATTTAACCACATATTTATTAACTTAAATTTTTTTATAACAAACCCTAAGTATTTTTACATATTCTGGTTCCTAAGATTACAAGGATTCTAACAAAATTTATTTTACTAAATTTGGTGGTCATTTGTAAAATTTCCATATATGACATATTTGTAACCTTTCCTTTGAATTTAAATTCAAAATTCAAATAAAATTCAATTCTGAAATATTTTTTAATATTCTGAATCAACATGATTTTAGATGAATTTAGAAATTTATTTCATCAGATTTGGCCAAGTGATTCAAAAGTTATAGCTATGTGAATATCTAGGTTTTGAATAAATCTGAAAATCGAAACTACCGAAAATGGAAAATGCGCTTTTTGCGGTAACGCTTTCCCTTTTAGTGAAAACATGTTGGGTGATAGGCGGACCCATTTGGTAGGCGTGCGTGTGTGTGGTGACAATGAGGCCAACTGTCGGCGGTAGCGTGGCCTGTGAACCCCATTGTACTTGCTGCGCTGCGGTAGCGAGTGGGGCGGCTTAGCGGCGGCGGTCGCATAGAGAGGTGACCGGCCAAGACACGCTCGTCGTGATCGACCTGATGCTTGCGCGTGTGGTGACAACTTCGAGCCCGCAGCAATGACCAGGCGGTAGCGGCAAGCCGAGCTCGCCGCCGTGGCCCAGTGCCGGAAGCGGCGCGGTGGTTCGCTCGAGCATCAGCGCAACCGTGCGAACTTCGAGGGGCGGTCGCGCGGTGATGCGAGGTGGCGAAGGGCTTCACCGGCGAGTGCGGCGTCGGCCACGGCGAAGCTCGTCGACGGCGGAGGAGGCCCTCCGGGATGGAATGGGTTCCACCCCGAGGTTCAAGGCACCCGTGCGCACACAATGGTGGTGGCTCGATGGCACGAGGGCTCTGCGGACGCGTCACCGTCGCGCGGCGGCGGCGGCCGCGGTCGGCGGCAGCGCGCGAGTAGGGCCAATCGAGCCTCATTTTCACCCAATTGAGCATCTTGCTCTCACCGTGCGTGTGCAATGGCGGAAGGAAAAACACGGTGGGGAAGCTCGCCGGGGAAGAAAGGGCTTTAAAAAAGGCTCGGGATGAACTCCTGGAGGTGAGGGGAAGCTACGGCTCGAAGGAATTGGGTTGGATTTGAGTGTAGCGGTGAAGCTCGATTTCTCCTTTTGATTCATCGTGGCTGGGGCGACGACCAAGCAGTGACGGAATGGGTTGCCTGAGGAGCTAGCTGGGTCGGCGGCGACGAGTAAGGGCTTTATATGGCGAGGAAAGCGGTTTGGCGCGGAAGGAGGAGTCGGTTGGTGCGGGAGAGGTGGCCTTGAAAACCTGAGAGAGAGGAGAAGAAGGCAGCGGTAGGAGGCTCACCGCGGGGGCGGATAGCAGCGACGTCGGCTGAGTTTGGCTGGCTTACAAGCTGAGGCCCACTTGTCGTGAGAGCAAGAAAAGAACTTCGTAGAAGGCTCGGGATGACAGGATAAAGCGGAGGTTTGACGGTCAAACCGACTTGGAATTTTATAAACTATTTACCATAGGTCGGAAAGGAAATTACGGACTCGGTAACATTTTCATCATTTTATGATGCATGTAAAATTTTAAACAATTCGACAACGCAGCTGTTCTTTGTTTTGTCGAATCATTTTCATTTAATTTATGATATAAATGAGGTTCAGATTTTATAAAACTTTTTATAAGGGTCTGAAATAGTATTCTACACCTTATCTAAAAATTTCAGATTTTAATTATTAATATTTAATTTTCAATAATTCTGACATTACTATTTTTCAATTTATTTCTTCACAATTTTTGAATTTTTAAAATTAAAAAATAGATTAGTAAATTATTGATATTTTTACTGGAGGCTGAAACTGTGTTGATGTCGGCAAGGTAAAATTCTTGGGTCAGGATAACTTCAGAGATTTTACCACATTCTTTTACCATTTTACCTGATTTCTTTGCACATGATTTACTATGATTAAACATTATTTTAATTAACTTGACTCTTCTCAGAGCTTAAAGTGGTGTAGGGAGCCCTCAGTTTTTGATGACTTTGGTAAATTTTTGTTAACTTGGCATTTTTACTTTTACCTTTTTCCATTTACTATATTCTTTATTTCACTTTCTTGCATTAAGGAAAAACCAAAAGAATATCCAACAAATCAGAAATTTCAGAAATAATACACAAAAAATTTAATTCATTTTCTTTATTTTATAATTTTTGAGGTACATTACACTAGGCAAGTCGTAATCTTTGATCATGTTGAACCTATGTTTGCAAAAGTACTTTATTTTATACAATTGCATGCTATTTGTGTATCAATGATTAATTGTTGGGAATAGCTATGTACCTAGTTGACATTATGCCCCCTTGATATTTGGAATGCCATGTATCCATTATTAACCCTAGGTTGGGAAATTGTTAGTTGGACATGATCATGTTACCAACATTGGGTTATCATAGCTATGCTTAGACCTACTTAGTTATGCGATGGAATCCATATCACATGTGAATTAATGTTAATCTTGACTTAATGTGATATTGAATTGTAGCGGTAGCCACTATTGTAAAATTTATTGTACCATGGTAGGGTTTGCCATTGGTCTTGGTTGAACAAGATTATTTTCTTCAGGCAAGTGATCGTGCAGTAAAGGGGGTGCTGTTAGCACATTTGGGATATGGATGTCATTCCTGAGACAACTTAAAGACTTAATCTTATGCGCCATAGAACTGAGCTTAATCGTACAACCACAAATCTGGTATGGGACATACCTAGCTGATTAGTTTGCTATGTCTAAATTTGAGTACTACCAACTAGTGGTGTGGTGTAAGGCCCCCATTTTTGATAAATAAATAACAAAAATGGATACCATGTGCATACAGTACTAGTCCCATGATCGATAGCTAAATGCGCACAAATACAAATTGATATCACGATCGTACACAAACTTTATTACAGTGAGTAAGATTACATATTATTTTACAATACCAAAAGTAAAGCTGCGGTGGAGACAAATTCTTGTAGTATGCCTTTTTAACCCATTGTTCCACGAGGCAGCGACAAGGAAAATCCTTAGATAAATTCATCGATAAATTCCCGTATCTGCATCAACGTAAGAATCGTCGGAAATCATTTCTTCACCTAAAAACATCAACATTGGCAAGTTGAGTACTTACGTACTACATAAGATTTATGCAAATCCTAAGATACATGCAGGCCATTCCAATGAAAGGCTATTAAGGTTAATTTGCATAAAGCTGGTTTGAAATGTAAATACCGAATAATAGATTGCAAAATGGAATTTAAATAAAAGCAATTTAATATTGAAAGTGATAGAATGTAAGCATCAATAAATCACGAATGTTTGGGTAAGTGATCATACTTAAAACCATTTCCTTCCGCTTTACAGTGAAATGACCAACACGTGGTAGAAACCACTTTTTATGAAAATAAGCAAAACTGCTAACTATGTGATGACTTTACCAAGTGTTCATGACCGCGGACGCGGCTAATCGATTAGTTTTACACTCTGCAGAGGTATACAGCTTTCCCCACAAGACATGGTGACTCTTTGAGCAATCGATATTTGCACACTTGCCTTTGGTGTGCGCGAGAGATCATGTTATAAGCTGTTACATTATTTAAACCTAACTTTGCACGGCCACGGTGACGATAAACCCATTCGTGGTGTAAGAACTCGAGCATAGAAATGATGGAACTACCCACAATATGGCATACCGTTATATTGGTAGAGCGTTTAATCCATGATCACCTCGGTGTGGGCGTCCGTCGAGCAATTCATTAAAAGCATTTCGTACTACTCCGGCCTTCCAAGTGCAAAGCTAGTTTTAAATAACTTAATAAGTTAGAGCTGTCCCATACCGGCACTTGTGGTTGTATGAATGTTCTTGGCACGAAAACAACCCATAGTTCGGTCCTTAATCCGACCACGGGCAATAATCTCCACCCTACACTACGTGCAAAGACATGCACAACCGGCTATTGCCAATAATTGCCGCATCTAAACCATAGTTTTGTTTTCATTTTCCAACCAAATACCAACCACAAAAATAGTCATACCCATTTAAATGTCATATCCAAAGTCTTTAATCATTTCACGATTTTATCTTCATTTAGCTTTGGCTAAGCATTTCACTAAATGTGAGTAACCAGATTGACATTAAATATTGTCTAAGCTATTCTAGGGTTTTCAAGGTTCACAATTTTCTACTTATCAAGGAAGTCCTATAAGTCTCTTGGTACAATTACCATTACGAAATATAGCAGACTTTACAAAATAAAGTATGCGATAAAACATTTAATGAAAACATTTATAAAACTGGGATCAATATGATCAAAGGGGTTTGCTTGCCTTGTTGATTATCCTCGACTTGAACTCTGTTCGTCGAATAAGCCGGATTAAATCGGGTTCTACACGTTGTCTGACAACATATAACAAATACCAAATTTCAATAGAGCCAAAAGAAATCAGATGGAAATATTCAAATAAAATGATTTCACAATTCAGGAATGATTTGAGGAGTTATTTGTTTTCTTTTGCAATTTAAAGATTTGATCTATTTAAACCATTATTGCATTATTTTCTACTCATTTTATAACTTAGATTTTTCTTACAACACACCTAAGTATTTTTACATATTCTGGTTTCTGAGATTACAAGGATTCTAATAAAATTTATTTTACTAAATTTGGAGGTTATTTGCAAAATTTTCATGAATGGCATATTTCTAACCTTTCTTTTGAATTTGAATTCAATTTCAAATAAAATTCAATTCTGAAATATTTTGCATATTCTGAATCTACTGAATTTTATATTAATTTAGAAATTTATTTCATCAAATTTGGTTAAATTATTCAAAAGATATGGCTATTTGAATATCTAGGTTTTGAATAAATACTAAAAATCGAAAACTACCGAAAATGGAAATGCGCTTTGCTTGAAAAGCGCTTTCCCTTTTCAGCGGAACCGCGGCGAGGCAATGACAGACGAGGTCCACCGTCGTCGTCAGCCTTATTCTTGTGGTAGCTTGTGCCCGGCGACGCAGGAGTGTGGTGGTGGGTGACGGTGAGAGTCAACATGTCGGCGCCGCGCATCATAAGCGCAATGACAGCGTAGAGGCCACATGGCGATGGTGGCGCTTGCGCATGAGGCCAAGCAGTGGGCAGCAGCGGTGACGAGGCGAGCGCCGGCTTCAAAGCTTCGCCGTGGCCGGGCCGGGGCGGCGGAATCGATTCCACCTTGAGCTTGACAAGCCAAAGCGAACCTTTGGGTGGCGCGATGGCCGGAGGTGGTCGGAAAAGCGGTCACTTGCCGTGGCGGCGGAACTCACGGCCGGCCGCAGCAGCGGCGAACTAGCTACTCCGAGCTTGAAGATCACCCTACGAGCATCGGTGCATCACAAGGATCCCATTTAGGTTTAGCTCAAGAATGAATGGCGGAGGAGGTTCTCACCCGTTGCGGTGGTGGCGGAAAAAAACAGCGGAGGAGCTCGCCGGGAAGAAAGAGCCATTGGAGCTTGGGATGGGTTCCTAGAGGCTCAAGGAAGACTGGGTCGAAGGAATTGGGTTGGAATGGGTGAGGCGGAAGATTTGAAGTTTTGCCCTCTTTGCGGTTTTGCGTCCGGAGAAAACGACCAAAGCGTGACGGAATGGGTTTGCGAGAGGCACGGCTAGGTCATTTGCGAGCATACGAGAGGGTTTATATAGGAGAGAAAGGCGGTTTCTTGTGGGTGAGAGAAAAAGCAAGAGGCGGCGTCGCGCGGGAGAGAGGCAGAGAGAGGGAGGAAGAAGGCGCGGTGGGTCATTGAGCGTGAAGCGGTGGCGGTGGCTGTCGGTGAGGTGTCTCTTGTGGCCGGGCCCACATGTCGTGAGCGAAAAAAAGTCTGGCGAAGACTCAAGGCGGAGCAGGATAAAAGCGGGGATTTGAGGCTCAAACCGACTCTAAATTTTATAAAAATCTACCAGCAGTCGGTAAGATCATTACCATACTCGATAAAATTTTAGATATTTTATGATGCATGCGATTTTATAAAATTACGACATTGCAATAGTTCTTTGCATTGCCCATTCGGTTTTCTTTTAATTTGTGATTTAAACCAAGTTATTATTTTACAAAACTTTTTATCATAGTTTGAAATGATATTATACACCTCTGTAAAATTACAGACTTTAATTATTATTATTTAATTTTGAAAAATTCGACATTCTGTTTTCCAGATTATTTATTCACTTTTTTTGAATTTTAAAATTATAAAATGAATTAATAAATTCTTGATATTTTACTGAAGGTTGATACTGTTTTATGTCGGCAAGATAAAAATTTAGGTCAGGATGACTTAAAGATATTTTACCAAATTGTTTTACCATTTTACCTGAGATATTTACTCATGATTATCTTTGATTAATTTTTATTTTATTAATTCAGCTTACCCACCGACTTAAGCAAGCTGAGAAAGCCCTCAGATATTTTTAGAAACTTTGGTAAATTTTGTTGAATTAACATTTTACTTTTACCATTTTCTATTTACCATATTCTTTGTTTCACTTTCTTGCATTAAAGAAAAGCCAAAAGAATATTCAGAAAATCTAGAAAATTCAGAAATTTCGAAAATAATACACAAAAGATTTTTATTTCATTTTTTCTTTATTTTATGATTTTTGAGGCTGTTACAAATCTACCACCTTACAAAAATCTAGTCCCAGAGATTTGGAGATGACTAGAAGAAATCGGGAACTCTTGTCGAAGATGATCTTCTCTTTCCCATGTAACCGTCTTGATATGATTGCTCCATTGCACTTTCATCATCTTGATGGTCTTGTTTCTTGTTTGGCGTTTGGCTTCTCCCAAGATCTGCTGGATGCTCTCGATAAGATAAATCTGGTGAAGATCTATCCCTTCAAATCGGTGAGTCGGAGGAACACGAAGGCATTTCTTAAGTGAGATACATGGAAGGCGTTGTGAGCGTCGGATAGTTGAGTGGCAATTCTAATTGATATGCCATCTCACCCATCTTTCAATGATGCGAAGCGGTCCAATGAATCGAGAGCCAACTTCCCCAGTTTGAAATCGGCGAATTCCACGAAGGCGAGACTTTGAGATAGACATGGTCACCAACTTGGCCCGAGTTCACGGCGGCGATTGTCGGCGTAACTCTTCAGCAGGCGAGCCTCTTTTAGTCGACCCGATCATGTCCACTTGCTCTTGAGCTTCTTGAATAAGATCTGGGCGAAGAATTTTCTTTCTCAACCGGACCGAGAAAAGAGGGTTCGACATTTCCTTCCATCTGGCGCTTCAAAAGCGACACTTGCAGACTAGATTGAAGCTGTTATTATAAGAGAATTGTGAAGGCCAAACTTTTCTCCCAATTAGAGCCGTATGACTACGGGCTCTTAACATGTCTTCAAAATTTGATTGGTCCTTTCCGTTTGTCCATCATGCGAGGATGATAAGGTATCTTGAAATTCAACTTAGTACCCGAAGGCGGTGCAAACTTTCCCGAAGCGAAGTAAGCAGGAACCTCGGTCGAAACAATTGTCTTGATGCGCCATGAAGGCGGACAATATTCTCCAAATACAACTCGGCAAGCTTATCTCGAATGAGTAGTCTTGGCCGGAATAAAGTGAGCCACTTTAGTCGAGACGGTCAGCGATTACCCAAATGGAATCATGCCCTTTCACGGTTCTTGGCAAACCGGTAATAAAATCCATCTTGATGTCTTCCCATTTCCACTCTGGTATCTTCAAAAGTGCAAAAGTCTGCGGGCGTTGATGCTCGGCTTTGACAGCGCGCATACATCACAGTTGCGACATATGCGCGATATCCTTTTCAAACCGGGCCACCAATATTCTGTCGGAGATCTTGATACATCTTTGTACTTCGGGGTGAATTGAGAGGGAGACTCATGGGCTTCTCGAAATTAATTCTTTTAATTCGGATCATCGAGGAACATATATTCGATTTTGAACATAAGCACTTCATCCGAACTTTCACGAATTTGGATTCCTTTCCTTGCTTCAACTCTTCACGGTTTTGATAATTGCTTCATCTTTGGTGGCGATTTAATCTGGGACTTAAGGGTTAGTTGCACCACTAGGGCGACCAAATAACCTTTTGATAACTCCCAAATTAAGCTTTTGGAAATCTTTTACCAAATCGAATTGATCGGTCAAAGATGAAACAGAGAAAGACAATGAAGCTTTCGACTTAGAGCATACGCCACGACATTGGCTTTACGGGATGGTATTGAATGCTAAGGTCGTAATCTTTTATCAACTCTAGCCATCTTCGTTGTCTTAAATTTAGATCGGTGGGTGAAGAAATATTTGAGACTCTTATGATGCGTGAATACCGCATTTGTTTCCAATCGGTAATGGCGCCAAATTTTGGGCGTGCACTACGCGGCTAGTTCGGATCATGAGTCGGATAATTGAGCTCATGAGTGCATGGCGGCGGGGCGTAAGCTACGACTTTTCCTTCTTGCATAAGCACACACCCAAGCCCATTCTTGGAAGCATCACAATAAACATCAAAGCTTTTATGGACATCGGGTAACACTAGCACGGGCTGTTGTTAGCCTTTTCTTTAATTCACGAAAACTTTCTTCGCATTCGGTGTCCATTCAAACTTCTTTTCTTTCTTGAAGCTCGGTCAAAGGGCGGCGATTTTAAAAGTTCTCGATAAGCGGCGATAATATCGCTAGGCAGAAAACTTGAATTTTGAACGGTGAGGGCTTCGGTCTAAAACAGCTTTGACTTTCTTTGGGATCAACGAAAATACCACCTTTCGAAAGAATATGACCTAGGAAAGCAACTTCTTTTAGCCAAAATTTGCACTTCTCGAACTTGGCATAAAGCTTATGCTCTCGAAGCTTTTCAAGAACCATGCGCAAATCTGCGCATGATCTTCTTTAGTTCGGAATGAGCGAGAATATCATCAATGAATACCACTACGAACTTATCTAAATACTCCATGAAAACTTTATTCATGAGGCACATAAAATTAGCGGGAGCATTTGTAAGTCAGAAAGACATCACGGTATATTCATATAGACCGTAGCGAGTGGTAAAAGCGGTTTTAGGAATATCTTACAGTGCGATCTTCAATTGATAGTACCCATGTCTTAAATCAATTTTGAAAAGATTTGAGCACGGTCAATTGATCGAGCAGATCATCGATCTGAGGCAAAGGATATTTGTTCTTAATTGTGACATCATTCAATGCACGATAGTCCACGCACATCGTATTCCACCGTCCTTTTAGGCACAAAAAAGCTGGACTACCCCAAGGAGAAGAGCTAGGTCGAATAAAGCATTTTCTTAAGCGCTCTTGAATTTGATTCTATAGTTCAACTAACTCATGCAGGGGCATTCGATAAGGCGCTTGGATATAAGTATTTATTCGGGAACAAGGTTTATAACAAACTCTATATCCCTATCGGAGGCGGGCACGGCAACTCATCGGAAAAACATCAAAGAACTTCGGAGACAATTGGAATCGACTAAGATCTTTTACTATGGTGAACAAAGGAAGCTTGAATATTTGAAGAACTTTGAATGGAAGAAATGGCTGGAATTCCTTGGGGCTAACCAAGGAAATGGATCGATTAGCGCGATCTATGCATCCTTTAAACTTAGACAACCAATCCATACCAAGGATTACTTCTAACCACGAGGTTTCTATAAGGATAAGATCGGCATGAAACATGACTCCATTAATTTCAATGCTAACATTAGGGCAAAACTTAATTGAATTCATGGTGAACCGAGGAATAGATTATCATTTTGGCAGAGAGGAGATCAATTTCTAAGTTATTACGATCGACAAATTTCTTAGAAATAAGCGAGTGCGATGCTCGAATCAAACAATACCAAAGTAGGTACCGAGTGCACGAAACATACCGATTACCACATCTGGCGCTTCATTTGCTTCTTGGCGGTCACATGATGAAGCGACCGCTACTCGCGCTGCGATTAAGAGCTGCGCGAGCTTGACAACTGAGAATTCCCGGCTCACGAAGGTCGACACAGGGGTCTCTGAACTCCTGCGACGGCTTTGCCGGCGCTTGACCTCTTTTAGGGCGGGCATTTGCATAATGCCAGCGCTCTTTGCAATGATAGCGAGTCACACGGTGCTTGATTACGAACTCGAAGTCCTTCCTTCATTCTTTGCTCGAGGGCGAATAGAAGGCTGCTTTGGGGCGGGGTGCTGACCTTGGCGCCTCTGCTGCTGCTGCTGGTGAGGCGGGGAGGTCGAACATTGGTCGGTGACCCAGCGGCCTCGGCAAATTGGATGGCGACTTTCGCGCCATCCACTTCCTCTTCGACTTTCCATAACATCGCGCGAACTATGCTCGCGATTATAGCCTTAATCCACGAGTGTTTGGAAGTCGTGGAAGTTGTGAATGGCGAGAAGATGCTTAACTTCATTATTGATTGTCCGAAAGTGCTCAATTCTTGGGCTTACGAGCTGACTTCGATGGCGCATAACGAGCAAGGTAATTGAAGCGGTGAAGATACTCCATTACGGACATATTTCCTTGGCGAGTCAAGAAATTCCGTCTTTTAAATTCACCAAGCTCGAAGGAATATCGTCTTCTGAAAGCTTCTCGGAAAACATCCCAAGTAACTTCTTGACCTTAGGGCCTTGCTTGGAAATTTTCCACGGTGCGGCGGCTCCACAGGTTAGTACGGCGCATAAAGGACCTTCTCATGATCATTGCATTGGGCAATGGTCAACTTGCTTCAATAGCTCGTAACCAATCATCGGCGTCGGGGATCGATGAAGATGAAAAGGTTGGAGGCGGGTCTTCAAAATTCTCCCAATTTGGATTGATTGGAGGCTTCACCAACAGGACCTAGAACTTGCGGCACCAAGGTTAGTCGTATTTTGGACCAAGCTGTTGGAGCAACGGGGTATTCGTCTGGCGACCTGTTCTATCATTGCAAGCACTTGGGCCATGGTTGGCGGCCACGGCAAGCCCCTCGGAACTTCTTCTTCTTGGACTTGAGGAGGCGGCGAATCTCGGCGGCAGACGATGACGAAGATCCTCGGACTGCCGACGGATGGGTGGATTAATTTGAAATTTGGAGTGGCGAAGTCACTCGCCGAGGTGAGTTCAGGGTTTCCTCACTCCCGAATCTCATCCAAGGACCGGGTTGCGAGCATCTGGAGCAGGATTATTAATGAATTAAGATCTACTTTAAATTTTAATCTCGATTGTTACCAAATGTTTTAAAAGCACAACTTGATTACTATTATTACGGATCACAGCGTCGTAAAAATATTAGCGAAAGTTAAATATTTGAGTAGGAACCAAAAGCACACAAAACAATATCAAGCAAAAACTTTATTTCAACTTTATAATATTCACAACAAAACATAACATTTATTTTTGGCGTTACTACATAGAAGGGCAACACCAAAAACCTCTTCTAACACTACTCATCATCGACCAACTCACGGACTATTACTATCTCTCGACTAGAACTCTCGGCATCGGGAGGATAAGGGTCTCTGATAGCGATGCTCTGCGATATCACGAGGGCGCGCGGAGAAAACTATAGGAATCCACGGATGCTCGGTAACCTAGGCGACTCCTATCAGCGACATCCTTGCTGGCGACACAGGTGATGCTGGGGTGTCGTCGAGACACAGTACTGAGGTGCCCCAGGCGGCGAGGAACAATACCTCGGCAGCAGCGAGGCGATGGCATTCTCTAGGAATGCTACGGCAGCGCCTCCTGTATTGATTATTGCTGGCGGCAATCTTGGTCGAGCATTTATGAATTCCACTAGGTTCGTAGAGTAGGATTTTGTAACCGATGGCATCCATATAATTATTCTCCCCACGGTGGCCAGAGAATCCTCCTATATACCCTTTGCCGATTCGGGTAAGGTGTGGCGTAAGTGACAATAGCCATATAGGCGGCTTCATTCATGGCCATCATAAGGAAGATCCGGGACCCTCAAAGACAAAAACTCTTCACTATCTTCATCTCGGGTAGGGATATCCACCTAGCTATGTATTCCCTGAGACGAGAACTAAGCTGCGGCGTGGAATACTATATATCGTGGATTTTCGGGAAAATGGCGAATTCTAGCAAGCAGTAAAATTCATGCCATGCGAATTCTCCTATTAGTGGAAGTATAACATGGGGTGTATCAGCCCATCGCACATTTAAGAAGGAATTAGTATTCTGATTAAATGTAAAACGATAAAGTAATTTTGGAAGAAAAGATTCTAGAGATTTAAAAATAGGAAAGAGTTATTAACAAGTATCGCATAACCAAAGAGGAGTTTCATGCATATAAAGAATAGGCAGGTAAGATGTCCTAATTCAAAATTTTAGTTCACTTGGATCCTAATATCAAGTTTTAAGTTTTATTACACCCATACTACCTAAGGTTTCCTACGGTCGACATGGCTCACGATACCAACTTTAAGGCCCCATTTTTGATAAATAAATATCAAAAATGGATACCATGTGCATGCGATACTAGTCCCATGATCGATAGCTAAATGCGCACAAATACAAATTGATATCATGATCGTACACAAACTTTATTACACAGTGAGTAAGATTACATATTATTTTACAATACCAAAAGTAAAGCTGCGGTGGAGACAAATTCTTGTATTATGCCTTTTTAACCCATTGTTCCACGAGCAGCGACAAGGAAAATCCTTAGATAAATTCATCGATAAATTCCCGTATCCTGCATCAACGTAAAATTGTCGGAAATCATTTCTTCACCTAAAAACATCAACATTGGCAAGTTGAGTACTTACGTACTCATAAGACTTATGCAAATCCTAAGATACATGCAGGCCATTCCAATGAAAGGCTATTAAGGTTAATTTGCATAAAGTGGTTTGAAATGTAAATACCGAATAATAGATTGCAAAATGGAATTTAAATAAAAGCAATTTAATATTGAAAGTGATAGAATGTAAGCATCAATAAATCACGAATGTTTGGGTAATGATCATACTTAAAACCATTTCCTTCCTTTACAGTGAAATGACCAACACGTGGTAGAAACCACTTTTTATGAAAATAAGCAAAGCTGCTAACTATGTGATGACTTTACCAAGTGTCCATGACCGTGGAATGCGTAATCGATTAGTTTACACTCTGCGGTATACAACTTTCCCACAAGACATGGTGACTCTTTGAGCAATCGATATTTGCACTGCCTTTGGTGTGCGCGAGAGATCATGTTATAAGCGTTACATTATTTAAACCTAACTTTGCACCGGCCGCGGTGACGATAAACCCATACGTGGTGTAAGAACTCGAGCATAGAAATGATGGAACTACCCACAATATGGCATACACCGTTATATTGGTAGGCGTTTAATCCATGATCACCTCGGTGTGGGCGTCCGTCGAGCAATTCATTAAGCGGCTCGTACTACTCGGCCTTCCAAGTGCAAAGCTAGTTTTAAATAACTTAATAAGTTAGAGCTGTCCCATACCGGCACTTGTGGTTGTATGAATGTTCTTGGCACGAAAACAACCCATAGTTCGGTCCTTAATCCGACCACGGGCAATAATCTCCACCCTACACTCGTGCAAAGACATGCACAACGGCTATTGCCAATAATTGCCGCATCTAAACCATAGTTTTGTTTTCATTTTCCAACCAAATACCAACCACAAAAATAGTCATACCCATTTAAATGTCATATCCAAAGTCTTTAATCATTTCACGTTTTATCTTCATTTAGCTTTGGCTAAGCATTTCACTAAATGTGAGTAACCAGATTGACATTAAATATTGTCTAAGCTATTCTAGGGTTTTCAAGGTTCACAATTTTCTACTTATCAAGGAAGTCCTATAAGTCTCTTGGTACAATTACCATTACAGAAATATAGCAGACTTTACAAAATAAAGTATGCAGATAAAACATTTAATGAAAACATTTATAAAACTGGGATCAATATGATCAAAGGGGTTTGCTTGCCTTGTTGATTATCCTCGACTTGAACTCTGTTAAATCGAATAAGCCGGATTAAATCGGGTTCTACCGTTGTCTGGCAACATATAACAAATACCAAATTTCAATAGAGCCAAAAGAAATCAGATGGAAATATTCAAATAAAATGATTTCACAATTCAGGAATGATTTCAGGAGTTATTTGTTTTCTTTTGCAATTTAAAGATTTGATCTATTTAAACCATTATTGCATTATTTTCTACTCATTTTATAACTTAGATTTTTCTTACAACACACCTAAGTATTTTTACATATTCTGGTTTCTGAGATTACAAGGATTCTAATAAAATTTATTTTACTAAATTTGGAGGTTATTTGCAAAATTTTCATGAATGGCATATTTCTAACCTTTCTTTTGAATTTGAATTCGAATTTCAAATAAAATTCAATTCTGAAATATTTTTGCATATTCTGAATCTACTGAATTTTATATTAATTTAGAAATTTATTTCATCAAATTTGGTTAAATTATTCAAAAGATATGGCTATTTGAATATCTAGGTTTTGAATAAATACTAAAAATCGAAAACTACGAAAATGGAAAATGCGCTTTCATGTGAAAGCAGCGCTTTCCCTTCAGCGGAACCGCGCCGAGGCAGTGACAGACGGGGTCCACCGTCATCGTCCAGCCTTGTGTGCTTGTGGTGTGTGAGCGACCACCGCGAGCTGCGTGGTGTGGTGACGGTGAAGTCGACATGTCGGCCGCCGCGCATCATAGCGGTGACCGAGGCCCACATGGTAGTGGTGGCGCTTGCGCATGAGGCCGACAGTTTGGGCCGGCAGCGGTGACCCGAGCGAGCGCCCGACCGAAGCTTCCGCGGCCGGGCCGGGCGGCGGAATCGATTCCACCTTGAGCTTGAGAGGCCAAAGCGAACCTTTGGGTGGCGGCGCGGTGGCCGGAGGTGGTCGGAAGCGGTCGGCACCGGCGCGGCGGAACTCACGGCCGGCCGACAGCGCGCGGCGAACTAGCTACTCACGAGCTTGAAGATCACCCTACGAGCATCGATTGCATCACAAGGATCCCATTTAGGTTTAGCTCAAAGAATGAATGGCGGAGGAGGTTCTCACCGTGCGCGGTGGTGGCGGAAGAAAAACACGGTGGAGGAGCTCGTCGGGAAGAAAGGGCTTGGTGGAGCTTGGGATGGGTTCTGGAGGCTCAAGGAAGACTGGGTCGAAGGAATTGGGTTGGAATGGGTGGCGGAAGATTTGAAGTTTTGCCCTCTTTGCGGTTTTGCGTCGCGGAGAAGACGACCAAAGCGGCGGAATGGATTTGCGAGGGGCACGGCTAGGTCGGTGCGAGCATACGAGAGGGTTTATATAGGGAGAAAAAGGTGGTTTCTTGTGGTGAGAGAAAAGCAGAAGCGGCGTCGGCGGAGAGAGAGAGAGAGGGGAGGAAGAAGCGCGGCGGGTCATTGACACGTGGGGCGGTGGCGATGGCTGTCGGTGAGGTGTCTCTTGACGGCCGGGCCCACATGTCGTGAGCGAAAAGAAGTCTGGCGAAGACTCAAGATGGAACAGGGGTAAGCAGGGATTTCGAGGCTCAAACCGACTCTAAATTTTATAAAACTTTTACCAGCAGTCAGCAAGATAATTACCATACTCGGTAAAATTTTGATATTTTATGATGCATGTAGATGTTTATAAAATTCGACATTGCAATAGTTCTTTGCATTGCCCATTCGGTTTTCTTTTAATTTGCGATTTAAACGAAGTTATTATTTTACAAAACTTTTTATGATAGTTTGAAATGATATTATACACCTTATGTAAAATTAAAGACTTTAATTATTATTATTTAATTTTTAAAAATTCTGACATTACTATTTTCCAGATTATTTATTCACTTTGTTTTTGAATTTTTAAAATTATAAAATTAGTTAATAAATTCTTGATATTTTTATTTAAGGTTTATACTGTTTTGATGTCGTCAAGATAAAAATTTTGGGTCAGGATGACTTACAGATATTTTACCAAATTGTTTTACCATTTTACCTGAGATATTTACTCATGATTATCTTTGATTAATTTTTATTTTATTAATTCAGCTTACCCACCGACTTAAGCAAGCTGAGAAAGCCCTCAGATATTTTTAGAAACTTTGGTAAATTTTTGTTGAATTAACACTTTTACTTTTTACCATTTTCTATTTACCATATTCTTTGTTTCACTTTCTTGCATTAAAGAAAAGCCAAAGAATATTCAGAAAATCTAGAAAATTCAGAAATTTCGAAAATAATACACAAAAGATTTTATTTTATTTTTTCTTTATTTTATGATTTTTGAGGTTTATTACATGTGGGTTTTGAGATAGGCGGGTAGATTCAAATGGCTCACGAGGGGCCATGAGGCGAAACCTTAGTGGGCGATTACCAAGTTTAGATAGGGCATTGTAAAGGCTTTGTCATGATCTCTTTGGTGACACATCAAAGGAAGTGTGTTAATTGCATGGCAACAGAGGCGACCACTGTCTTGTGGGTAAGCGGTACAACCTCTGCGAGTGTAAAAGTATTCGAATAGCCATGTCTGGGGTTATGAATATGCTCAGGAATTTCACATGAGGTATAGAGTGTTTCATAAAATATTGGAAAGTGGAATTGTTGGGATGTGAACAGGGAGTTCACTGTTGTTTTGTTGTCTAAAGTTAAAATTGTGGAATTTAGTGGTTTGATGATGGTTTTAGATGGTGTTGGGTGAAGCCTCACCATTTTGTTCATGTTGTCTACCATTGATTTATCAGTTATTTATTATCTTTTTCATAAATATGCTTTGAATCTATTTATTATATTTAAATTCAAGCTATTGCTTTCTGTAAAAGAACCATATGACTACCCTTTGTCAAGCCTGGCATGAATATATGCATCATTTCCCTACGGCTTGCTGAGTACTTTTTGTACTCACGGCTATACGCTTTGTTGATCAGTTGCTAAGGAAGGACCAGACAATACTGAATTCTATGAAGAGTATTTGAAGACTACGTGTATTAGTGAGGCGTTCCCTAAACAATTGCGTGTGGCATGTCAAATGGTCCAAGTTATTTTATTTCTGCTGCAATACTTTATTTGTTTCTCAAGCCCTTAAACTTTGACCATAAGGTCCATTTCTTTATTTAATAATAATTTGCTACTTTCTTAGACAATTTGTTTTATGATATGTATTTCATCTATGTTACCACTATATGCACTAGGTGATCGCAATTTAGTCATTATCTGCTGAAGGTTTGATTAAGTAAATCCGGGTCTCGACAATGACCCACGGGTCAGCTGCTAGGCACGAGCAGAGGGAGGTGACGCTGACCACTTGGGCCCACGCGTTGGTGTCTCGAAACAAAGCAGGCGATGTTAGGCTCACCAACAGCGAAGAAGAGCTGAAGCAGCTCGACCAGCAGTGGGGCGAGCAAGATGGGGCCAAGGTACTCCTAGGGCATAGGTTGATGACATCGGATGATGGTCGTAACAGGGCTCCCAGCGGTGGTAGGCGGCGGGGATTCTGGCTACTAGCTGCGGCGATGCTACAAGCTTGACTGAGTACAGGAAGTAGGGCTTAGCATCCATGGACTTCAGGAGTTCCATTTTACCTATTAACAGCAGCATATATTGGGTGGATTGGCCTACCACCAGACGTCGGCTTTGGGGAAGAAAGGGCTATGGTGTGGTGGCGTTATGGTCAATCTGAGTTGCAAACAAGATGTGCAACGTGCTTAGGGACACAAGGGGGTGTTTCAAGCTCAAGGAATTGGAGAAATTCTCATCGTGGCGTCTCAATCAGTTCTTGTCTCTTGTCTCGGTGTTTACCAGCAATGGGGGAAAAGGTGGCGCACTGAGGCTTGATTTGGCGGAGAAATTCTAGGTTGTGTGTGTGGGTGGTAAAGGTGACCATTGGCTAGCCTTTATAGGCAATGAAGACGCTGGCCACATTGTATGAACTCGGTTGCAATCAGAGGCAAGAATGGCGGCATGGGTGCACGGGTCTTTCGGAGACTGGGCAGCACAGAGCATGGAAAAAGGGCTGCAATAGCAGAGTATGGGTGAGTCTTGGTAGCAAACGTCGCTGGCCTCGATCGGCTCAGTCGCAGCGCGCGCGGGAGACTTTGGTTATACCAACGCTACAGAGGGGAGAATGCGGTGGCTGAGAGGGGAAGAAGGTGTTGGGCACTTGCATCCAGGGGTAGAGAGATAAGGCTGTGTGGCGCTGTCAGGTGGGCCAAGCAAGTAATGGACCCCACATGGCAGTGAAACGAGAGAGACAAAATCTGGAATTCTCTTTTGGGCACATAAGGACCTTTAAATTAATTGAGCTGCATTCAAGGTTGAAAAATTATACAACTTTTTGTGTGTGTTCCCAAGGTAGTTATTATCTTCTCCTAAAAATTTCAAATCATGATCTTGTCTGTAAAATTTCATAAAATTCTAATAAGAATGTTGTTTCATTTATCTATTTTTTTATTTTTATTTTTATCAGGTTACAATTAAGGTTAATTTTTTTGAAAAAAATCCTGAGTAATCCTATGTGTATACAAAGATTACCATAAAATTTTAGGTGATGATCATATTTGCCTATTGTTATAAAATTCTAACAATGTTTATGTTGATTAATTTTAGTTTTGTTTTTATTTTCTAAATGCAACAAATGAATTTTATTATTTTGAAAATTTTTATACAGGGTATTTTAGTCATTTATATTATTTAACAAAAATTTTAAAGATAATATTGTTCTTACATTTTTAACAGTGTCATTGTTTATAGTCATCCATCACAGTTTTTGATTTTACATTAGCACTAAATGCTTTCAAATTCCTTTAAAACATTTTGGTGTCACTCTGAAGGTGATTTAGGATTTATTTATATTTTCTTCTGATTTTCTATTTATATTTTTGCTCCTCACAATTTGGAAAAAACCAGATTCAATCTATATAAATGTTTTCCAAAGGCTAAAATCCTAGAAAACATAGAAAAGATGGAAATCCAGAATAAATCATAATTTCAAATGAAATTTCACACTTTATTGATACTCAAAATTTTGGTCTGTTACATACAACTACATCCACTCTCATATATATACATATATATATATGTATATATATATATATATATATATATATATATATATATATATGTAATCTCACTAGTATAGAAAGGCCTATATAAAGCGCCTCATCACAGACGGTTTTAAAAAGCTGTCTACATTAAAACTAATCACAAGCGGTTTTGCTAGCACAATCGTTAAAGGTATAGTATATGCTAAGAACCGTTTGTGATAAGCTAATATCACAGATGGTTAGTGGTACAAATCGTCTATCAAGTATCACAAATGGTTTGAACTACCAACCGTCTATGATATTAACTTATCCTGAAGGTTTGTTAATCGAACCGTTTATGAAAACACTTAGTGTTATATATATCATACTAGGGTTTGTCTGCCTTTGCATTCTTCACCCAAATAAAATCTTACAGAGATGACGATCGGTCTCCTCCCCAACCCGTCACGAGGCCACCTCATCCTGGCGTCGCCGATCACCTCATCCCGGCCCCAAGCACATCGTGTGCCTCCTCCTCTAGCACGTCATCGCCGCCTCCACTGGCGCATCGCCACTTCCTTCCCAAGTCGTAAGCTATCGAAGAGTGTAAATCGAGTGCTCTTATCTACTTAGGGTTCTACTATTCTATATCCTCATGCTCATGTTAGAGAATATCCTTGATACATCCGGTCTTGAACTATAGAGTTACTTCCTATTAATGCACTACTATTGAAATGGTCATCTGGATCGGGTTTTTTTCGTCATACAGGTGATTTTGGTGGTGATACAAAGTCCTTAGGCGGTGATGAGGCGGCTATCACGGTCAATTTTCACTGATAGAGTTATAGTGTCATCTAGGTCGGTTCGACACTCGGAACCGTCGAAGACAAATTATCTCTATCGGTTTCACGATCGAGAACCGATAGAAGTCTTATTATCTCTATCGGTTACGAACATTGAGCGATAGAGATAATACATGTATCTCTATCGGTTCGATGCTCGAAACAGAATAGAGATGTCCTCCTCTTCTCTATCGGTTTTGAGCATTGAACTAATAGAGAAAAATTGTCGGTCAATTTCCAAATCTAAACCCTCTGTGTAAAACCTATGCTAGTCCAGAAAAAGCTAGCACACACAGTGGAAACAGTGATGATAACACATCCATATCACAAATCAAATATTAATAGTTAAACAAAAGGTATCGGCCTTATGGCCAACCATTAGAATAAGACCATCCATTTGCCCAATAGGCAATTGACTAGGATCGTGTCCTATTAGTGCGGATCGCCTTCATCGTAACCACAAGCATAGAACTCGTAGTCAATTTCAACCATGCACTCCTCTATGGAATGTTGGAATGTTACAAGGGTGAGCACAAAATGTACTCCATAAGTCTTGAAAACATAATGCATGAAAACTATATGCAAGGCTAAACAATTGAAGGCATAATCGGCTCTTTTAGCATAAAGCGTTATTTAACTTTAAATCGACTAGTAATTTCACAAAGCATCATTTAATCAAATGAAGTTGTAATAATTGAATTTGATATGACAAGTAAAATAGGTTCCAACTACCTAAGCGGCTCCAACCGCCAAACAATAACCTGAGAGTTACATCCACTCACGATTCTCAAAATCATTTTTTAAAACAAAACCATAAAATGTACAATATGCAAGCCTACCTCGCCTGCCCTTGACCATTGGCATGGTCACTTAAGTAGTTTAACTCTGCGAGTGCGTCTGACTTTACCCACAATATATGATCATCTCTTGATGTCATAAAATTAACACACTTCCTTTGGTGTATCGGTAGAGAGATCATGATAAGGCCTTTACAATGTACAACCTCGCTATTAACATCGCCCGCTAAGGTTTTACCGCTGAAGGGTTCCATCCATCCAGTCAGAAGCCCCCTCTTGCGCCGTGTGGGGAAAACCTGTCTCCATCCGACACCCACATTCCACCGATAGGCAAAGCCAATAACGAGACACACAAATTAATTAGCCAGGTCGTACCCATATAGACTTGTGGTTGTACGATAGTGCTCGGTCTATGATAACACACGCTTCGGTCCTTAATTGACTAGGCGTAACATTCACTTTCAAGGTCTCGTGCATCTGCACCCACCTCACATCCATCGCCTAGTCTAAACTATTTTTCTACTTTATTTGGTTAAATAACAGTGATAATACCAATTACGCAACTTTACAAATAATTTTAAACAAAGTTTGAAATTATTCCCATAATAACATAATATCAAAGCGTTTAAGATGGACTAAAAATTCTATCATCCCATGCTACTCTCTGGTTATCACAAAATAAAATAGATAATATCATCGGGGTGACAAAGGTTCGACATGACCAGCGCCAGCGAGGTATAACAAATTTTGGAATTTAACTAGAACTTAAAACTATATTTAAAGTACATTGCCCAAAAGTAAGCTTGCATAATTTAAAACAACATAAACATTTTATAAATCTAGGATCAACAAGTTCAAGGAAGACTTGCCTTGTTGCCTCTGCTAGTTCTACCTCCATTGTTGATGTGGTGACCTTCGATAGCGTCGTCTACATGCAAAATGAGTACAAATAAATAAAAGAAATATAAACAAAATTCAAAGATTGAAAATAATGGTATATAAGGTAGATCTTGAATTTAGATCAATTTAGAAATTTGAATCACTAGAATCGGACTCGAGCGTAGTAGAATGGGCTCTGAAAGATTCTCATCAAAAATCATAGAAAAGGAAAAGGGGCAGCGTGGCGAAATTTGATTGGTTGGAATTTTGGATCTTTTGAAAAAGAAAAGGAATTCCACAAACACGTGGGGCCACGCGTTAGTGGCGGTCCATGATAGATTGGGATCAGAGAGGGGTTAGGGATGGTTTGGCGGATCTTGGCGACCACGGGATCCACGTGGCGGTTGGGTGAGGTGGTGTTGGCGTGGCGGGGCACATGGTGGCGCAGCGGCCACCACCGCGGCAGCGATGCGGCGCGGCCCTTACGACCATCGTGTGGGCTCGAGGACCTCACGGTGGCGCGGACGTGGCTAGCATGTGGCGCCACATGGCACGACACGTTGGTTTGGTCGGCGAGGAGACCCGGCGATCCGGCGGCGGCACGATCCATCGAGCCAAGGAAGATGGCACGATCGCTCGTAAAACCGTGCGAGATCGAGGCGGGGTTTGGAGCAAAACAAAGAGGGCGGCGTAGGGAGCTCGGCGGTACAAGAGATATCGGCCAAGGCTCACGCGGCGAAATCAGCGCGAGAAGAGCTCGAGCGGCGGCAATAGGGCATGCTCTCGGCGGTGTCTCGATCGCAAGCGAAGACAAAGGGAGGAAAAAGCGGCGGGATATATAGGCTCGGGCGTCGACGGTCGGGCGAACACGGCATGGATCAGGCGTGTAAAGCGTGGCGACAAGTGCGAGGAGTTCAGCGGCGCGGCGAGTGCGGTGTGGGGACGGGCGGTCGGCGGCACCGCCCGACATCGGGACCCATGCGTCAATGGGCGCGATCGACGGCGAGGCCGAAACAAAGGCTGGGTGGGAAGCGGGCGTCGTCCTGGCCGGAGCGGCGAAAAGGCGGGCGAGAGGAAAAGTCGGGCGACGGAAGAAAAAGGATGTGGGCCGAAGGAAAAACGACCCACGTGAAAATTAAGAAATGAAAAGGGTTTTGCAAATTAAGAAATTCCAGAAAAATGAAAAAGGTCGAAATAAATAGAAATTAAATTAGGGAAAATTCCAGAAAATTCTCAAAAATACTTTTAATCATTTGGAACCCAAATAAATTATTTTGAATTAATTGTAACTCACACAATTGAATTAATTAATTTGCTTGCACTAAAAAAGAATTTTAAATTCACCAAAAAATTAAAAAATGAAGGAATTTTAAATTGGCTCAAAAATAGAATGTTACATAAATCCACCCTGGTTCCAACACTAGATCACAGTACACATATAAATCACATTCACAGTACACATATCGCATTCACAGTATCACATAGAACGCATATCACAGTATATAGAAAACAAATATACTTAACATTACACATATCGCTTTCATAGTATATAATACATAGGTTTACGTGGACTAATTGGAGTACACATTCATAGTATATAACATTGTTTAAATAGACTAGTAGGAGCCTATAGGGTTTCTAAACCTCTTGTCCTTAGCTATAACATCGACCGATTACCATGTGCATATGTTGTCTACTATTATGTTGAAATATTTTTTGCGAGGCTCTTATGGGTGATATCATTCTTTGCAACATAGAAAGTAGTACACTAATTAAGTTTTAAAATTTGTACATGTAAAAGGCTGAGTATATTATGCATGTACATATGTTAGGGAAAAGTTCTGCGTCGCCAACCAGGATCATCATGTGATGCATGATGTAAAAGCCGCACAATTCATCGCACCCATGTTGATTACACTGTGAACAAAGAAAATCAAATTAGAAGATGAAGAATAGATATCAAGAAGAATCCTATGCTAGGCACTTGTACCTTGAAGCGCCTTCACTCCAACTGGTCGCCTCGTTCGTTGTTGTGTCGCCCTCCTTCTGTAATATAAGATAAGAAAGCCCTACATACAATGGCCAAAGATACCATTTAGTCAAAAAAAATGAACGTAGTTAAATACAAAAAGTGTTAGGTTAGAAAAATGTACTTACCTCTACAAAATAGGCGATCACATAGCCCATCGGTCTCTTCTCCAACAAGTTAAATGCGTACACATTGTTTTCACTTGGAACAATCACAAGTAGAACCAAATGGTTCCTTATTAAATGTATGCGATGCAAGAAAATAAGTTCATATAAGGTTTAAGTGCGTACAAGTAATTGAAGGGTAAATTAATTAGAGTAGTACTTATCTCTCGTAGTGCGGGGCGAGAATGTAGTCCTTTCTTGCCTCGTGAGCAATGCACCTTGAGGTAGTCGACAATGAAACACGACTAATCTTGTGCCATGGTCATAGAAACCAACTCAAAATTCGCCAGACCCAGCGAGGTGTGATGCGTTGTAGCTCATTGCTTCATCATCTGTAAAACAAATCAATTGTTAAAAAACATAATCAATATCCTATAATAGTCATAGGCTTATATTGTATGATCGATACTCACAACATCTAGATTCGTATAGTAGAAATATCGACGGTTTGCCTATTGTACAACAAGAACAAATCCTCAAAACTCATTGGGAATATCTCATCCTCACGGTGGTGGAATTGTCCCCCTTGATACCTCACATGGAAATCGGTGTGGCTCGGCTTATCTGCCTCTTTGGCCTTGTCAATGTAGCATCCATGGAGCAAGCGGCGGTATTGGGTAGAGCATTCAATTGGTTGCTTGGGAGAAGGGCTATCCATGTATGTACCCATACATTTTTCGAGGGCTCTATGGCCTTCTATTTTTAGGGGTTTGGTGTCCTTTGTCAACTTTGCCTTCTTAGCAAAATGAGTCTCAGAGATCTTCTATGCTTCTTTGGTGGTGACTTAGTACTTTTGTACACCAACACGCCGTTCGGTGACTTAGGCGGAGAGTCGTGATGGTAGTAGGAAGCAGTGCAGTGCGATAGGCGTAGGAACCTACAAAGCACATGCATATGTAAGTAGGTACACGTCTTGTAGTATTGGAAAGATAGAAAAGGCGAGAGGATTTTTACCTTGAGTAGTACAACACCCATCGTGGGCCAATTGATGAGCGACATCATGCTTACCCAAGAGTGTTGATATCTTAGTTCGCGGGAACTCCGGCACATGAGATAGGAAGTCATCATAGACATAAACCACTTGCACCCTCATATAGCCCTTCCCCAAAGGGTCACCATGCACTATGTCGGTCTCTTTGCATAGAAATGCAACCGCATCCGACCTCAATGAAATCCGTCTTTGAGCATGGCCAGTGGCACTTTGCGGCGCCCGACAAAAGTGCACAACTTGATCAAAAACATTGTTTAGCTTACTCTCACACCTTTAAGTTAAAAATAGTTATTACCTTTAGATGGAAGCGGACTGATTATTTCTAGAAGTGCAACTGCTAGGGCGGGGCACCAGCCCTTCTACGACAAGTGAACCCATCTGACTCTGACTGTTGAAAATCATCACCATCATCTCGGCCTTCAGGCGCTACTCACATGCCATCATCTCCTCCCTCATCTCCTCCTTCAGCTCCTCCTTCAGCTTGGCCTTGAGGCGCTCCTCATGTGCTTTCCATGATCTTTCTCTAGCACTAGTAGCGTCCTCTTCGTCTTGGAAGAAGGACCTCTTCGTATGCCCCACACCTGTGGCAAACACTCACCCCTTATGGTCAGGCTTCCCGATCGCCGAAGACAGGATGTCCTGTGACCCTTGGCTCTGAAAGGTCTCCTGGTGTTTCCGCGCTTACTTCCTCTTGCAAGAAGCAAATACAAAATTAGTAAGTTAGATGTCTTCTAATGGCGGAGACGATCATGCGGTCATAGGGTTTGGAACTACAAGTCGGCCGTCGGGGTTTTCTTTGTCCTCGCTAAAACCCGATCGCGTGCCCCTCCTCACATATCTCGGAGTAAGACATCGCCATCTCGGAGAGGGCACTCTCCTCGGCTAGTCGCGCCCACTCTTCTTTCTTGCCTTCATAGCCGGCGGAACCGAGGTGGTGCACGTGTGTGTTGTGCCTCTGGATAGCGATGTTTTTCTCTCAAAGCTCCTACGTCGGCATACCCTTCAACCTATTGAACTCTTCCCAAACATCAGGAGTCACAAATGGATAATTTTCAAAGGGAGTATGGCCATTCGGCACATACTCACTTGTCATGATAACCCTGAAGTGCCTCAAAGACCCACCCATTCTTTTCAAGGTGTACGACCTCGCTTTGCTTTCATTTTCCTCTGGAATAATCCATTTCCCCTGTCATTGCAACATCGAAAAGTTTTAGAGCATTTCACGATTAGGTCACGAGGTTTAGAGAGAAAATTATTATGTTACCTTCACCCGTTCACGGTCGATCATACGCTTTCGCCTTGACATCATTCCTCCAATTTGGAACCATGATCATCACTCTCTTCCTCACCAATTGGCCGAGAAAAGATCGGTACCCCACCTTACACTTGGGAGGACCTGTGCAAACCCCTGTAGCATCAAACTGAAGAACCTACGACGTTCTCTCTATGGCCCCTTTATTCGATTCTCGGGCCTTTCTCACCTTACTCGGCCCTCAGCATCACCTTCTATTCAATCGAGCGATGAGCTGGTGCTCTCTCTTTGAGACATTATCTCCATCGATTCCATGCTCGAAACCAATAGAGATAACTAGTACATCTCTATCAGTTCCGAGAATTGAACCGATAGAGATGAATATTATCTCTATCGATTCTACGCTCAGAACTGATAGAGATGTACTAGTTATCACTATCGATTTGAGTATGGAACCGATAGAGATAATATATTCATCTCTATCGGTTCAACACTCGAAACCGATAGAGATCATACATCTCTATCGATTACGGCGTAGAATCGATAGAGATAAATACACCATGTTTTCCTAGAACAGCATTAGGTATAGAAAACAAACATACTTAAGGAATATACATGTATTATCTCTTTATTTACAATACACACATGTAATTTGTTCCATGTGTGTCGTCATCACCGCTAAGATATGCCCCATCGCAAGCGGAGGTATTTCATCGAATTGGTTGAACTCTTCTTCATCTCGACATTTTCAACCGACGATCCACCTCTTGTCATGAAGGACAACATGCAACCTCGCATTAGCGGATCATGCACGTGGAAGACTTGAGTTGCTTGCTTCACAAGGAAGAAGCGGTTCCTCTTTGTATGCGAGTCTATTGAGATCCAAAAGTAAAACCTCCCTTATCAACCTTCACACCATATGAAAGTCTCACCCATTTACATCGAACAAAAGAACTTATAATATTCCGTAATCGAGCTCCCATATTTCTTGATCATCCCGTATTAGGAGTTCATTACGGTTGAGATCCTCTTTTGAGTGACCATCGGACAAAGCATATATGCTCACACCACTATTTTGAAGCTGTACTCTTTGCATCTTGACTTTTAGGGTAAAAGGTAGCCATTAATATCATTACCTCTGCCATATGCGCATATTAAATCTTGGTGCGTCGATAACCATTTGACATCCTCAGCGATGAAGACCTTCGCTTTTCTTTGAACTATGTGGGCAATCGTTCTTTGTGTTCTCGCGTGATGGAAAGCTCATCCATTTGTGGATTCTCTTCTTGTAATATCAACTTGTGTTGCTCGATATATGGATGAATTTACTGCATTTGTGTTGCAAGGCTGTGAAATGTGCTTTATAATACATATCAAACTGTGGACTCGTCAGTTTCGACCCAATGGTTTATTTGCCACTAAGTGCGCCCACATGGCGAGATGCGAAACACCAATTGCTTGTCTTTTACCTTGATAGTACACACAAAACTCAATAACCTCTTGATCCATAACGTTCAACAATACTACCCTCGAGCTTGACCAGATTCCTCGTATGCCTTTAATATACCTATGTACCTCTCGAGCAGATACATGTAACATAAAATGCAGATGCAAATCTTAATCTCTCTAACAAGGTGGACCATGGCGTCGAAGAATGAGTGGGGAATGCATCTCAAGCTAACATACAGTCTACACCACCTCACTCTACAAGTTGTCTAGTACATCAGGATCATTAACATTGCAAGAAATCGCATTGAAGAAAAACCATAGCTTCATGATTGCCAACCTGACATCCTCTGGCATAATATTTCTAATTTCAATAGGGAGCATTTGGGTCATTAAAACATGACAATCGTGGAACTTCATACCAAGCAACCTCAAATCATCCATAGACACAAGCTTCTTAATATTTGCATAGTAGTTCGTTGGAACTTTAATACCTTAGAGACACTTACAGTTGTCTTCTTTGTCCTTCTTGGATAAGGTGTACCATGTAGCGGTGAAGTCAGGACATTTTCATCCCTCTCTATCACTTTGCAATCTTAGGCACGATTTTCATGTAGGCCATGTCGTGTGACATTCACACCATCATTGAATTCAAGGTATGTTCAATAGGATGCAAATGAAATTATCACAAATATTCTTCTAAATGTGTATGACATCAATATAATACAGGATATCTAACTCCTTCCACTAAGGTAAGTCCCAACATATCGAACTATTCTTCCAAATGGTCTTGGGACGAGCAGTTTATAGTTCTTTCCATATTGAACATCGATATCCTCCACAAGTGAATATATTTTGCATTCCATTCATAGGTTGTGGGGCGAGCAGAACTTCCCTCTTCCCATCAAATTTGTCATCCATCTTACAATATCGGCGACTTCTAGGTAGAAACCTCAGTGACCCATGTACATAGTTTTCTTGGAATTCGGTAGCCACAAGCTCTTAGTTTCCTCTTCACAAATAGGACACGCTTTGGCCGTATGGTGAAGTTCTCTCGTTTCTATGCATCCCACACGTGACCCCTTGTTCCACAATTTTACTAAATCCTCAATCAATGGTGCTAGGTACACATCAATACCATTTCTCGGCTATTTGGGTCTCAAGATTAATAATGACATCATGATATATTTACGCTTCATACACAACCAAAGAAGGGATTGTAGATACACAATAGAACTGGGCAAGTGTTATGGCGATTACTCATATTAACAAATGGATTCGTTCGGTGATACTCAATTCAAATCATGTTTCTCATCTCGGCGCCAAACTCCTCATGTTTCTAATAAATGTTTCTCCATTGAAATTTGAATCGTGAGGTGTCTCGACTTGCCATCTTTTCCTTTCAAGATTTATAATGCCAGCGCAATAATTTTGCCTCTTTGGGATTTGCAAACAACCGCTCCAAACATGTAATGATGGGCAAATACCACAATACCATGGCGGTGCCCTTTTGTTTACCTCTTCACCATTGTCGGCTCGGCTCTTATGCTTCTTGTCATTACATTTTCCTTTTGTTTGTACGGGGTACATTACAAATTGGACAAGCGTGCAATTTCTTATCCATGTAGCGGTATAAGATGCAATCATTCGGACATGCATGTATCCTTTCTATTTCTATTCCCATGGGACATAGTAGCTTCTTCACTTTATAAATGCTTGTTGGCAACTCGTTTCTCTTTGGATGCACATCCGATAGAAGAATTAAAAGTGTATTGAAACTTGTATCTGTCCAATGGTGTTTTCCTTGATTCGAACAATGTAAGGACCGAACCCAACTTGGTATATTCCGCTTTGCAACCCGAGAACAATGGTTTGGCATCGTCTTCCATCAAGCTTTTAAATTTTTCAAACTCTCTTTCAGTATAATTTCCCTCCACATCCCGCAATATTTGATCTAAATCGTTCTCCTCAAATATATCACACTGCAAATCGTGATCGGCTTCCATCATGTCTTCGTTTTATACCGGAGTGTTAGTACTTGTCTCCCATGATGGATCCAACACGTGTAATTCCTCACATAGCCACGTCAAATCAAGTGGTCTTCAATTTGGTGAGTTGTTAAATCTCCTAAGATTGGTGCAATCAAAGTAAGGACAATACATGAAGTTTACACCTCTTGACCATGTATTATTCGGTAATTTTTTGAACTCCTTAACACCTCTTTGAAATTTAACACTCACGGCTTTTCGATACATCAATTCTTCACGGTCCATCTACAATTAAACTACACACTAAATTAAGAAAAAATCAGACTCTGACTAGATATTTCAAATATTGAGATATTATTTAATTACCTTAGCAAACTACGAGGATGGGTTCCAAGATATATAATTCGCCATATACCATCTTCCCTAGTTATGAGCTTTCAGTTACTTAGTTAGGAGACATACATTTATAACAACAACAATGATATCAAATTATCTAGTGCAAAATTGAAGGAATTCTCACCTTTTGAAGAAAACCACAAATGAGGGCAAATTGAGAAAAAATCTCCTCAAGCTAGGGCTTCAACTTTACCCCCTATCATAATTTCTTGCCCCAATTATTGCTTCCAACCGTAGAGTATGTTGTGTTTTTTGGGGTGACGTGGATTTTTTAACCTCTAGAACAATAATTAATAGAGGAGGGTTCAGCCTGAAGGTTATAACTCTTTGGGCGGGCACATCACGGTCGATTCAGAGATTAGAACCAACTGTGATATATGTACTATCACGATCGGTTCTAATCTCATAAACCGATCGGGATGACCATCGTCATCACTATTGGTTTTAACATCAAAACCGATAGTGATACACATAACGTCACTATCGGTTCTTAGGTCAGACCAATAGTGATTTTTTGCACCATATTTCTCACCCACGTTGGATCATCTATCGCTATCGGTTTTTCTTGAAAAGTTGGGAACCGACCCAGATGAGCAGATAGTGTTGTATCATTCTGTAGTAATGATGGTAGAAAGTATTGCTTTTATTTTATTTTACTGTTAATGGTAGAACTTCTAATATTTCTATGATCATGTCATATTTTGTTTTATATGATCTATTTGGTCGTTACCTTGAACTAATAAATATTTTTACCATAGCGTTACAAACTAATGACATTCTTTATCCTTTAAATGTGTTTCTGCTCAAGATGTTTTTCTATGCTTCTATGGATGATGATAAGAAAAATTTATGTATGGGTAATTGAAGTTGCCCATAGTGTTTTCTTTTGTATTTGTTGCTATAGCCATACTCTAGAAGAACACTTAGATAATATTTATAATCTGATTTTGATCATTTGAATAGTAAAATTGACTTTAAATACTTTATGGTGCATAATTTAGAAAGGTAAGAGTTCAATGCCTTATTTGCTTAGTTATTTGTCTAGTTCAATTTTGATTATATGACCTAGTGTAGTGCCTAGTTCAATTTTGATTATATGACCCTAGTGTAGTGAAGGTAAGAGATTAGTCTCTAGCAGCCCTACATCTTGTGGCGAGGATTGAAGGTCAAACCTTTAGTAACTTTGACGGTGAGAGCACTCTATCATACAATTACTCATTAATCATTAAGTAGACATAATTCGATGTCAAGTCGACATAATAATTATGAATTGCTTCATCCTTTCGATTATGTCATTTTGCAAGCTTTGAATTGTGCACATTATATTCCCAAAACATCTAGATATTTAACCCATCGTGATTCATCATATATACATTATATGTCCCAATATTGGAAATTGAACACATATATAAAATAGAGTCTACAAACAAGATAGCGATATGAAAAAGTTATTGGATGCTAAACAAAAACTTAATGTAGAGATAGAATAACTGAAAGGAAAGTCTAAGTTAACAAAAAGATTTATGAGATAAAACAAAAGCTGAAAAACATAGATGACAAATTGAAAGATATTGATTCTCTTAATAAAGCACTCATCATTAAGGAGCTTAGGGCGAATCAGAGCTAGAAGAAGCCAAAGTTGAGCTTATAGAGGTAATATAAAGGTTTCTAGTATTTAATTCGACATAGTTCTTGATAATATACCAAGGCGCCCTTTTCACAATAAGATGATCGCTTTTGTAGGGATTAAGAGATATATTTGAAGTCAATCGGTTATTGGTGTCAAACAAATGGACACTATGCCATAGCTGTGGAACTTCAGAGAGAACCATAAAGCCTCTATTGCGGAAGCTATGGCACATATGATGGCAGACATGGAAAAGCCCTAAGGTCGCATTGTCTTTATCTATCAAATGATTAATGTTATTTCTCAATGTATACTTGTTGATATTTATGGTATCATATCTTATCAATGTATTGTCACCTAAAATTATCCTTAATATTTGCTCATCTTGAATCCAATGAATGAATAGTGTCTTGTTTGTTGGAACCAAAAGTTTTTCTTCCTCTCTTGGTAGAACTTCTATGAATAGTATCTGTTGTTCAAAATTTTCTTCTCTTTAGATATTTCCACAAAGACATTTACAAGGCACAACCAGTTATAAATTCCGTAATTGAATATCTAAACATCCTAGATGCATCGAGGCACGGCTTGTTCGGTCAGGATTATCTTAAAGTATGAACATTTGTAGCACTTTCATCTACTTTCTTATTCTAATATTGATGGATTCCAAGGCAAAATCCAATTCCATCCACAGTTTGTCCTGACAGTTGTCATGCATTGATTTATTGCTTCCACTTCATTCTCATCTCCGAATGAGAATACCATAGGCAACATATTTTCACTCTGGTTTTACGCAGGAACATGATCATTTTGATGGTTCTCTATTTTATGAACTCCATATTTGATGAACTTCTTGGTGAGAAATTGAGCCCAAGGCAAGGAGTTCATCACATACAAAGCTAATCGAATAGAGAATCATCAAAATGATCATGTTCTACCAAGACCAGAGTGAATTTAATTACCTATGATATTCTCATCGGGGATGAGGATGAAGTGAAAGATAAATCGAGCATGACAACTTTTAGAACGAGCGTGGATAGAATTGAATTTTGCCTTGAAATCCATCAACATTAGAATAAGAAAGTAGATGAAAGTGCTACAAAGTTCATACTTTAAGATGATCCCGACTAGAAAAGCTGTGCCTCGAAGCATCTCGGATGTTTAGGCGTTCAATTACAAAATCTATAACTTCATTGTGCCATGTAAATGCTGTTGCAACAATATATAAGGAGAGGAAATTTCGAACAATAGATACTACTCATGGAAGTTACGCTAAGAGAGTGAAAAAAATGTTATCGAAAAGTTCTTGATAAAAGCGATGCGTGATAGAGTGATATCACAGGCGATTCTAGATAAAAAATAAATGCGTGATAAGCACATATAGAGCGGTGCTTGACACAAACCATCTGCGATCGTGTTTCACAAATGATTGAAACCGTGCGTGATGCGTTGTATTATCACTAATACATGTTTGAGACAGTTCAAAAATCATTTATGGCGATGTTTACAAATCATCTGTGTGATAGCTTTTTACCGTAGTGTCTGGATCCACATAGAACCGAGCACTGCTTGGTCGATGGCAGGGGTGGGGTCGACAAACCTGCCTACTTGGGCTCAAGCGCTTGTGCTCACTACTTCCAACAATGAACGCAGATCTTTTGCCAATTTTCAATAATAATAATAATAATATGGACCCACCATAAATCTCTGGTGTTGTTTTTCATTGATTAATACAGTAATTTCTATAACAGATGTGTGAATTGGACGGTTACGACGCTGCTATCGTCAGGGAACATTGTTGATATGAATACGTATGCATTCGTTCAAAGTCTCATCAATACATATTTGCATGCACGCTGGATCAAAATGGAAGGCCGAGTGCCTCGTACGCTTTTATCGCCTCCCGAGTGGAACAGTACGGCCCTGGCTTTTAGTAGCCAGCTCCTCCTAAAGAAATATATAAGGTTACATAGCATGTAACCTAACTGATAGGTAGATCATGGCACATTATATATACGTACACTCGACTCATCAAGATGATGCGACAAAAGTAAGGCAACAAGTCGCCAAGACGATCACGATTGTGCGATCCTTACCATCTCCACGGTTGCAAGCACCCATTGCATCGTGTGTTGACCCAACGAAACATGCTTGTCGATCGACCTAAGAATGGAGGCGCACCAAGCGGGACGTAAGTACGCTGGTGAAAACTAATACCTAAATCTAGCCTTTTCCGCTAAATAATGATTAAAATGAAAAGAATCGATCTAGGATAATAGATCTAGGAATTTTTTTAAAAAAAAATTGGAATGCTAAAGTAATTTGATTTTTTCAGCGAAATTTCAATCAAATCAGGTGAAATTTTATGAAAAAATTCGGATTTTGGTTTTTATGGCTAGATTTGACTTCAATTATATCAATACCCCATAAAAAGTGATCTTTGATGATAATTTGTCAAAACCTTATTTTTGAGATATTTTAAAATTTTAGCGAAATATTGTTGGACTTTTATAAAATTTGATATGCTTTATAATGCTATTAAAATTTATGGTACTATCTCAAAAGTCTAGGATCAAACAGAAATAATATAAAAATTTTAACTTCATTTGTTATCTTTTAAAAATAAAAAGCAAATTAGTATAAATGAGGTAGTAAGATTTTGGAATTTTATAAATTTTTAATGTTTGATCATCATTTGAAAATTTTATGGTAACATTAGTGATGAATCAAGACTATCCATAAAAATTTTCAAAATGTTCTAACGTGGTTTGAACCATTTTCATGAGTTGAAATTTGTCGATCGACCTTTAGTTGCCTTTATCTGAATTTTTAAAATTTCATGAAGCTTAATCATTATATGAAAATTTTATGAGAACATTAATGATGAATCATAACCATTCACAAAAATTTCAAAATTTTATAATATAGTAAAAAGTTGATGTGTATATTAACAAGAACACGTCTTGACTAGATAAATCGAACATGTCGAGAATCGTTTTCTACTCTGCACTTGAATATGTTTTACTTTGTTTCAACCATATCTTTTTATTGGTAGCTCGATTGATGAACTAATTTCACTGTAGATCCTGCGATGAGAGGAACAATATGATATAAATCTCACTACTAAATGTCACTTAAATCAAATTTTACTACTAAATAAAAATATCCATTTACTCTTTGTATGAACATCAATTTACTACTAAACTTATTAGTAGTTGAAATAGAAACGTGCCCAATGACTAGATAATGCATTTACTAGTTTGTACATGAATATGTTTTTCTTTCTTTTAGCCATAACTTGTATTCGTAGCTCAGGTTGATGAGCAATTTCACGATGAAATTCTTGGCGGCGGAGGAACAATATGATATAAGTCTCACTAATAAACATCGCATAGATCAAATTTTACTACTAAATAAAATATCATATTCTGTTGTATGAACATCAATTTACTACGAAACACAATACTAGTTGAAGCAGAGGTGCGGTGACTAGATAACGCATTTACTAGTGCGTACGCGAATCGTTTTTCTTTCTTTTAGCCATAACTTTGTATTCGCAGCTCAGATTGACAAGCGAATTTCACTAGTAGATTCTTGTGACGAGAGGAAAAATATGATATAAGTCTCACTAATAAGCGTCTCATAAATCAAATTTTACTACCAAATAAAACATCAATTTACTATTGTATAAACATCCGTTTACTATGAAACACATTACTAGTGTATGACAATAAAATCTATAGGCAACAATTCATTTCGCTATTATGTATATATAAATTTAGTCATTAGCGTATTCTTGACTCTGTACATAACTACATGCTACCGAGCCTACTGATCAGCAATCGCTTTGGCTTGAAGTCCTCAGCACACATCAAGCTACTATCGCTTTTGTTCTGCATGCATGCTCAGGAACAAAGTCCAGCCGCAAGCAGTAAATTTTTATATGGATGAAAATAAATATTACTCTAATAGATGATAAAATCAAATGACAACCGTTTGTAAAATGTTATGCGTTTGTTCAATAGTAAAATCTTGCACATATCAGTAATTTGGTTTTCATTTAGCAGTAAACCACTTTTATCATGTAAAGTCCATAAAAAATATACGTATAAGTTTTAAAAAATTCTCAAAAAATTACCATACGTAGTGGAGATGAGATTCTATAACCGTGTAAAATTTGAAAACAAAAATCAATCTCATTTGAAAGTTATGGATAGATCAAAAAAATAAAAAATTCCTGTACAAACTAAAATGCACATAAGCCTAACCGACTAGAAAATATGACCCTAGTTTGTACATGAATCTTGTTACTTTTATTTAGCTATATCATTTTATTGACATTTCAGTTCGATCAATTTTCACCATTGGCTTCTTGACAACGACATCCACATAGTTATATAATTCTAGCCACTAAACTCTATATGAATTGATAGTAAAATCTATTACTATGCATAGTACAATCTATTGATCTGAGATAGTAAAATCATTACATAGTCTAACATCTGAGGAAAAAGCGGCAAATAGCATCAAATCTTGACTCGATTACTATTTCATACTTGTAACAATACTATCTTAACATATCTATTTACTATATGTAGAGAAAATGTGTTCTTTATTATATGTAGAAAGCGTGAATTGCACAATTAATCATGTGTCGTGTGCATGCATGCATGACCAAGGATCAACCATACAGTCAAGTAATGATTCACATTGGGGTTAATGATTTATGCTGCATGAATGGGTTGAGTTGAGACTAATTAATGTCATCGTGGCTCAATCGGATTGCAATATTGGTGGTGCTTAGAATAAGCTATTCTACCATGAGCGTAGAATAACATTTCTATATATACATATATATAGATATACATATATATATATATATATATATATATATATATATATATATATATATATATATATACAATTACTTGATACGCTATAGTGCGTGGGCACAATGATCCAAAATGGTCATTTCCCAATGCATTTGCATGCAAAGTTTTTGAAATTTTTAGGATGTTGAGTTTAATCAGTTTGCTAACTAGTTGAAACAAGTTTGAACTGAAATTCAAACTAGAGTTTTCTTTTTAATGATAGCTTGATTGTAGGTATGTGCTGATTTTATCTATAAATCGACAAAGCATATTATCTAAATGTGTTTGAATTGAGTATATTTTTTTAAAGGTATGTGTTTCATTTGAATTGTTATAGATGGGTATTTACCATAAAACTGAAAGTTTCAAAAAATATACCCGAATTTGGCTTGAATTCACACATTTAAAATTATGGTACCCCATTTCACCATCCTATATATATATATGCAACATATCTAGTGAAAACCCCTTTATCGAGAAAACTCCGTAAAACCCACATCTACAAGTTTTAAAAAATTCCCAACAAATTACCATATATAAAGGAGGTGAGCTTCTACAATCTTGCAAATTTTGAAAACCAAACTCAATAGCATTTGAAATATATAAAAAGACAAACAGTGATATGGACAGTCTTTGAGCAGTAAAAAATCACTATTCAAGCTGAATTTGTCTTTTCATATCTTTCAAATGCGATTTAATTTGGTTTTCAAATAATCAAGTGTAGAACCTCACCTCCCTATATATGATAATTTTTAAGAATTTTAAAAACTTGTACATATGGGTTTTTTAGTTTTCACGATAAAGGGTTTATATATATATATACGGTGGCACTATTCTACTCCGAGCGTAAAATAGCTATTTTGTGCTATGGTGGAGAAGTAAATTCACGCCTTGGCGAAGCGTAGTGAGTTAATCGTTGCAAACAACACCGATAAATATAGCACAGTCGTAAATCACCAAATATTTTACTACGAACAAGCTGATTAATTTCTTGACAAAGCATATACAAAGCACACCTAAATCCAATTCGGTAGTAAATCACAAATCGTTTACTATAGAACAACAGATTGAATTACTACCGAATTAGTTACTAGTTCATGCTTTGGTCAACCTAGCTAGTTAATGCATATTGTAGTTTGTACATAAATTTGTCTCTTCTTTGTCTTTTCCATATCTTTCACTGATATTTATTTTGGTCATAAATTTTCTGAGTTGTATAATCTCATCTCCCTATCTATGATAATGTTTTGAGAATTTTTGAAAATGTGTACTTACGGTTTTCATGAATAAGAATATAGTTACATTTCTTTGGACCTGCATTAAAATATTTGAAAAATTCTCAAAAATTACCATACGTAGGAGAGTTGAGTTTCTACAATTATATAAAATTTAAAGACCAAACTCAATCAGATTTGAGAGATATGAAAATAACAAAATGACAAGCAATGACATATACTATCTTTTACTTGAAAAATTCTAAAAAATTACCACATGTAGAGCAAGTGAGATTCTACAACCTTGTAAAATATGAAAACCAAACTCAATCGGATTTAAGAGATATAAAAATAAAAAGACAAGCAATGACATATACTACCTTTTACTATAAAAACTATATTTCTTGCCTATTACTCAATGTGTTACTACATCTTTGTATACAAAAGTCATATGGTTTAAAATTTATGAAAATTAATGTAAATGTTTTAACAAAATATCAAAAAATTACCATAAGTAGGGTAGGTGAGATTCTACAGCCCTTCAAAATTTAAAGACCAAACTCATTCGTAGTTGAAAAATATGAAATCGACAAAGCACTAAGCGGTGAAAAATCACTAGTTAGCGAATTTATCGTTTTCATATCTTTCAGCTGATATTGATTTTGGTCTTAAATTTTCAAGGTTGTATAATATCACCTCCTCTATCTATGGTAATTTTTAAAATTTGAAAATGCGTACTTATGGTTTTCATGAATAAGAATTTAATTCTATTTGTCGGACCTATGGTAAAATGATTGAAAAATTCTCAAAAATTATCACACATAGGGAGGTAAGTTTATATAGCCCTATAAAATTTGAAGACCAAAATCAATCGGATTTGAGACATATAAAAATAACAAAGTACCAAACAACAGTATATACTATCTTTTCTTGTCGGAAAAATAACATTTCTTGTGAGAAATTCTCGAGAATATTACCACATGTAGGGAGGTGAGATTATACAACCTTGTAAAATGTGAAGACCAAACTCAATTGGATTTGAGAGATATGAAAATAAAAATATGCCAAGCAGTAGCATATACTACCTTTTCTTGTCAAGAAAACTACATTTCACATCTATTACTCAATGTATTCGGCTATACAGGAGAATACGCTATTATTGAGCACAAATCTCTTGCCATCTATATCATATAAAACTATTTATTGTTGGATAAATGCGGTGTCCACGATCGCTAGCTACGTGTGTCCACAAAGAACTATAAAAACTACGATTGTTCATATATCTGGCGTGTTCGATCGGTCATCTGCTTTGTCATCGTGGCATGCATGATAAAATAGATGAGCATGTGAGGTATGTGGGAGCGACGACCACGATGATAGCAGATGACCGATCGAGCAGCGTCGGGATATGCGAGCAGCTGTAGTTTCTGATTCTTTGTGGACACTGCGTAATAACGATTGCGACATTACACTTCCAATAATAAAGAGTTTTATATGATATAGATGGCGAGATATTAACTCAACTTCAACATATTCTCCGTCTGGCCGAATCGTTTGGACCTAAATGCAGATGCGCCTCCCAAGTTTTGTTGGTTCGAGCACGCATGCAAGCATGGAGGATCGGTGGCAAGGCGTCGGTCGGCGTTCATGGAAAGAAAAAAAAATTGCCGCACAATTCTAGCAGTTGGAACCTCTGAAATCGACGGAATCGTTGGATTAGTATTTTCAGTGTAAAAATATTCAAAATAATTTTCAGCGCTTCCAATTCGCAGGAAAAGAAAAAAAAATCTGCGGATCCCGTTCGCTGGAAATCAATTAAAATATTTTTCAGCGCTTCACGTCCGCAGGAATTCACTGTACATGAGCTATTTCTATTATTTCGGTGGAGCAACGGCTATTTACGGAAAAAATAAAATAAATACAGCTAAAACAGTAAAAAATTTGAAAACGGAGGGAAGAGTTTGGTGGAAAAAAATCTGCCGCTGCCGCGTCTCGAGGTGGGAAACGAGAGACCCCAAACCCAAACCCCACCTAGAACCCTAGCCTTAGGGTTTCGTCGCCATGGGATCCGTCGCCTCCTCCGCCTCTAAAGCAGCCCCACGTAGCCGTGCCGCCGTATGGGCCCGGGCTCGCCGGAATCCTCCCGCCGAAGCCGGACGGGGAGGAGAAGGAGGAGGAGGTGAAGGTGGACTACCTCAACCTCCCCTGCCCTGTGCCCTTCAAGGAGATCCAGCGTGAGGCTCTCAGTTCGTCAATTCCCCCCTCCACCCACCCCCTTCTCCGTCGTGATTTGGTTGCTTGCCGTGGGTCAAATTGTTACGTTGCCGCTTTATGTATTTGATACTAGTTCGTGGTTGGATCTGGGATGTTTAGTGCTTCAGCGCTTCATTGACTGTTGATGTTGTCCTAGAAACGGTTTGGTGATTCGTATCTCATGAACAGAATACTCACTCATCACTTAGTGCGTTGGCGGCAGCTGTAGATGTCTTTTTTTAGGCATTAAGGATGTGTTTGGTAGAGCTTTATCTCTATCAGATCCGTGGATCTGGTGGAGCTGGTTATTCCTAGCTCCACCAGATCCGTGAAGCTGGAGTTATGAGTACATTAAGAGTATTTAGATGAATTATCTTGTTTACATTTGTGATCAAAAATATAAACTTAATTCACTCTATTTTAGCCTACAAGTTGTAGATCCTAAGTAAAACTGAGATTTGAAGCTTTAACTGCTGAGACACTGACTGGTATCGCTGGTGCGTTCCACAAACTGCATTACACTTTCCATTTTGTTTTGGGATTTGTTAACTATTCGAAAAGGTGCTTCAATGCACTCGTAGAAAAGTTTGCACACATTTTAAAGCTAGCGATCAGCCAAGATTAATCCATGTGACATTTGTGCAGACTTTTCCTTGGAGAGCACCCAAGTGCTACTCTAACTATTCATGTGACAGTAATATCTTGACACCCCAAGTAGGCAAGTACCCCACCGCGGTCCCAAAAGGATCCTGAGTGGAGCAGCCAGACCTATGCTATTTAGACGTACGAAAGGGCTCTTATGGTGATTAATTTATACTTTATATTTTCATGTTGAGTCTTATGGTAATTTTTTCAGGATATACAGCTCATTCTCAATGTATTGCTACATGCTGTATACAGCAGCCTTGTGGTATAAAATTTATCAAAATCATATTTATATATTTTGAAAAAAAATCTCAAAAAATTACCATAAGTAGGGTAGGTGAGATTCTATATCCCTTCAAAATTTAAAGACCAAACTCATTCGCTTTTGAAAAATATGGAATTGACAAAGCACTAAAAGTGAAAAACCACTAGTTAGCCGAATTTGTCTTTTCATATCTTTGGTGATATTGATTTTGGTCTTAAAATTTCTGAGGTTATGTAATCTCACCTTTCCTATCTATAATAAATTTTGAGAATTATTTAAAATGTGTACTTATGGTTTTCATAAATAAGAATTTAGTTCTATTTACTGGGCCTACAGTAAAATGATTGAAAAATTCTCAAAAAATTATAATACGTAGGGGAGGTGAGCTTATACAACTCTATAAAATTTGATGACCAAACTCAATCAGATTTGAGATATATGAAAATAATAAGTACCAAACAGCAGCATATACTATCTTTTATTGTCAGAAAAATAACATTTTACTATGAAAAATTCTAAAAACAAATTACCACACGTAGAGGAGGTGATATTCTACAACCCTTTAAAATTTGAAGACCAAAATCAATCGTATTGGAGAGATATGAAAATAACAAAGTGCCAAACAGCGATATATACTACATTTCTTGTCAAAGAAAACTACATTTCTTGCATATTACTCAATATATTCTTATATGTTGTATACAACAATCTTATGATGTAAAATTTATGAAAATCGTATGTATAAATTTTGAAAAAATCTTAAAATTTACCATAAGTAGGGTAGATGAGCTTCTACAACCCTTCTAAATTTAAAGACCAAACTCATTCGCATTTGAAAGATATGAAATTAACAAAGCACTAAACAGTGAAAAAATCACTAGTTAGCCGAATATTTATTTTTCGTATCTTTTACCTAATATTGATTTTGGTCTTAAAATTTTACAGAGTTGTATAATCTCACCTCCCCTATCTATAGAAATTTTTTGAGAATTCTTGAAAACATGTCACTACTACAGAAAGGTTTATATTAGACTCCTCTTCATGGGCGGTTTCAAAAAACAAATGCATTATGACAAATATCACAGACGGTTCTCTAGTGTAACGTTAGTGATTTAATCACTGAGCGGTTCTATTTATGAACCGTCGGTCATATCACAGCCGGTTCTAGTTAAAAGTAAATGCAGTGATCATATCACGAGACGGTTTTAACTAGGCAAATGCTGTGATAAAATAATATCATAGGCGGTTCTAACTAGGAACCGTGCGTGATATGACACGAACCCTATATAGCCATACCAATAGAATTTGTAGCGCGGATCCATGCGTTTCGTCTCTGCAAACCCTAGCCCCGGCAATCCTCCTTCTCGCGACCTCCTCCCGGCGACTTTCGCGAGCACCTACTTCTCCCGTCGGTGAGCACCTCCTTCTCCTCCTCCCGTCGATGAGAACCTCCTTCTCCTCCTCCCGTCGGCTAGCTCCTCGTCCATGAGCACCTCCTCCTCCCCATCGGCTACCTCCTCGTCGCGGCCAGCGCACCTCCTCCTCATCTCCGTCGGTGAGTTGTACATATGAAACCGATATGCTTGACTAGGTTATTGTGTTTGTAAATGACATTTGTGAATGATGTTTGTGAAGATGTTTGTGAATAATCTTTGTGAATGATGTTTAGAAAGAATGAGGTATGCGTACTAAGAATTGTAGCTCAAATGCTTGACTAGAAACCGATATGCTTGACTAGGAAACCATTTTGAGTTTGCGAATTAATGATGTTTGTGAATAATGTTTAGAAGGAATGAGCTAAGTGTATATAGGCGATTCATGATGGTTGAACAAAGCTGGATATATAAGTTCATGAGAGGTCAAATATAAAATTCTTAGCAATTTGCATATATATAGCTTAGCAAGCTTTAATGCCTCATTAGTTTGCTAGCTAGACACTGAGTTATATATATAAGAACATAAAATTCATATAATCTAGAATTCAACATTAAACTTGTTATATCACACAAGGATTGATGTTTTGGAGCTACTATGTATTCAATGTTCAATGCCTCTTTTATTATACTGTACTAGGTGATAATATGTTTGAAACTTATATGCGTGTACATCTCTATCTTGCATCCTTGTCTTGAAGTAAACACCTAATTCATTATAATATATTTATGGTAATTAAAGACATGGAAAAGCTGTTAGAAACTAAACAAAAACTGAAGTGGAGATCGAGCAGTGAAGGGAATCTGAGATAACGAGAAAAGATTTGTGAGATCAAACAAGAAGCTGAAAGACATGGATGTTAAACTTGCAAGATATCAAATCCCTTAACACGACACTCATCGATGAGGAGCAGAGCGAATCTGAGTGGAAGAAGCTAAAGCTAAGCTTATAGAGGTAATATGAAGGTTTCTAATCTTGAATTCAATGTAGTTCTTGTCCTTCTCACAACAACATAATCACTTTTAATTTGTAGGGATTGAGAGATATGGTGAAGATCAATCGGTTATTGGTGTCAAGCAAATCGGCCTTTATCTTTGGAGTTATGGAACTTCAAAGAGGCAGAAGCCTCTATTGCGGAAGCTATGGCACATATGATGGAAGACATGAAAAAACTATAAGGTTTTCTTATTTGAATTCTGAAATAATGTGGTTTCTAATTTGAACACTTATTGATATATTTGTGGTATATATCATATTTTGTTAATTAATGTATTGTTACGAACTATGAAATATTTTGTTATCATATTTGTGGTATCATATTTGTGGTAAGGTCTTACGGCCTTAACTTATGAAATAATGTTTCCTTCTAACTCTCTTGGCGAACTTCCATGATTAGTATCGATGTTGAAATTTTATTCACCTTAGATATTTATGCATTGACATTTTACAAGACACAACCAATAATAGATTTTGCAATTCAATATCAAAACATCCTAGATGCATTGAGGCAACGACATGCGATGAGAAAAATCTCTGTGGTACTCTAGAGGCAATTGCGTCACTCTAAATTGCATCTAGAGTACCGAATTTTTTCGATATTAATGCAAATTATTGTGTGTCTTGTAAATGTCAATGCATAAATAACGAATACTAATAAAGGATACCCCTAGCAGTAGCGCCCTGCCAGCCAAGATCGCTGCGAGACCGCGCAAGGCATCCGCTCCCGGCCAGGCGAGGCGAATCCGACCGACGGCGCTCAGGCCCCATCTTGGCGGGCGGGATCTCCCGACTCAACCCAACCAAGGTGACAAGCGCCGAGTGCCGGCGTGTCAGTCCTCACCGGCCTACCGCCCGCGTACCCTCGAATAAGGTCAATCGGGCGACTATACAAGGCGGTGGCTCCTTCCCAAGAAGATCGGTATTGTAGAAGACAAAGCTTCGGCCCCATCAACCCGATCCGCGTGCGACCTGGCGCCGCGCTCCCTCGGCGGCACCAACGTCACGCATCTCGGCGTCGGCATTCGCAAGGACCACGGAGGGCAAATGTCGCTACTTCAGGAAATACCTAACCTCCGACCACCAAGGCTACCAACCCGGCATGGGCAAGGCGGATGGCGACCGGTCCACGGGGCGAAGGCCGGAGCTCTGGCGTGGGTCGCCTCGCTTCCTCTAACTCTCGATGTAACCTGCCCCTTCCCATACGTATAAAGGAGGCGGTGAGCGATCGGGGAGAAAGAAGCAAGAACAAGAAAGGGAAAGCGCTATCAAACTCCTCTTGCTAAGCCATTGGCATTCTCGCTTGTAAAACTTTGTGCGATCATACTGTACCAAAGTAATACAACACCACACACAGGCTGGGTAGGGACCTTGGCCGAACAGTATACATCTTGGACTCACGAGTCTAACCATTGAAGTGGAGCAGCGACCCCTAGACTTACAAATTTACTTGGCGCTCAGCGCCCGGCGGTTGGCGCGCCGGTGGGGCCTTGCGCGTCTTCATCACCATCTCCGGTTAGTTTATCTCACGATGGCATCCACCGCTGCGGCGGCATGGCTGGCGGGGAACGGATCGCCGGCTCCCTCGACCCGCCGTCACCCAGCAGGAGGCTCACCTTCGTCCCCGCCGTCTCCGGAAAACGGCGCCGGCGAGCTTAGGCGTCCTCTCCGTGACCGCTAAGCTCGGCTTGGGCGCCCTGCGAGCCCGGCGGAACCGAAGTCTCGCGCGGTCGTGAAAACTCCGTAGGCGGGCGGGTGACCATGTCACCCCGTGGGCTCGCGACTAGTGGCGATGGTGGCTACATGCCAACCTCCGTCCACGAGTTCTTTGGAAGACTCTTCCGACCACGGCTCCGGCTCCGGCGGAGTATCCGCCCGCGGCGGCACTCGCCAGTGCAGCGTGGCGAGCCTGGCCGATTTAGTGCGTAGCAACCGCGGCTCTGGCGGTCCCCGTCCGTATGCGAGGCACGGGAGGAATACCCAGTGGCCTTGAGCAGCCTTCGGGCTCGTGTATGAGCTCAGCTCAGCAGTTGGAGGAAGCGAAGGTGAGCTCGGCCAGGCTCGAGCGACGACAGGCGGGGCGAGCGAGCAGCGCAAGTCTTGGGCGGCAGCGCGCGAGGTAGCGCAAAACACCACAAGGTGAAGGCGGAATCCGGCGCCCCAGTTTTCCCTCACGCGAGCCAAAGCGTGGCTGCGGCGCAATCTTGCTCGAGGCCTTGAAGCCGCAAACCGGAGGCGAGCTACCTACGAACCTTGGGTGGTGGAAGCCTTGACCGTCACGGCCTATCTGAGCCTCGGCTCCTACCACCGGCGCTACTTAGGCCACCGGGCCCGTCTGCTTGCGCGCAGGCCGGAGTGCGGCCAAGACCGCCCACCCCGGCCTCACGTACCCGGTGCGGCAGCGCCTCGGTAATGCCTCGACATCGCGCCACCCTCGGCGCGAAAAGAAAATGGCGGAGGCGCGCCCACTCACGTGTTGCGGATGGTGGCGCCACTACCGCGCCCGAGCCACGATGGTCTGGACCACGGGCTTTTTGCCAAGGATCCGCGGTGATTTCCCCCGGTCCGGCGCCTACCAACTTGCCAATGTACAGGGCCACCAACCCAGTGTGCGGCTCCAGGTCTGCGGCTCGCATGCTTGGTGGTTGAGGCGACGGATGATCTCTTCATCATCGGTACCTCCCCATCTACCTGCGGACTCGGCTCGAGCACGGCTCGTACTGCCAAAAGCTGTCGAGGCGGGGTGACTTGAAGAATCTCTTCGTCGGTAACTTCGGGGCACTTGGCGCCTGCAAACTCCTGAGACTGAAGGGCTGCAAGCGACGGGGGAAACCCTCGGGACTACATCCGTGGTTTTCCGCGATCTAACAAACTCCCGACATCTCCGGCCGATGTCGTGGGAGCCTTCATCTGACACCTCTGCAAGGCCTTGGTGCACTGGTGGTGCCTCAAGCCCGGGACCACCAAGAACTCCTCGACATCGCCACCAACCACGCCTCCGTGAGAGGCCGTGGGGCTATTTTCGAAGGAGGAAAGGCCCAGCGAGGAGCGGCGTCCAAGCGGGTCTCCTCGGCCGCCGACAAGCGGAGCGGCGCGGAAGCGGTCCGTGAGACCCAAGTGGTCGCCACGGTCGGCCAGCCACCTTAGCGGCGGCGCGCGGCCGTCGCCCCGACTCCGCCGAGAAATTGATGGGCCCATGCGAACCATGGGTTCTCCGTCAAGCACAAATCTGGGGCTGCGAAATCTGGCGCTATCTCTAAGCGTCCCCCACTGGCTGCGAACAAGGAAAAAGCCGCAGCGGCCCTTGACAGCGGAGAAGAAAGCGACGGCGAGTTCCCGAGGCCGGCGGTGCCTCATGATCTTCAGGAGGACCCGACACTCTGGCAGACAAGCGTCGACTCAAGCTCGCTTCACGCGAGGTCCACACCGTCATGGCGGCGTCCCCAATATCTTCGGTGGTGGAGTTCCCGATCACCTTTGATCGAACCGATCACCCGATCGCGTCCACGGTAGGGAGGTACCCGGTGGTCGGCCCGTCGTCGGGCGGCGCCTCACGAAGGTCGCGATGGGCGAAGCGGACCTTAACATCCTCGTTGAGGCGTTCGGCGCTATAGGGTCCGCGCTCAAGCCTCCGGCCAAGCAAGGCACCTTTCCATGGCGTCATCCGGGCCAACAAGCCCATCCGCTCGGCGAGTCGACTGCCCGTCACCTTCGAGGCCAGAAACTTCCGCCGAGACCCTCACCGAGGTCGTGGATTTCCGGCGCCTACCACGCCATCTGGGAGGCCATGCTACGCCAAGTTCATGGCGATCCCCTCGCCTACCTCAAGTGAAGATGCGGACGCATGGAGTCATCACGGCGGCATCGTCCTTCGGCTGCCTTCAGCTATGGCGCGGCGGTGCGCAGGCTCGCCTCGGCGATCGTTGCCTCTGCGGAACTCAACAAGCTCGGGAAGGAAGCCGCGAGTCCGTCCACGAATCCGACAAATCGGCGGGATCCTTCAAATCATGAGGACACGAAGGAGGTCGCGGTCGATCCACGTGATCCGACCAAGACCGTCTTGGTCGAACCCGCTCCCGCCAAATAGGAAGCGCTCGTCGACTTCCTCGCACTAACAAAGATGTCTTCGCATGGAGGTCCTCCGACATGCAGGGCATTCAAAGGAGTCGCGAGCACTCCTTGGCGTCAGACCGGGCTCAAAGCGGTCGCCCAGCGCGCCCGCCGGCGAGAAAAAAGCGCGGGGTTATAGGAGAGATCGCCAAACTCTTGGCGGCGAGGGTTAAATAAAGAGGTCGCCACCACTGGTGGCTAGCCAACCACTATACTTGTAAAAAGAAGAGCGGGCAATGGAGAATGTGTGTTGACTATACGAGTCTCAACAAAGCATGCCCCAAGGACCCATTCCCTTACCTCGCATCGACCAAGTCATCGACTCCACATTGGGTGCGAGTCTCTTTCCTTTTGGATGCCTACCGGGCTACCACGTTGCGCTAAAGGAGTCCGACCATTTCGCGACTTCCTTCATCACTCCGTTCGGCTCGTTACGCTATGTCACAATGCCCTTCGGCTGAAGAGCAGGCGCTACATACCGGCGATGTATGCAAGCGTGCTTCAATGACGGATCGGCGCAGCGTTGAGGCATATGTCGGCGATATTGTCGTAAAGACCGAGAAAGGCGGCGACCTTATCGCCGACCTAGAAAGATTTCGCGAACCTTGGCGGTTTCGCATAAAGCTCAACCAGTGCGTCTTGGGGTCCCCAAAGGAAAGCTCTTAGGCTTCATCGTCTCTGAGCGAGCATCGAGGCCAATCGGAGAAGATCTCGCGATCGCGAGATGGGCGGTCGGCAACCTCAAAGGGTCGGTGGCCAGGATGCTGGCGGCTTTGAGCCGTTCGTGTCTCGCCTCGCGGCGGCGGAATGCCGCTCTGAGCTGCTCAAGAAATCCGAACCGATTGGACACGAGGCTCGGGGAGGCCCTCACCGCAAGGCCTTCTGTCCTCGCCTCGATCTGATCGCCCGGCACCGGGTGAACATTGCTCCTCTACATCATTGCCACTACCCAGAGTCGTCGGTAGCGGCCCTCGTGGTGGGCGGCGGGGAAGAAGGCCGTGAGCTCAAGGTACAGCGGCGGTCTACTTCATCGATGAGGTACTTTCAGGTCAAGACTCGGTACCCAGCGATCGAGAGTTACTCTGCGGTGCTCATCGCAAAGAGGAAACTTCGTTCACTACTTGATCAACACGCCATCCTTTGTGGTGACCACGTCCCCACTAGGCGAGATCATCTGTCGCGATGCCTCGGGAAGGATAGCCAAATGGGCGCTCGAGCTTAGCGACCATGGCATAATATCGTCCCTCGGACGGCGATCAAATCGCGAGCTCTGGCCGACCGTCGCCGAGTGGGCCAGCCGAGCACCACCAGCGGTGAAGACCCGTCTTGGACAATGTACTTGGCGGGTCTTACACCAAGAATAAGCGTGGTAGCGGGTAAATCATCATCTCCCACTCGAGAGCGAGCTTCAATCGCCATTAGGTTGCTCTTGTGCGACCAACAACATTCTTAGTCTGAGGCTCTCGTCAGCGGTCTCGGATCATTGCGACCTCGGTGCTCGCCGGCTCGTCACGGGGACTCCAAGCTTATCGTCGACCAAGTCATGAAGGCTGCGGGCCAGAGCGCCCGCGTGGCAGCGTCTTGTCGAGAAATGCCCGGCTCGAAGCGGTTCAAGGTTTGAGCTTCACCATAGCTCTCCGGCAGCTACAATGGCGAGGCGATCACTGGCCAATCTTGCCTCCGGAGACACATCACTTGGGATCTTCGTCTCGACCTCCTGCGGCCTTGTCCGGTGGACTCGGCGGTGGCGGCCACCAAACCAATCGGCACGGTCGCCCGGCAGCCTGTGCGGAGGCGAACTGGCGGATCGCCCGCGGTGTGCTAACGCTTGAGTCCGGGCGGAGGCCCTACATCGGCCGTTTGTGGACGGGTCACTTCCCCGACCCGGCCGAGGCCGAGGCGCCTCGCCCGTGAGCAAAATCCTTCGTCTGATCGGCGAGACCTCTACAAAAGAGTCCCTCAGGGTCCTCCAAAAATGTATCTTGACCGACCAAGGAAAGCAGTATTTGAGCGACATACGGTAGTCTGCGGTCACCGCGGCACCCGATCTCTTGTGGGAAAGGCCTTTCGACAAGGTTTCTCTTGGCCCGGCGTGTCGGGGCCTTGAGCATATAAATGCGCTTTGTGAAGGATGCGGTTCTTTGCTCGTGACGCATCTGCCGACCAAGCTTCTGAGCGATCCCCATCCGTGGCCTTTTGCCGTCAGGGGACTCGATTTGGTCGGACCTTCGGGAAGCGCGGGGCTTCACCCACCTACCGTCGCGGTGAACAAGTTCACCAAGTGGATAGAGGCCAAGCGGTCGTGGCGCCACGTCGGTACAGCGGCCATCTTCTTCGCGACATCGTTTTTAGGTTTGGAGTCCCAAACTCCATCATCACCGACAGCGAACCGCAGTTCACGGGAAGGAATTTCTCGAGTTCTGTGGCGACTTCAACATCCGTGTCGATTGGGCGTGATAGCCCATCCGCGGACTAACGGCGGTCGGCGCACTAACGGCATGATCCTTCAAGGACTCAAGCGCGGATCTTGATCGGCTCGAGCATTTCGCGGCGGCTGGGTAGCCGAGCTGCCCTCCGGTGCTCTGGAGTCTGCGGACCACGCCGGCCGGGCGGCGGGTTCACACCCTTCTTTATGGTGTTGGTATTTGAAGCCGTTTTGCCTTGACACGGAATCGGCTCCCGAGATTGCAAGCCTTGATGAGGCTCGGGGCTCGCCTCGCAACAAGGCGCCATCGACCCATTTCGGCGGCGCGGCGTGGCCATCTGCGGTCGGCGGATATCAACAAGCCTGCGCGCTACCACGACCGCCAAGTTCGAGGGCGATCCTTGGTAATGGCGACTTGGTTCTGCGTCGGTCGGACAACCAAAGATAAGCACTGGTGGCGCCCCCACAGGAGGTCCTTTCACCGTCGTGGAAGTTCTCGGGCACAGCACCTTCCGACTCAGGGCGCCCGATAGTAGCATCCTCCTAATGCGGAACATTGAAAAGTTAAAGCGATTCTATCCTAAACTCTTTTCCTCTTCCTAGCATGCTCTTTACCTTCTTCCTTAGAGCACACAGTGCGTCGTGCACGGCTTTCAGGCCTTCAGCCCCCTTCAGTGCTCCGGTCGGCACTGCGGCGGGTTGATGATTGGCAGACCACAAGGTCCTTCCCAAGCGGTAACTCCTTTGACCCAAGTGCTCTGACCCTCGCCCGGTGACTATGGTTGCTAACACTTGCGGAAGAAGGAAGTGCAGAGTGGAGTGACCTTTGGGTGGCAGGGAACCTCCTCCCACTGCGAACTCAGCTATCCAGCGCTTATGAGGTGCGTGACCCGGTGGTCATGAGGTCCATCGGCGGTAACCCTCTCAGCCCAAGTGTTCGAGCCTCGCCCGTGACTCACGGTTGCTAAGTAGCACTGCGGAAGAAGGAAGTGCAGTGGAAAGATCCTGGCGGTCTAGAACACTCCTATCCCTCACAAGTCGCCTAGCATTGCATAGCCAAGTCTCAATCCACCTCGCTCCTCCCAAAACAACCCGACCTACGCACAAGTGGCCCTGCGGTCCTTAGGGCTATGGTCAAATAGCCTCATCTAAATACGAAAAAGGGCGAGGGCGATTACAGGACTTGATAATTTCAAGATTGTTTAAATAACGGTCTTTACAATCTAAGAAGGATAAAGCTAACTTTTTCTACTCTTCTTGGCGGGCGGCCGGTGGCGGCGGAGAGTTGGTGCCTGCAGCTACTGAAGCGGCTGCGGCGGGATCTGGTGGCGATCTCGGCGTCGCGGCTCAACCAGGCTCGAGCCGTCGATCTCCTCGTCGATCCGGTTCCAGCTCGCCGCTCCCCATACCGAAAGTCGATGCGTCGTAATGCGAGATGGTGTTGACGGTAGCCGATGAAGCTCAGCGCGGCGCCGGTGACCAGCCTCTTCTCGAATCGCTTTTCGGGCAGTAGAGAAGCAAGAGCACTCGGGCTGCCCGGCTCAGAGATCGATCGCGAGACCTCCGGCCGGCCTTGCGGAGGCCTCGGCTCAGCGCTCATCTCGGCGCGAGTCTCGGCAACCTTCCGCGCCGGGCCTGCGTCCGGGCCACGATACTCACGTCACGGGCGGCGAAGCCGTTCTGCGCCTCCGCCAGCGGCCTTCGGTTCTGCGCCTCTGCGGTGCGGAGAATTTTGGATAAGTTGCATACATGGTGTGCACCCCAAACTTAATTGAAGAATTGAGACACTTACGGCGCGAGTTGGTCGGATTGCCGGCTTCGACTTGGCGCATCCCGTATGAAGTCTTCAGCTCGGCGGCTCATACGGCGATCGCCCGCTTCGGGCGAACTCGGCGGCGTCCCGAGCCTTGTTCGCTCGGTCGCGGGCGTGTTACTGCGTCTGCGCGATCCCCTCAGCGACAGCAGCGGCATCCTTAGCCTCATTGACCTCCATCGGGGAGGACTCGATTCCGCCACTTCGCCCTCAAAGCCTTGGCTCCTGAGGCGCTCATCATGAAAGACCTTTGTGGCCTCTTCAAATCCTTGGCGGATCACCACACTCAAACCAGCCCTAATCTGCGAGGGCCTCTGGGCTAAGCGCGGCTCAAGCGCCCGGCCGGCACAACTCCTCATTGCGTACGCCCGGCCCATTGTCGGGCCAGCTGCGAGGCTCGACTTCGACGCCGCAAGCGATCCGCAAGTCTTTGCAAAAATGTGGACACTCAGATTAGTCGCTGCGGAAGAACTATCAAAAATGTGCAGCGAATCGAACTTTTGGTGACCTACAGGCGTGGTGGACTCCCCGACCATCATGTCGGCACCCTGGTGGAAGACTTGAGCAAGGGCTAGACCTTCCGGATCGCCCTATCTAAACTTAGTCAGTAGCGCCTTCAGAAGGTGCCCGCTCGCTCTCCTCGCCTCGCCCGTGATGCAGGCAGGAATTACACCGGTGGCGCGCCTCCATTTCGCCGGATTCGGGCGGGGCGCCACCGATCCAAAGCACCATGGGCAAGGGTGGACGGTCAACGCCAATCCTCGGCGACTGCGCTGAGAGATCGGTCGACACCTCCCTTGGGGCGAGTCGGGCACCTCGTCGCCCGCAAGCACGCATACATTGGCGCGATCACCGACAACGCCATTGTCTCATCCTCGAAGCAGGCGATCACGTCGTCGGAGGTCCCCAACCGAGGCGGCGGAAGTTCTTCTTCGGGCGACCTCGGGTGGGGCTCTGTCCTCGGGCGACCGCGCCCTCGGGCCCCGGCGCCCGCGACCTCGCAGGCAGCCAAGTCACGAAATCACGGCGCCCGTTACTTGCGGGACGATGTAGCACGCCCGATCACCCAGTATGGCGGCTGCGTTGCAAAGATTCAAGAGTCGCTCGGGCGGCTTTGCCAAAGAAAAATGCTCAAAAATAAAATAATAATACACTTACAAGGCGGCGGGTCTGCGTGTACGCGCGCCCTCTTTGCGGGTCCCCGCCAAGGGGCAGTCGGCCGATCGCTTCCTGAAGCCACCTCCGGTAGGGGCATTGCGGCGGCCGCCAAGCGCAAGATCACCCCCACACGAGGATCCGTGGCCACGGGGCCCGTGATGCCGCCGGCGGAGTCCACCTTTCGGGCCGCCGATCCGGCCGGTCGGGAAAAAACCCACCATAGGGTGGCGGGAGGCCTCCACGTGTTGTCGATGGAAGTCGTCCCCCACGGCGGTGGTCTAAAACACATCCTCGCGCGCACGTTTTGCCCGCGCGTTCCTTACTCTTCCTCCTCCTTTCCTCCTTCAGCTTCTTGCGGGGAGGTCGAAACCCTCTGTCCTGGCTGGGCGGCATGCGCGCTTCCTTATCCCGGGAGCGGCGCTGGGAAGACATCCCCATGAGCCCACGAGAGGATGCGGGAATGTCGGTCAGAAGTCACGAAGGACGAGAGAAAAGAAAGCGAAAGGAATTTCGCCAGCTTACGGTTAGCGAAAAAGCGCGAGAATGGCTCGGGTCAGCCATCCGCCCCGATCGCGGTGACCGCTGCAGTGCAACCGCCGAGCCTCCATGCTCGAGCAGCGGCGGCTCGGGTTCAGCCATCCTCGCCCGGTCGGACGGCCCGCATCACGGAGCAGTGCGGCTGTGCACATGAAGTGGTTGCTGCAGCATCCCATGAAAGCGCGCTGTACCCGTCCCGGTGAGCCCCGCCTCCTTTGAGCCACTGATGCGCTCACGATCAGGGCGCCCGACTTATTCTTCTCCCTCTTTTGGCGCCCGGTTCCACGCTCCTCGCCGCGGGAAGCTCTCGGTGAAGCGGGCGGCCCCATGCCGACGCGTTGAGCGTAGAGCCATTCGAACGCGCCGGCCCTTGTTAGGCGAGGCGGCTTTACCTCAGGTACTCCGTGCTCCGGCGGGGCGAAGAGTGGAGGGCGGAGCCACCAGAGGCTCCGCGGCGTCCGCGGCTTTGTCCTTCGAGCCTTGCACCGAAGAAGTGCCTCCACGCGCCAGATGCGGCTTCGATCCCCAGAGAGCCGCGCGTGAGCGTGATGAAGATGTGGAGGACCCCATTAGGGTTGAGATGGTGCACCTCCACCTTGTAATGAAACAACGACCCGGACGAGCAGATGCGGCGGCGAGCCAAGCGCGCTCGGCGAAACGGCGGGCACCGCGATACGTTGCCCGCGTGTGGGGAGTAGGCAGATCGGCACCCTCCGGTAGGAAAGGTCTGCGGCATGAGAAGCCCTTCTTCACCAAGCCGGCCGCGCAGTCTTCTTGCGGAGCACTCCGGCCACGACATCTTCACGGGGAGGTAGCGGAAGGTGAGAAAAGAAAGTGAGGTTTTCTTTCCTTAGCTCTCTGGTGCTCTTCTTGTTTGAGAGAGGAGAAAGGGCAAAAAGCGTGACCACTCGAAAGCACCAACGGCGTATTTATAGAGATGACGAGCAGTAGCAAACCAGCGGGCCCGTCCAGCGAGCGTCGCATTACAAATCTGCGCGCCCGGTAACTCCGGTTTAATACCACTCGCTTTTAATCCTGTCTTATGGGCGTAAAGAATAAAGCGCGCCTTGAACAACGTGTCCAGTAACCTCTCGGTCTCCGCCTTTGGGCAGAGCAGTTGCTCAGGCGCCAGCCAGGGCAGCTGCGGCCCCAAGGCAGCAAAAGCTTTGTGGCTTGCGCCCGAGGCCGAGCAGTATGGGTTCAAAGGCTACCCGCGAGATGGGTATAAAGCGCCCGACAAAACTTGAGCAGGGGCGGTATAGAGGTGAGCCACGGTGGGCCCTCGGTTAGGTCGGTGGGCCTAATCACCTACTACTCAGCGTCCACCTTCACACTCTCCAGGAGCTCATCAATGGCGGCGGCCGGTGTGCTCTACAGGTCGGCAGACGACCTAAAGTCATCTGAGATTGAGTAAAGAAAGGTTTTTTTATGGGTGCATGGCGGGGCCGGGACACCCTACTGCAGGGACCGTCCGCTCGGAAGGGTCCCCCTTGAGACCTCCGGGAATCCCACTCGGACTACAGCTAATAGCTCCTGAGCGGCGTTCAAACCAGTGATGTGCGCGCGGCTCATCCTCGGGTCCCGCTGCGGATGGGGTATACATGTGGGATGAGCGCGGCCATTCCTCTGCCGGCTACCCTGCGCAGGAGACTCGAAGGATCTTACGTCGGCTACGATGGCGAGCACTCCGTCCATTTACGGCGGTAACGGCACTCCGTCCGGCTCTGACGGTAAAACTCCGTCGTTCGGCGATGGCGAGCACTCACGTCCATCTGGCGGTAAGCGCCGTCCGGCTTCGGACGGTAGCGAGCACTCACGTCCGACTCGGCGGTAGCGAGCACTCCGCGTCTGGCTACGGCGTTAAGCGAGC